>OU744729.1:46305204-46661712 GCA_916613615.1 Steromphala cineraria
CGTTTGGGTTTGGTATAAAAGGGAGGTTGTAATTGTTATATCTTGACATTATGTGCGGTAATTTGGTGTTTCTGAAGGGACAAAACGTCCGAGTTTCTTCAATTTGATGATATTTTATCAGACGATGATGTTTTAACATAAGCCACACAGAAAGGGACAAATCGTTTTCATGCACATGTATGTACGGCGACGACTAAACTATTTCCTCGAATGACGACCGAATATCATCCAAATATACAAATGAATTCGAAGGAAGCAACGGGCGGTTTGCTGTGCCAAAGAGTGAAACCAAGTGACCTATTGAAGACGGTAAGTTTTATTTTTATCTACTATACTGATGATTAACGTTTGTGTTATGTTTTATTTGATAAACGCGAATAAGTCTCTTAACAAGATTCTAGATTATTTTTATTTTCAAGTTCCATCTTATCCAAATTCTAAGTTTTCTTAGCATATATTTAGGATATTCTAAAGGGACTGAACTACATGAATGTTGTCACTCTACTTTTGTTAAATTTTCAACCAAACTAAACAAGGTTAGTGCAGAGCTCAACCATTTTCTGAACAAGAGTTGATAATAATTTTTTTTTTTCCAGATTTTCCAAGAGAACTAAGACGGGAACAATGGACTGTACAAACATGCACAAATGGGACGAAGTAGGAAAACCTACCAAGGCCATGAACAAAGACGTTCTACAAGAAAACATTCAAAGAAATAACTGCAGAGGAGAAGAATGTCATTCTCAGGAGATTCATCCGAAAAGTGAACGATAGTATTACTCGGAATTTTGTCATCAACAACAGTGTGAAATGTTGTTAGATTGGATATCTCAAGTATTCTACATAAAGAAGGAAACTATTATTTTGACCAGGAATATACTTGTGAGTGAGAATCACCAGAAGATACTGAAAACACTGCTGAATCTTCTTGGAATCAATTTCGCCCAACAACGGCAGACTAACACAAAACACCACGATTGAGGCTGACGAAGGATACCAGAGGCACTGCGATATACATAATATTGTATTGAGAGAACAATGCTTGACAAGGTTACATTTTCAATGGAAAGTTCAATAAAATTGCTTAATTTCAACGTGTTATTTTGTTTTTCAATGAAAATGGAATGAGATGTTACATAATCAAATTATGCCAACTAATAATATGAGAACGTCGAAGGGACCGTCTCAAAAATCTTTACTTCCCGTTTAGTTGCAGTAGATTCCTGAAGGATAATGTACGATTGACACAATGGAGTGACGTCACTGCTGTATTTTAATTCTAACAATCAAACAAACATTTTCTCTGATGATCAATTAGAAACAAAAGAGACTTTGTACTAATTGCCTGTTGCAAATTTGGTAATGTTGCAAATTCGTCCCTTCGGGACATAAAATTAAAATTGTCGTGATTATGATTTTTTAACGTCAATTAGCAATTTTAGTGCTGTTGGGCACCAATTTTGAATTTAAACGTAAAGGTAAAACGTGAATTTACTATGGTAAATAACGTTTGCTGCCCTGTTTAGATAAATTTCAAAATAATGAATTTGTCCTTGGTATGTTATTCCTTAATTTATGTCTTTGGTGAATTGTAGAAATTTAAGAAGATCAATGAATGCAAACCATTTTACAAATGATTGGCATATCAAGAAAAGTTACTTATAAAGATAACAATAGTAACCACATTGCAGCAAACTAGTAGTTACTAATGTTTATATATGTATGTGTAAATAGCCTCAATATGATTTTCAGCTTTCATAAATTGATGTTTCAGATCATAATAAGTTGTTATCAAATACAACAATATTGTACAAGTGCCCTTTTGAAGCTTCAACTATACAGGACCTACATGTAGCATATGTGTATGAATATCGACTCTTTTAATTTACCTAATGCCAGTACTAGGACATTCAATTGTAACATGGATAGTTCAGGCTTTTATCAAACTATCAGGAAATTTGTATACACATATATGCTTCTTACAACATTGTAAGAACATATATATATATTTTCCTCCCAATACTATGATATATGAGAACATGTTTAAGAGATTTAAACTAGCTTGCTCATGTCTTGTGATCCAACTCTGACTGCAAAAGAGTTTCTGTAATGAGCTGATGTAAGGTAAACAGAAGAGCTGTTAAAATTAAAGTAACAAAATGTCAAACGGTTATGGTTCAAACGTGCAATATTGACGTGCAAGTGATTATATTGCTTTGGAAGTTATATACCTGGTAGTGTTAACTGTAATGAAAAATGCTTATACAGTTTTAACAAACTCTTTAAAGTTTACATGTCAATAGCAACATTAAAGGGGCAGTAGCACGTTTTTTGATAATTTTATAATTTGAATTTCTCACTGATAATTGTAAGTGAATGCTAAATGTATTATTTTGACAGTGTCAAAAATCTCATTATACAAGCCAATCATCCATTGTCAGAGGACAAAGAATGAAGATTCACATCAAATCCATTGGCGGCCATTTTTGTGTGAACACCTTTAATTCATTTTTGTAAGAAAAAGGAATCGCATGGCTAAACTTACCGTTATATACTGGAATTATTACTGCTCCATTTAGTTTAAATACATTGTTTTTCAATTGAAACCATTAATTTTCATTTTCCTTCCATCGCCCTATATTCCCCCTAAAAACGTGCTACTGCCCCTTTAAGGTTTGGTATTTTGATTATGAGCTAAACATGAAAGTCGTTGCAAATGAAAAATAAATGTTGAATGTTCTTCAAATTATTGTATGCAGTTTCAGAATATACTATGCGACAAAGGTTTAGACTCATTATCTCATGAAAGTATAAACGTGTACTATAAACGGGCATTCCTATCATTGTCATGCTTGCTTAGGAATAACCTTTATATCCAAGAGTCATAGATTTAAGATTAATTGACATTGCATCGTAACTATACCACATAAGTCCATGGACATTGCTGTAAATGCGCTTTCAAAAGTGATTAGGACGCCCTTGTATGAACTGTTAAATGTTTCCCTTCATAATGGTTACTGCATTTATGTTCAAGCATGTACTACAGAGTCACTAGTTCTTACTGGATTAGCGCTAAGAAAAATGGCATGACATCCAGTAATGAGTACGAGGACTTGTTGAGTCATACACAATTTTGAAAATCCTAACAGTTTCACAATTTCAGAGGTATTTCAATATGTGTTAATGGTTAGGTGTAAGCATCTAAGTTTCCTATGATATTTATAAATTATTTTGTATATTTTTGCATATTTCAGTATGTATCGTAAGTATAAAAAGAATATAACTGCAGACGGTCTAACAGTTTGGATTCGAATTATACAAGGCATATGCTTAAGTCATTTTGGTTGGTTGGTCTAAATACAGACTCTAAATGAATAGGAAAATACTCCTCTACTTGCAAAACAGAAAACAAAAACAAAAAATGAACTAGTTACCGTTGCATTTCCAATTATCTATCCTGCATTCAATCTAAATCAATGGCTACTCGCTTAAAGAAGGGCTGCATAACCTTTTTTAAATATATTTTTCAAAAGATATTGGTCAAATAACTATATAACATAAATATAAGGCCAAAACAGCAACGATACACAGTTTCTCAATGAAGCTACAGCTAAGTAAACATTGCGTAACAAGGCGTCTGCTTGTCGCCGTCCAGCGACAAACCAAAACAAGGCTGAGAGGCCACGGGCAGGGGATACCGGAAGTGACGTGGCAGTAGGCGAAGCGTTCGTCTGCTTGTATGGAAAATGATAGGCGAAATCCGCAGTTCTGCCTTTTCAAAGCGATTAACAGTATGTTATATCATTGTGTTGCTGTCAACTGTCCTAGAATACATGTATCTCCTGATGAAGTCTCCGTAGACAAATTCCCATAATATTGATGGTTTCACGCCAAATTGACCCGCTGTGTTAGATCACCACACCGATTTTCTGCTTCGAGCTCGCATTTTCACTGAATGAACAGTTTGGCATGCAGAGAAAAGGGAGATTAGTAAAATATAAAACATAGCACAAAGTTTTGGGCTGATTTATGGTAATAATCCGAATATACAATGCTAACATTTAGATTTGAACGTTGTGTAAAAAGGTTGAATAAACAATGACATTGGTCTGCAGGTGTTACATACTTTCTTTAGATCAGATACTCACTTATTACACAATTACTTTACTGTCTATCGTATTTCCTGTCTGTTTCCTAATCCTGTCTGTTTCCTAATTAGATGGTTATATAATGCACAATCATCAACACCTGGCTATTTTATGACATCAATTAGGTAACATCAAATAGCAATTGTATTCCTTAACATCCCTTTTTTCTCCGATTGGTAAATTATAACCTATTGACCTGAAATTAGGAATACCGTTTTTGCTCTATCTGATAATTATTTTGGATAAGGTTCATTTAATAAATCTTCATTCTGTTTGGCCATGTATCGGGTATTGTTGTGGAAAATATCTCCTCTATGTACAAGAGTGAAAACATTAAGATTTTCAGTGAAATGCCCTATAAAATAATGTTTTAAACAAGACATCAGTGATCATCCAATACATGTCTTTCATTGAGAATTGTAACTTTTCCATCACTAAATGAAATAACTAAGAAAAACGTATATATTTTTTTATCCTGTTACAAAATGAAGTCAAAGGCAATTCTAAAAAAATGGTTTAAATGTAAAAAAAAATAGTATTGTATAATAACATCCTTTCTGCTGTGCTACTAAAGTAATATTCAATAACAACCAATAACTGTGCACGAAGATAAAACAGTTCATACGGGAGCAATTGTTTACATATACATCCGGGTTCTCACGTGCAGTCTTATGACAACATTGCGCAAAGCGAGACCATCTAGGCCTACATGCTGTAGCATTATGCGCACAACTTCGTTTTTAATAAGGGTCTTACGTTTTCATCAATACAAATTGCCAGTTGAATAAATAAACTACTGATTTATTGAAGGTTTGAGATGTTTGGATGTTGTTTTGGGTGTTTAATCGACGGTTAAACATCGAACTGTACTGTTAGCTTGTGTTGTTTTACATAACGAGGGCACACAAGGGGGTATCACATCACCTACTAACACGTCACGAGGCAGTCACGCTTCAGTGCGTTTTATTCTGTTCGCCGGCCTAATTAGGCGGTGTTCTTTATACAGTCGTAATTAAGCCGTTTCTTGGTCGATTTCAGAAATTTAAAGTTGAGTCCATGTGAAATTGTTATCACTATTTCATGAATCCCGAAAGTTGCCATATAGCATTTCAGTCCCTCTTTAGGCTTACTGAATATGATATTTAGTTTAATATTTTAATACAATCGAAACGATTTTAAATACCACATAATCAATTATAATCAGCAGTTATTAAATGCATAGATAATATAGTTAAAGTTACTAGGTAGTGATCACAATACAGACCAAAAGAACGAGAACATAACAAATTTAATATTAACATATAGTTTATGTATGACTTCACTCGTTTATTTTCTAATGTCATTATTATACTTCAATGCAGATAAAATAAACCCTGTATATTGTGAACGCTATGAGTTTGGCGCGTAAACAAAGTGAAGAATACAGGACAAAAAAAGGGTAACAGTTTGAATGTTAACTATTGTTTATAGAAACAAATAAGCATGAACATAAGCCTTTTTCATTTGTCATATTTTATCATAAAGAATACAGTTAAAAAATTCCATTATCAATATCGTTCTCTTAGAAAAGAATTTAAAATTCTATCCAATCATATCTCAATTGATAAATGATTCAATCGCGCTTTTATATGAAAAAGAACGTTCACATAGTTAGTTTAATATGGTTACTTTATTGCTAATCGATTGGCAATTACACTGAATGACACTTCCGAATATTTGTATGATTCATATTTCGAATTGTCAATATTTCGGCACTGACTGACATATCCAATTATGCCCTAAGGGAGCTGTTTAGATTTGTTATCAAATTGTTTGATGCATTTATATGATCATCCATTGGCGCATATGCTTTCAAGTGCTGAAACATCATGCAACAAAAATTATCCTAATGAAAAGTTCAGTTCTTCCTTAATTTACAAGAATGTTCTCATAAGTATATGTATATCGACTGAAAGAATACTATTTAAAAAAAAAAAGAACTTGATGTTTATAATCATCTTAAGGAATATACCTTGTCAATATACAGTCAATGATAAAAAAATGTAAGAGAACTGCATAGAATTAAATCCGAATGAAATGTACTTAATCTCATCTTAAAATGCATCTTAAGCCATTGAATCGCGATTTTGTGTTGTGCCCCGAAGATATAATTTTTTACTTTTAGGAGCAAGGCGTTAACTATTTCAATATTCACATCAGCATCTAACTGACCATGCGATTGTAACAATACAAACAATTGTCTTACATTACAAAATAGTATTGACAGTTGGTTGTGCATGCATAAAACATTACCCTCGTTGGTACAAATCAAACCAACATAACTAAAACATAATCAGTAACATACAATGCACAAATGGGCAAATATAATTTGACCGATAAATTCAATCAAGGCTAATTCAGAGTTGAATAGGTAGGTTAATAGAATATTAACTGGCAGATGTTGCCTGTGTTAATAAGGGTGTGCAAGTGAATGGTAGAATGGTAAACAATTTTGTTTGATATCATTTGGTTTATAATATCCTTAACGCAAGATAGTAGATCGATCAGAGAAGTCACCAATGAAAAACACATAGGGATCGTGGTTTGAAAGTATATCAAACTGATGATGAAGCCGAATCGTATATTCCATGCAATTGAGGAAGTTAAAGTTACGAAAGACTCATCAACACATCATAGTCATTACTTTTACAAAACTTGGTTACTTTGTAATACTCGGTTTTTGATTTGTGAATTAAATACAAATTGAAAGGAAAATGAATACATGCACAGTTATGTAACTTATTGTGACTGACACATACCATATGAGATCTACACATGACAGTGTTAAGTGTGTCAAGTGTCTTTACATTCTCATTAGTAATGTAAGAGTCTTACAAATCTACAACTGGGGAAAATTGACAACACTATGATAATATATGAAAATAAGTGACCAAATCATACAAACGGCACTTACATGTATACATATAATGGTGGTTTCATGTAAAAAGTTCCATTTCATTCGAAAGATTGAGAAGACCAAAAATGTTAACGAGGGATCGACTACATTGAATCAGGGGTATAAAACAATTCTTATTTGTTAACATGAAGATTACGCAGTAACAAATGACAGCAAATACCCGTCCATCTTGATATGAAGTAATTTTGAAGTATTGTCCTCATCCAATAGCATTCTGGTCTACAAATTCCCATTAAGATAATCTATTTGACATGTTATATTGTACTATTCGTCAATGTCATGTGTTCGTTAAATGCAATCAAGGCTTCTACAGAGTGGAATTGCTAAATCTATTAGATTTATGCTGAAGGATATTCATTATGCTAATTGCATCGAAAGCTATTTAAGTGGTCAATTCAATTGCTTAAACAAGATTAATCACACATTGTTGGATTAATTATATATGAATTGCAGGAAATATGAGTCAATAACCGACTTACGTCTAGTTTGATCAATCAAAAGAACTGTTATTAATTTCAAATAGTTGGTTATTAATTGTTGAAAGACATTTCAAACTTACATCCCAGCTTATCCTAATGTGAAAACGAAACGCTCAAAATGAACTCCTTTAAAATGTTCCTTGCTACACAGATCATATTACATGTCATTAGTTCCTCAGCTTTGATAAGTACACTTTTGACATTTGAGCTCAAAATTGCAAATAATCTTTTGCATTTGCTTTTACTTTTGTTCACCATGATAAATGATGTATAACCATTGGTTACAATAATTCTAAATAATGTGATGGAATATTTGTTTTAGTTTAAAACGCAGATATTTAAAGGTGTAATTTTGTGATTGCTAATTCAACATGATATCTACAAATTATCTACACAATACATGTGTAGGAAAAATGAGTGTAGAATGTAAGACTGTACTGATATGGTGAAGAGTATCAGGACATTATCCTCTGGGCCCGACCTGACTAGTATAAAGAAAGACTAGAATATAACAAAACAATATGCAAATCGCTGCTGACAATTAATCTTCCAAAAATAGTAGGTATGCTGTACTTTGCGGCTCAGTCACAATCAGTAATTACACCAAATACCATGCAAGCGTAAACATGCATTACCCCTGTCGGACGCAAGTGACATTTGTTTTCAAAGAGGCTTGTGTGATACAAAGCTCAGAGATGTTAACATCATTGTCTAAATTGTGCAAGCATTCATAAAATGTAATGTAAATCATATGCTTCATTGTTACTGTCACTGTATCTTGCAACGTGGTGGGTAATCTCATTCATGTCACTTATGTTGTCAAACGATTAAACATGGAATTGCGATGAGAAAAGGTTTAGCATAGCGTGTTACAGAAACACGAGTTCATTCAACCTTGCATGTATGTACAAAATTAAGAAACTAGAATAGTAAATCGTGCATCGGGTCATTAAACAAGACATGGACATGTGATAATCAAACGTGATAGTCGAATGTGATTTTAGATGTTTTTACAGATCCGAATTCGAACACAACCTTGTTGTTTGGTACAAACAACACAATTTCTCCCACAGAAATCGGTGATTACGTTTGTTTCATGATTAATCATAAAAGCATGTTAGACCTTGATGGGAAATTTCTAATGAAAGTGGTGTAACCGTTCAAGGTTGTTGTGTTGTAATTCTCACACTCACACTCTCAGAGCGATGGTATCTTGGGGTTTCTGGGAGTGAAATATAATCTTAAATTCATTTTGCAAAGGGATTGTTATGGATACGGAAAATAGTTCGCTATATAAGCTTGTTTTTACTTTTATTTTATCTTGAATGCGATTCATAGCTGAGTTGCACGAGGTTTGGTAGATTGTTCACAAGGAAGGAAATGTTAAACATATCAACCATAGTAATAGTTGCATGTTTTGTTGCTGGGGCGAAGTTTCAATTGAAATTATTGTTGTTTCTATTGTGCGTAGCATGGGAGACGGAAAGAAAGTCAATGTTTCTGTCACAGAATGACATGAGAGATAACAAAGTGATCCGATATGAATGACTACATGTATAACGATTAACAAGAATCCTTACACGCTGGGTAATGCTATTGTTGTCAATGACAAGGCATTTCATCCTTTTTATTTTACCGATATTTTCTGATAATGCTACTTTATGAAAACTGTTTTCTTTTCAGCAAAAATGATGAATTATACAAATATGAAAAAGTGTTCAATATTCATCTTTTCATGAATCAATGATCAACCCAGATAGAGTTTTATTCAAGGTTTTAATGTGGGCAAACACGAAGGCGGAGAGAAAGAACAACTTGAATAGGAGAGTGCACAGAAAGCTGATCAGTCTGAACCTTCAGCACTTTATACCTCCACAGAATACCTTTCATGTGAACTTCATATCAAGTGAGATTAAAGGCAAAGTAATGGACGAGTACCTAAGGGATTGGAAGATTGTCTTGTTACGGGATCAGAGTAAACGAAGAAACGGCGGCAACAAGCTCAGATTTTACCGCACTTTTAAAGGCACTTTCACACCTAAAAAGTACGTCACAGAAAATATACTGAGGAGTCACCGCAGAGCATTAGGCCGATTCCGTTGCGATACCGCCCCACTCCCGACTGGACGCTATACTAATACACCAATAACTGAGAGGACGTGTTTTAATTGCCCTGACAACATCGAGGATGAGTCGCATGTTTTACTACAATGCCCTTTATACAATGATTATCATTCTGTTTTATCTAACTACTGTGATAGTGTAAATGAACATTTTGGTACTTTTAGTGATGTACAGAGAATAAGTGTTATTATGTCATGGCCAGATATTGTCCTTTTAACTGCCAAAACGTGCAAGCTCATTTTACAGAGAAGAACTGGTTTACTTTTTAAGAAATAATGTGCTCTTTTATTATTGATGTATTTACGTTTTTTAGTCTCTCATAACCCCTTTTTGGGTGGCTCACTTTTTACACTTGTATATTGTATCATAAACTCGAATGTAATGTATGTAAAAAAATGAGGTGAGACTTTAATAAATAATCTGTCTGTCTGGTAAAAAGGATGACGTCACCAGGTCAGATTGAAACTGATAAGCACAAGCAAATACCGCTTTATCCGGTCAATCATTTGCCTCATCGCCTTGTTACAGACATGGAGACCATTTATCGAAACAAGTGAATAAAGTGTCTATAAAGTGTTAAAGGTTCCAAAATGAACAGTTTGCCCCTTAATTAATTCGAAAGAATAACAACTTCGGTTGAATAAATACAACGATATGAATTGAAGTATCAATAAAGATCTGACGTAATCTTTCGTAGGCGAATTTGACAAAACAAAATCGGTTTATCAACAACGTCATGTTCTACAGAGAGAGTTGTTTCTGCGTGCAGAAGTTATGACACATTCACTAAAAGTCTGCGACCGCTGCGATCGTGTGTGCACTGTGGCTTGGTTTAGTTGCAGATCTCATTCAGAATATTGGTATAATTATGTATGTTTTCTCAACCGAAAACCAATGTTTTCTCAATCAATCCCGCCAATTGCCAATGTGCGTCTACAAACATTCATTTTATTCACCTCATTTGCTAATGCTCTTTACAATTTATGTTATTGTTATTTGTCAAAGGACATTTCTGGGTCATTGATCAATGACTGAACAGCCTTATCACTAGAGCAACATCACAGAATGTATGTTATTTGAAGTTATATCAACATAGCAATTACTTGTTTTGTAAACATTTTCCCATCATGTCATCATCTCTATATTGTTTATGATCAAATTTATATTATGCTTTCATTTGAATCGAATGATTCCAAAAAGCAGCTGGTTTTTCTTGCAACAACCGTCAACAATTGGATAGGATAACAGACCAAACTACGAGGATTTGTGACCAAATAAGCGGCCAGGCACATCACATTACATCACTCTTTAATCAGGTTATTATGCAAATGTTATATCATATCCAGGATAGTATTTTGTCACGTGAAAGAATTAGTGAACATGATTTAATAAATGTCATTTCTTTCTTTCTTTTAAAACAAGGACACGCAAAACTGTCGAGTTAATAAATGTACTAATTTTTTGTCGTAATAAAATATCAAAAAATGAAAATAAAACAAACAAAGCAAACAAAAACAAAAGCAAAAACATGAAAAAGGACATGCAAAACAGTTAGTTACGTTATTGTATGTTTGGAATGCGACAAAGGCATCCATCGTTGCACAACTTGGTGGGGAATGTTGTAAATCTAGGAAACATGACAGTCGACAGACATTCGTAATAAACATCACTTAAACCACAGTGGGAGGGAATGCATTTGTTTCATGATAACAAAAGTAACCAATACAACATGTTTGCACACACAAGGTATGAACTTGAATAAGCATGACAAGCTTCACGTACATTGGATTAAACAAGACATCGATAGGGTCATTGAATAAATGAAATTAATTTATAAAGTTTAAACGGGTCATCATGTATGACTACTGATAAAAGACAAATGAGACTCAATGATTGAATGTAAAGCACAATTTCAAGACTCAGTGTTTGTACAGGCTCTCAAAACAATTGCATTTCAGATACGATGTATAAGTGAACAAGGAAGCTTTAAAGTGTTGAAGAACAGTGATGGATGTCAAAGCAATTAAATATTGTTGAGGTAAAATTCGTTTAGTTACAGAGTCATGATCACTTTTGGGGGTAAAAACATATTCTGATGTAAAGTCTCTCAAAAAAGAAACGCAACCCCTCTCTCAATATCTGACAACAACTTCTGAACAAAAACGGTGAATGGGTATTAGTTTATTTGTCATGTATTATATGTCCTTGTTTGATTAGTAATAGCTCCCAAACGCAGCCTTATTAACGCACGCTGACATTTTGTCCGATTTTTTCGAGAACGTGCGAAACAGTCATGTGCATAAAGCTAAAAGTGAACTGCACGTACAAATCAAGGAAATCACAGTTTAAGCCGAGGTATATAAAAGGAAACGTAGTTTGACAATATATTCAACTCGTTTACTCCGAAAATCAAGGTCGAAAATGTCCCGATTGAAAATTGCAGATCGAAATATTGCCATTGGTCGGATTCAGGCCGGGCAAAGTTTTGGAACAGTTGCCCGCCAGCTAAATGTCCATAAAATAACGATCTTCCGACTTCGGAATCGCTACAGACAGTTCCATGCAACCAAAGACCGTCCTCGGAGTGGTAGACCAGGAATCACCACAACGGCTCAGGATCGTTTCATCCGCCTCACCCACCCACGCAATCGGCAAGCCACACAAACCTTCACTGCAACACAAGTGCTTGGTTTGAGGAGATTGTCGACCCAAACCATCAGAAACCGTTTACGTGAGGCTAATATTCATGCACGACGACCATTTGTCGGACCTGTTCTGAGACGCCAACATCGACGTCAACGTTTCAGATGGTGCACTTATGTGAGGATATAGACCCTTAGGGACGGGATACGTGTCTGCACCGAACAGCGTTCAACAGGTCGACAGATTTGGAGGAGGGCGCGTCAAGGTGTGGGGATTAGTGTCTTACAACGGACGATCACAGCTGGTCATCATTTCTTGCAATTTGACGGCCCGACGCTACATACAATGCCCGCCCTCGCACAGCTCGTGCAACAGTGGATTTTCTACGGAATTCCAATGTCGACTCCTTGCCATTGCCCTCCAGGTCGCCCGACATCAACCCCATCGAAAATCTTTGGGACTATCTTGATCGACGTATCCGTGCACGTACACTACCACCGTAGACGTTAGATGCACTGGCCACAGCACTACAGGATGAATGCTGAGCAATACCACAGGAAAGGATTTGTCGTCTGATCCGTTCTGTTCCGAGGAGGGGCAATACTGTGATTACAGCTTGTGGCCCTCATACTTAACTAGATACTTAAAAAAGCGCCCCCTAGTTTCCGTCGAATGTATGAAAAAGACCTATGAAATTGAGACCTTATACTACACATACATTTGTTTCAACATGTAAAATTTCACTGTGTTATCTTTGATAATCTATGTTTTATAAAAAGTTAAAGACTGATATCAACACTGCATAAAATCAGGGGTTGCGTTTCTTTTTTGAGAGAGTTTACATGGCTTTTCATCACGAAAGATTGTAGCCAAGCACATGTACATTGTATTATCAATATTATTCAGGACTGCAAAAACTAACACCAAAACAGCGTAAAGCCAACCTTTAAATGCGCTGATGGCTACCAAATTAGGTCGCAATTAAGTCCCAGGGAAATGTGTGTTGTAAATAATTAGATAACAGACTTCTATTTTTGTCATCTTATTTGTACTATATAGTAATTGCTTATATCGTGGAAATGTACTTGGAAGAATATATATATGCCCGATTAAGTGTCAAAGAATATTTAAATCAATATGTATATGATATCTAGAAAACCATTTTATGAACATGCTAAGTGCGCATGGCATGCGTGATTTTCATCCTACAACATGTCATTGATGCTGCACAAAATTTAATAGAAACGTTCTTATGTCGATTGTCACGGACAGCATAGTTTAGCATAGATTTATCATAAGTATATGTTCAACGAAATGACTTTAAATTGATTATCTTAAACAGTAAAGCAGAATTTTCAGCATTTGACGATATTACGTTTCATTGCTTTCAAAACAGATGTATTATTCTTTGCGCTAGTTTCTGTAGAAATACGTTTCTGTTTCCAATATGTTTTGGTATTAGAATAGGACGAAACGAAAAAAGAAAGTTTTTTCATGGCAATGATTAGCAGCTTGAGGGATTTATTATTCAGAGAAACGTAAAAGCACAATGAACTCCATTTCACTCTCTTATTCTAGCATTTTACCGCCTCTTGCCATGCATTCCAGATGAAAATGATGTTGTCCTTACAAGCAGATCTTAGTGTTAAAAATAGTTTTGTAAGAATAACGTCGTTTCAGGATTTTAACTTATACAATACGATTGTGTCTGCTCTTGTACATGTCTGTAGACTTAAAAAATGTATTGGCTAAAGTTAATCATTCAAATTGAATCAGATCCTTAACCATATTAAACTGTCTACCAAATCATTCTTGTCACATAACAAGAGATGTTTTGGTGTATCACACTTACACTCGGAAATCTTATGTCTAGACCAGAGATATATCACAATAAATGCTTTTCCTTTTGTGCATATACCCATTTACCGAAATGTTAACACGGCGGTATATATGCTTTTAATGTCAATGTCTGAAGTAGATCTTTTGTAATGAAACCGTACGCGGTTTACTTTTCAAGACATAAGAGCAAAAGATAAAGGTGTCTGGGACATGAAATGTAATGAAGATTGAAAGAGTTTTATACCAATTATATGCTATCGATCTTCTTTGATGATCCTACTTTATTCAGAATCTTGCAAATTGTTCAATGTTACATTGACACCCCATTACGTGAAATCTGTCATGGAATATAGATGTCAATAACTGAATTCACCGTTGGCCAAGATAAGAACACACTATTATACCAATATGATGGTTTTAATTACTATATCGGTATCAATCATCAAGCTCATTGTTATCCTTCTAATACTTATCGCATGTGCACACACTTCAAGTACTAGTACTACTGCTACTAGTAGTAGTAGTACTACCAACTCTACTACCTACAACTACTACTACTACTACTACTACTACTACTACTACTACTACTACAACTTATCATCATCATCATTTGCATAGCTGCTCAAAGGCGCTTTGATTTTCCCTCGATCATCAGATATCAGTCTTAATGTACACACGTACTACTTTGAAATGACATATGTAGTCTTACCATGTCTGGTTATTGTGTTGACTGTTCGTAGCACAGCTTTATTAGGGTTTGATTCTGTCTAAACAAGTCATATCCGAAGATGATATATCTATTTTCATGATTTTCTGAAAAAGGGGATGCTTAGGTCTAGACAAATCCTATCCTAACAGTACATACTCTGTCTCCCTTTATGCCAGTGTCAAAACGTACCACGAAGCTTCTCCGAGGAAGCTGTTTATGTAGTTATTCGGTGAAGTATACCATTAGTCAAGATGTAATAGTGTCTAGCGTGTGGTCTTCACAATATGCCGCAGAGTATGATTCGGATTTCAGTAGTTTTAGGTCTTATCCTTGCTTGAAGAGAAAGCTTACTTAACCTTCTTCATCATTCAATGTCATTTTATAATTTGATTCGAAAAAATGCCTGATACTTTTTAAATAGTTGATAATATACAAATTGATAGAGCGATGACTGTGACTGTGAATTGATAAAAATAAAATTCCTCCTTATGAACGCCGTTTTATTGTCGTTTTTTTGTATTTTGTCACGATTCAAAAAGATGGGTCAATGAAGTGTTGGAACATGAGACTTAAACTGCCTTTGGTCCCTGTGAGTAAAATTGTTCGGTCGGTTTCATTCAAGTGTATCGTTCATATTGTACTGTCTTTCTCCGTTACTAAAGGCGTTCAAAATGTTAACGCTTATGACGTCTTCAGAATTTTCGAAAGAAGTTCCGACCTTGAAATTGAAATTTGCATCGGTATCCGTATATGACCCTTAGCCATGCCCAACGGCAGTCTGATTAAAATCGACTGTGATTCGAGGAAAAAAGTGTAAAAATATTGTCTCTAGTGGGGTTTGAACTTCAACCAGCCCGGTTTTATTCTCATTCACAGTCTGAAGGCACCGCTATTACCCGCATGTTCTGACGCAAGCTCATCTAGCCAATCGCAAGGGGCGCAGGAAAAGTTTCGATATCATGCAGGGGCAGGTAACTCCAGTGTACCATTTGTTATACATAATCGCCGATAAACGCTATTTACAAACGAGGATGTGATTGGATAGCTTATGACTGGGTTTGTCTGCGCTAAACTGGTCATAGGAACATGCGATAGAGGTGGGTGCATTCAGACCGAGACGGAGAGGATGTTCTGGCTGGTTCGAGCCCCGATAGAGACAATATATTTGATATTTTATTCCTTGGAGTACGGTCGATTTTAATCAGACTGTGCCCAACGGATACCGAAAATTATCCGTTAGCTTTATAATGCCGAGAACACTATCCATTGTATGATAAACTAGTTAATTTATCAATGCTGATAAAATGGAAATTGCAAGGTACAAAGTGCGTTATTGTTCACATTTTTGAATAATGACAATGCTTTTATTTGATATAATTTCTCTTCATTTATTTTAAAGATAAATAAAAAATACATTTTTTTTTGGTCTTAAAACTTGAACACAAGTTTTCTGAAACGTTCTTTGACAAGTTAATTTGTCAAGATAATTACCCCTTTAAAACGATCCAGAATTATCAAATTTGCGCTGTTCTACTACTGTGTCCTCATATACTAAAGTGATTTCAAATTCGCTCGTGTCTTCCATGTAAACATAGACTATGGTCGATAAACAACACACATGTATTAACAGATCAGAATATGTTGATTATTCTTTAGAACGTAAATTTATCTTGTGCAAATAAAGATATGAAAGTCTTAAATAAGAATCTATTTACAAGACATAAACTATATAACATGACTCAGTTGTTTTTGTGAATGAGAATTTATCTATTTATAATTCATGTTTAAAGATTTTTGTCACTGACAATGACAAATTAAATTCAAAACAAACCAGATACTGTGTAAGACATGTTGTTACAAATTGTTGCAGCAACGCGTTTTGAAAAATACAATAATTATATAAAATATAACAAATTCATGACCCGTGAGTGGGCTCGGGGTAGGTGAGCAGCGTTAAAACATTTAATTTTTTCACATTATTTGCTCCAAGTTATCTGCCAATTTAGGGGAATGGTATAGAATATGAAAGTGTAATCCGTTATGGTTATCAATGTGATAGTTATATGTCCACAGTTGATGAGCGCAAAGCTTGCACAAGCTGTTGCTTACGGGAATTGTTATTGTGTGAAGGTTATTACAATTTTTTCGTTGCTGTTCTCTTCGTCATATCCAATATATAAAAACTATGAAATAAACATAGACGTAATATTTTATTATATTTCTACTCATTTACATGTACATACTCCACCTAATTAAAACAACACTTAACTTACAAATCTGTACATTCCACAGCAAGGTGATTTACTCAATGAAAATAGGGAGTATTCGTGTAAATATAAATTAACAAATAATAATACATACATCAAATATAGTAAGCAATAATGCTTATACGATAATGTAAGATCTACAAAGTCCATTGTTATATAAAGTGATTTTCTTTAATCTGTTATTTCATTTCATCTCAGTATGCAAGTTTCATCTAAGCATTGCCTGAACTAAATGTACTTGTTATGTAAAATAATGTAATTCATCAAAAGCCTTTGGTGTATGTTGTTTGAATCAAAAGAAAAAGTATAAAGTAAATTCGAAGAAAGGATAAGTCACAAGCACTTTAAAGGGGCAGTAGCACGTTTTTCGGGGGAATATAAGGTGATGTCAGGAAAATGAAAATAAACTGTTCCAATTGAAAGAAAATGTATGTAAACTTAATGAAACAGTAATAATTCAAATATATAACGTAAAGTTTAGCCATGCGATTCCTTTTTCTCACACAAACTGAATTAAAGGTCATACTTTGTCCTCTGGCTATGGATGATTGGCTTGTGTAATTAGATTTTTGTCAATATAATACATTTAGCATTAACTTACAAATTTAAGTGAAAACGTGCTACTGCCCCTTTAAAGCTATCTATTATTTAGTTACTAACCTCCGACAAGTGACCTTAGCCTGTTAGCCATATAACATGTTATCGACTCATTCCCACTGATGTAATGAAACATCATTACCCAGAACAATCAGAGTTATCCGCCCGTCACTAGCCCACTAGGTGGCGTGACCTGTCATCCAATTAGATTCATTCACATTACAGAGTCGGTATTGTGCAGACGTGTTTTCTATATCTCTCCCGATTGTATTGAGCTATTTAACGTGTTTTGTTGTTTGTTGACTTCCTTTATTCTTGTTCCTTTTCCTTTTTGGTCTGTCTATCTGTCTCTTTACAGGGTATTCAGCCCCCGTGGTGGAATACTGTATATTGAGATCCTTTTTAGAAGGGGATCCTCCTTGGGGTACTTACTGCATAAAATCTGTATTTTTTGCGTGTTTTGTTATTATTTGACCACCCTTAGAGGGCCCCTCACCTAGCGGTAGCTATGGCAACAGGGGCAGATAATTCCAACCTCATCACTTATCAATCTGTCATTCATCTGGTGAAGACGTGTTTTTGCCTCTGAAGATTTTTTCAAGTTTGTTAAGTTTTTCTGACGAGCTAGCTCTAAGAAAATGGACAAGGAATCTGTATGTTTGGTAACCCTTTCTCTATTTAGAATAGAATGGGTTTGCATTTTCGCATTCCTCGCGTTGTGACTTAGGAATTTTCCAAACTGAACACGACCACGTGTTGTGCTTTGGTGCGGGAAATCGACAAACATGGCGGATTCTCGAAGGGTTGTTTTTCCTGCTAGTTGAAATAGATACTCTTCGTATGGAGTTCGTTATGATTTGGCACTTGTGTTATTAGTATTTGTGTACTAAATAAAGCATCTTTTTATATGCTGGCAGGGATTTTTCCACTTCGAAAAATTTTTCTTGGTGGAATTATTCCGTGTCAAGGGCAAGTCATGTTTATATGCATTACATGTTCTTTTCCCTTTCAGGCCGCATTGTTATTGTATCTTGCCCTAGATGCTTTTTCACATAACATGTCGACCGTGCTATTTTACCTTTCTAGCTTAGGTAGCTTAGTTAGGTTTTACTTAGCTTTTATTGGCGCTTCCCTTCCCCTATATAATAATATATTATTCTCAGTTGGGTTTTTTCTTGACGTTACAGACGTTCAAGAAATGCTACAACTGCGGGGGCACTCTGCCGGGTTCCGACCCGCATGAGTGCTGCCTCGTTTGCTTGCTGCTTGACGGTCCCCAAAACCAGGAGAAGGAGGAATCTGGACGCTGCTTTCTACCGCCAGGTTCAGGCTGCAGGAGGAGATCCCCGTTCTGGCACCCCTCCCTCTAGACAGAAACGTACCAAGAGTAAGAAGGGTAGAGGCCCTGTCGAGTCCCCCCCCCCCCCTGATCCTGTCGGACTCTAGGAGTTCTGACTCGGACGAGGGGGGTCTCGGCTATTGCTTTAGGCACTTCCCCTACTAATGATGCCATTAACTCAATTATTAAGGGTCAGATGAAGGGGCTGTTCGGAGACCTGATGGCGGAACTCCGCAAGGAGTTTCGTCCATCGGCTTTCAGTCCAGCCCCCAATGACCAGCCAGCCGGGCCTTCGGGCTCCGGTTCCGGCGGCGTCCCCGGAGCTAACTTGGGCAAGGGCCCAGGTGATGCCCGAGGGATTTGGTGCGAGTCCCTCCACCTCTTCTACACGGGATTCCCCCGCTAGACTCGACTCAGTCGGGTCGTCGGGGGGTACCAGCACCCCACAGAGCCTGGTCCCCGACACCTTGATGTTGGTGACTCCTGTACTTCCTCCGATTCCGGCACCTTCCTCGGTACGACCAGAGGTCCCCGAGACGGTCTTTCGGATCCCCATCTTGCCGCCTGTTGTTCCCTCGACGTCCAAGTCGGGTGCTTCTGGTTCTAAGGATAATACCTTCGAGCCGGAGGCACCTGATACGGACCCGGAGGACGACATGGAGGTTGATGGGGACTCGGAAGCCGACCCGGTGGACCTCCCTGCCTCTTTGGCGCTGAGGGAAATGTGTGGCAAGCTTGCCGCGGCTTTTCCTCAGCTTGTCGTTCCGGAGAAGGAAAGAGATGAGAGGAGTTCCGCCTCCCAGGCGGCGCCTTGGCTCTGCGCAAGGCGAAACAGGTGCGGCTTCCGCATCCTGGACTCCTTGGTGACGGACTCGGTCACGCCCCTCCTTTCGGGTACTAGAAAGAAGGCAGATCTTCCAGATCTCGCCAAACGGTACCCGTTGGGAGAGGTGGGGCTCTTTGAAGTTCCCGAGGTGGATGATGATGTGTTGGCTTCTGTCAGCCCGGACCTTCGACCACAAGGCATTCAAGGACGATGTCCTTGCGTCCGTCAGGACCATGCTTAGGGAGTTCGTCTCCAACGACCCTCAGGATCAGCGCGAGGCGGCCGTAGAATCGCGACTCCAGCTAGGAAAGGGCTGCGGATGACACTAGTGTCACCCCCCTCCTCGCCGCTTGACACGTCTGTGCCCTCCTCGCCAGAGCGCCAGGTTGAGGACAGAACCGAAGGGGATCCCCCCTCTTGGATTCCTCCGTGGTCCTCTACTGGTGGCAATCGCGAGGAGGAGGCGCCGGATCAGGCGGAGAGGATGGTAGCCATTGCTGACTGGTGCCAGGTAACCCTACAGGAGGTGGATGAGGAGTGTTCTTACTCCAAACAGGCTCGCCTCGAAACTTTCTGTCAGGAGGAGGAGGTGGTGAACCCTCGCAGCGTGCGGTTCCCGCCTCACCACCTCCTCCTGGCAGCTGGGAAGGATTACGACACTCATGTATCGTCAGCTGCGCCGGGCCGTCTTGTCGCACCCTTGGTGATCTCAGAGAGAGAGAGAGAAATAGTTTATTTAAGTGTCACGTAGTTAACAATAAAATCGTCAAAGGGCGGGGCTCCCGGTCGCTTCTTCACCGATTAGGCTTTCTCCCCCCGCCTTGGATGAGGACATCAGGCGCGTGGCAGCTCCAGGAGTCGGGCACTCGATCTCCGACGGCCACCTGTCCCACCTGGACAAGGAGGCCAGGAGTATTCTGGGTATGGCAAAGCTCTTGACCGTGCGGTCTATCATGCGGTTACTACAACCATACAGACGCATGGTGTCATTGGACCTCAAGGACACGTACTTGCACATCCACACTGCCCCGCGGATTGAAAGTACCTCTGAGACGGACGAGCGGGAACGTCTCCTCTGTCCCGTGCGCGCTCTACGCGTCTATGTGGAGAAGACGTGGACACTGAGACAAGGGAGGCGCAGGCTCTTTTTGCCCCACTCCCAGACGAGCTCAAAGGAGATTGACAAGAGGCAGTTGGGGGTCTACCTCAGGTCTGCGGTGGTGGACGCCTACAAGGCGGCCGGGCTGCCGGCGCCGGCCCGGACCAACCCATACGAGATCAGGGCCATATCGGCGACGATGGCCCTTCACAGCAATTTGTCAGTGGCGGACATCATGGCCGGCTGCTTCTGGAAGTCGGGCTTGGTGTTCGGCAACCACTGCCTGCGCGATGTCTCCACAGAGGACCTGGGGGGCGTAGCCAGTCTAGGGGTGCAGGTATTTGCACAGCAGCGGACCACGGGGGCTCCCCCGGGTAGGGAGCGCGACCATCCACGATGATGACGCCTTACTCGTCGAGGTGGACATCTTACACTTGTGAATAAAATGTTATTATTTTAACAGTTTATAGTGTTTTGTGGTGTTTTAATTAGGGGTCGTCGACCACGAGGAGTCAGACAATGGCCCATTTAGAACGGTCGCTCTCTGGGTCGCCGATCCTCAGATCAATCTTGAGAGTTATCGCTGAACGCGACGAATGCTACCCACCACCTACAGTGGTATCAGGCTAAGATCACTTGTCGGAGGTTAGTAACTAAATAATAGTACGTTTTTGATTAAACGTCATTATTTTTACTTACCGTAGACAAGTGACAGTCGTCACTCCCGCCCGCCTCCCCTCTTACGTATCCGTCGTTAATTGGGACTCCTAGGTGATGTGAATTAATCCAATTGGATGACAGGTCACGCCACCTAGTGGGCTAGTGACGGGCGGATAACTCTGATTGTTCTGGGTAATGATGTTTCATTACATCAGTGGGAGTGAGTCGATTACATGTTATATGGCTAACAGCCTAAGGTCACTTGTCTATGGTAAGTAAAAATAATGACTTTTAATCAAAAACGTACTATTATCATACTACTAGCATCATGTATTCTACTCTCGCGACAAATATTGAATGCTCAAAGTCAAAGTGAATTTGCTTACTTATTGAAATAAGCAATGATATAGTATATGGGAAAGAGTAAACATCAGATGGTTCGGACTGGATCAATTTTCTTTAATACGATGAATTCATTTCGACCATTATGTGGGTCTTGTCAAGTATGATTACAAATGGAAGGTTGCATACATTTATACAGGAACAAAACAATACATTCAGATAATTAATACATTGTTGTGTGCTTAGATTAACAGTTAGGAAGTCCGTCATGTGTTGTCAATCACGTAATGATTGCCCCAAGCACTAATTGTAGAGTGCAATTAGAACATAATAGACTCATTCAGCATTGACGAATCTGTATTGTCCTATCAATCACTTAATGGACAGAGAGGTGTAATTCAACAAGCATTCTAATATGTCACAACGGTAATCACTTTCTTATATGAGCTAACTGTTAAAGAAATACAGCTGCATACCAATAGTTTGTTCACCTGCTTGTGATTTTAGTGCAAATATCATGTAATTTGGGTTTCGTTTTGACGTTCATAAAATAACTCCAGGACCACTTACAGAAGATCATCAATTGTCCTTGTGTAAAATAACCATTCCCAAACCATATTTCGGGACCGTTTTGTCACTGGTGCTGAATGTCGATATTTGGCATTGTTAAATAGACAGATGGGGTCATATTTGTGAAATTTGGTTTTTCATAAATTTCGATTTAAACCATCCATGTAAACTTTGTAGGGAAAAAATCAGCACAGTTACATTGCCTTAGCGCAAAGGAACACATATGACTAAGATCTAAAGCTGTTGATCACTTATGAAGGGTTTTGTAGAGCAAAATTAAAATCAGTGTTTTCGAATCTTGACCCCTGGTCACTCTAATGACCTGCCAAATTTGTTACAACTCTCTGCTAGGTATGACATACGAATATGTCATTGCAAACTAAATATTAAGTTATGCAGTGAAATGTCATCATTATCGGTTTCGTTTTCACAATGATATGATGTCTCAAAGGCGTTACAAATTACATGATATTTGCACTAGAATACGAAGGTAAGTGAACAAACTTAAGATACGCAGCTGTATACACAAGGAACTTAATTAAGCACCCCCCTTTTTTGTAAAATGAATTTGGGTGCTCTTGGACTATTTGGATTAATTTGATGTATTGACCACTCCAGATATAACAATCGCTTTTTTATTGACCATTTAATTGAACTAAAGATCGCTAATGAGCAAAAATAACGAAAATGTGGGAAAAACTGTAAGACTACAGAAATTTGGCCAAAGATAACTATTGTCATAAGGGGAAAACTACACATTAAACTTTGGATGTTATGAATCAAAAATAACAATTTTGATCCCAAGTTGACATTCATACACAAAAACCCTTTTTATCATGCATGATAAGAGGCTAGCAAGACATTGAATTTTCAGTACTTTTTTCATCAAAAATTGATACAATGCCTATAATTTAAACATCTGTGAGCAGATTTAAGATTCCTTGGGTTGAACATGTTCATTCATGTTCAACATTTCTCCTTCCTTAGATAAGCCATTTTCCTTGACAGTGGCCAATTAATGTCTTTGTTCAGTTTTTTTAAAATTAAATTTTGGATATTTTTGTGATTTTGAAGGTTCATCCTGCTTTAATGATCGACTTTTGCTATGAGGTTATTTACTAAAAAGTCATCAATTCACTCAAGAGAATGATAATAATCACATTGCAGCCAAAAATATTGACTTTCATTTTCAATTTTAAAGTAACTTGGATTTTGTCTAAAAAATACCAAGCTTTTGTAAAACCAGTTATTCAGCGACAGTGAATCATACGCCGAATGAAATTTTTGTTTCCACAATGCTAGATGATCGTTCTAGTTAAAAATCCTTATATTTGATTGTACATTTGTTTTGTTTATTATCATCAGTGTTTTTCTGTTTGAAAAAGTGGGGGGTGCTTAATTAAGTTTTTTGTGTATATATATATATGAGTGGCTAAAAATACAGTACATGTGTTGATTGAAAGTGTTAAGTATCTATCGTAGGACTGTATTGCAAGGCTGTCACAAACAACTCTTATTCTTCTATTTCTTTACAAAATTCGTACTTGAATAAATGTAATTCATGTTTGATTACTTTAGTATTCACTTGATAGAATGGAGACCTAATAATAAAGTAAGAGTCCGACAAATAATTCATATCCATAGGGTTAAGAGCACAGGTGTACATACCACTTTTGCCTAGCAACGATTGTTGTAGCGCGCTTCCCCCTATATTTACGTCTGTTACGTCATAAAACCATTGTTCGTGACGTCTCTGTAGTCGGCCGTCGCAAGGGAAGCATGCCTTGTTTTTCGGATGTCACAAAGAGAATAAAAAGGAATAGAAGCGGTAATAAAGAAATTATTACCCTTGGAAATTTTTCATTTGACATTTAAGAACTCTTGCAAATTTCTGTTGACTCTCGCTCTCGCTCTGGAATTACAAAGAATTACACTCGTTTTGTTAAAGTCATATGTCACACGTGCTCAGGTAAGAAACTCTATGTATGTTATAGTTTGTATGATCATACTTCCCTGCACAAAGTTTCAATATTTATCATGATAAATATATAATCAAGTTTGAAATGATATTTTCTGTTTGATATACATATATTACTGGCCTTGTCTTGTAATCTATTTTTAGATGTTCTTTCATATATATATGTAACACCTCCTTAAACAACCTCTTCTTAGAAAAAAAGATTAACGTAAAAGAGTACAAACCCTTTCTTCAGGTTATCAAAGACTTTCGACTCACAATATATAGAGCCATAATTGAAACAGGAAGTGTGAAAAGGGTAACACCAACACACATGTTCATTAAAGCCTGCAGGTGTCCAAGGATACATGATACCTCAGTTGATTGAGGAGTGTAGGGAACAGTGGCATGTATAGGGTTTGAAAGCAACATTGTTCGTTAACTGATAATAAGCCACCTGTAAAAATAACATTAATGGTGTTATAATCAGGTCGGGGATAACCACCGAACGACCTATAATAGCTCGATTTAGCTATAGTAGCTCGATCGAGCTATAGGTCTATAGGTCGATCGAGCTATAACCGCATTTTTTTGACAATGTGCAGTTATAACGGGTTTTCCGCAATTGCGGCCCCGCCAATATGGAAACATATTTTATCGATTCATTCTTAGCCCTTCACAGAATTTGGCTAAACCCTAGCGCTTTTTAGTTATTAGACATTAGTTTGCACAACCCAAGTGTCAATGTCACTTCGAATAGAAAATAACAACTGAAAAGCAGAAAAATATACCTCTCAAAGTTGACACAACACTCGGCTGATGACTGATCGTTTCGATTGCCTGACTTCTGGTCTGGATGTCTATTTCGTAATGATAATTTTCCCGTGCATCTCGCTCGAGCGTGACAATTTTAATAATCTACGGAAATTACACTCGGCTTTCGGGCATTTACGGGTTTGAGAAGGGGCCATCCCTGCATAGATATTATAATTTCAGTTATAAAATGTTTTTGTTTTGTTTGGTGTTTGATTCATTGCAACTCGCTTGCTGGCGTTTTCCATTGGTTCGTCCCTACCATGATTTGTAACATTTGTTAAGAAAGGATTAACTTCTACTATTACAGTGCAAAACTATCAGTAGGGACCGCACGGTGAATTTCTATTTCAAAAACCTTTGAATTTATAATTGTGATGAAGGTACTTTAGTTCTTAACACAATTAACGAAAAAAAGAACATAATATTCTCATAACTCGACCCAAGTATTGAGTAAATGTTATCTGAAAATGTGTACACGTTTGCAAACTCATTACGATCCGTAAAATGGCATCTAGCCTTCTGTACTTCCGGTTTATAAACAGTCATGGTTGCGTTAAAAAGTGTACATCGTCAGTAATATCAAATGTGGAATTTAATCATTTTAAGGGCTCTTAAACTGATTTGCGCTTTATACAAGGTGAGAGACTTAGAAACTATTGGAATACTTTAGTGCAAGTTGGAGTAATTTGCATAATGTTTCTACTATATCCAAATGATATCGGATTGTATTATAATAGTTTAGTCTTCATAGTTTACATGAGTCTATCTAATTTGCATATGTATTTTGGGAGAATTCAATTATAAATCAACAAAGAATTTTTTTTCATGTTTTATGTCCATATTGGTTCCCCTGTTGTGTCGACATTTTAATGATTAAAACTGTTCATAATTCGTTATTATATATAAGCTAAAACTATAATTATAAAATTATAATATCTATGCAGCGATGGCCCCTTCTCAAACCCGAATATACCCGAAAGCCGAGTGTAATTTCCGTAGATTATTAAAATTGTCACGCTCGAGCGAGATACTCGGGAAAATTATGATTACGAAATAGACATCCAAACCAGAAGTCAGGCAATCGAAACGATCAGTCATCAGCCGAGTGTTGTGTCAACTTTGAGAGGTATATTTTTCTGTTTTTGAGTTGTTATTTTCTATTCGAAGTGACATTGACACTTGGGTTGTGCAAACTAATGTCTAATAACTAAAAAGCGCTAGGGTTTAGCCAAATTCTGTGAAGGGCCAAGAATGAATCGATAAAATATGTTTCCATATTGGCGGGGCCGCAATTGCGGAAAACCCGTAATAATTGCACATTGTCAAAAAAATGCGGTTATAGCTCGATCGACCTATAGACCTATAGCTCGATCGAGCTACTATAGCTAAATGGAGCTATTATAGGTCGTTCGGTGGTTCTCCCCGACCTGATAATAGCCCAGTTTGGAAACAACCCTTTTGTAGCATGACACATATACACATTTCCAAGTTTCAGATCCTGTAGCCTGCGTACACTGAAATTGCTGCTCTTGTGAGGAAATTGATCTGGATTATAGGAAATGGAGTCATTACCACAAATTTTATATACAAATATTTAGTTAAGTTCTATATGCTCACATGATTGTGAATGCATCAAGTTCTATATTCATGTAAATAATTATTTATTACTAAGTAATCGTTCTTATAATGTTTTATATGATATTTAAATATGATGATTAAAATGATTAACATGTTTATTGGCGGCTTGATGTAGTACGATTTGCTGATTCAGTTAACCTACATTTGATGATATAGATTTCCAAATCTGGTGTTTGGAGTTTGTAATTGGTCTCTCGAGAACAAAGCCATTATCGCTTTGTAAATATTGTTTGATGGTTTAATTGGCATATTCGGTTTCTACATACAGTTTGAAATGTATGTTTTATTGAGTCGGTGACATATCTGGGTTAAGTATGTATGTACTGTATCATATGTTCTAATTGCTGAATAATGAACATGTATTAGATACATTACTTAAAATATTAATCAATGGTATGATTCAGTTTTAAAACATTAGCCAATGTGCATCACCTAGTGACTATCATAGCAATGGAGATTCTTGAAATGGTCAATATGTGCAATAAGCTGATTTCAGTTAACAAGAACATCTGTATTGCAACACGTTTTGTCATTTGAAACGTCATTTCTAAATAAAGACCTAGAACCGCCAGATTTACTTCAAGAAAAAATACTCTTTCGTAAGTTCTAAGCAATGAAATTTAGTCTGATACGTATAACGTATTTTATAATTTTTATCATTCACGCTGTCCATACTCAAGGCGGATCTTGGGAAACCTCCTTTCATCATGGTTTTACAAGAGAAATGTTCAATTGCGAGTCGAAATGGATATTTCGCGCAATAGAAGAACTGAGCATTATCATTATTTTCATTTTCATAAAGGTGCCTTGAAATCGATATTACTGTGTACATTGTACAGACTGGCATGCAAGAATAACAGTTTTGAGATCATGTTTGTAAAATTTCATGTATATTATACGTCATTTCAAGTTTACACGCCGAGATCGACATAAAAGCATTACATAATTTCATAGTTCTAAAAGGATTATTTTTATATAAGTTCAATAATCTCCGACAGTCCCGTTCTAAATGCATTGTGAGATTTTAGGAGGCCAAATAGTATTTATGTAAAGGTTTGGTCCTTAAATGAAAAGTCTAGATAAAAAGAGATTTGCTAAATATCATGAATAGAGTTTACATATTCTCTACGAGTAACGTTCCTTCCAATAAAACATAACTATCGGTCTGGTTATATTCCTTTTTCATTTTCAATCATCTATTTGGCATCCCATCTTACCAAACTTTAATTCATGTAACATTTCTGAATCCATCTGGTCTAATATTTCGATTCAATCAAAACAAGATTAAATGTCAAACAATATATTAAATTCAGCTTCGATTTACGTATAGAAAATAGAGAATTAATTTACTTGATAGTCATTAGATTTAAGGTTTTGTCACAATATAGACGAATTAAGTCGAACGAGAAAATAAAAAGTGCATTAAAAATAAATAGTTTATGAATTATCAAGGCAACAAATTATTATCAAGGCTTACAAAGCAATTAAACACTCCGTCATATGATAGTCTCACTCCTTGAAAAAGTCACTTTGTGATTTTTAATTACATTAAGTTTAGATTTTGTATTAACCTAAATGCAATTATTGATTCTTGCCACATATAACATTTTACATAATTTATCCCCAAATGACAAATGTGTGATGAATACTAGTTTTCAATAAAAAGCTAAAAACAGTCATTTATTTTCAAAACACAAGCCAAATTTACCATATACTTATATAACATATTAAGCATACTAGTTATATAACCATGAAACATTATCAATTCGCAATTGTAATTCCGACTGCTTTATATAAGATTGCAAACCTACGTTTGATTGGCTCACTCTAACATCACTTCCTAGTGTATACAGTGTGGATAACATTATATAAATTAAACCATTTTCCAACAGTTTGTACTTTCCCTACTATTCAGACCCCAACAACTCACGAAGTGCCTCTTTTGCGCATTGATTTAAACGTTTTAACAAATTGCAGAAAACAAGACATGGTTAAAAGTGTTCATTGTAATATCATTATTGGTTTTGAAACTTAATGCAAAGCCTGTTTCATGAATTAGCTATTTTTCATGCTATAACATGTTATTCGTAGAACTGGTTTAGTTTCCTGTTATTCGTTCTTTTATCAAATGACAATTACACTGAATGACAATTCCGATTATAATTGATATTTTATACATTTATCTGAGTATTCGATATTTTAGCACTGCCTGACACTTCCGATTTAGTCCTGTGAGAGCTGTTTAGATTTGTGATTCAACTGTTTATTTGATAAAACGTGTTTATAAAGTAAGATGACGCTTAAGTGAATTTCATTTCAGCTTTTTTGAGATATGATTTTTCTTTTTTAATTTCTCAAATATCAGTTGTTTTTATATGCATATATCATCAAACATTTTCCGTAGAGTTGGAAATATGAAGGTTATACAGCATGGTTTTGCCATTACTTATAATCTAACATTTTTAATTCTTTACCTTGAATAAGCACTAAATGATAGGGCCTCTTCACTATATTCCTTATATACGGGTTTAAATAACACACTGATGATATTCTGCTATGCCATTCATTGCCTTACTTAGGTATTGTAACAAGTCGTTCGTATATACATGTATATGTGCAACAAAACAGTGCAAAACGTGTTACAGAAAAAGTTGTTTTGCACGAAATTAACATCAATTCTATATGGAGAGCTGAAATGGGGGTTTTGTGATTGGTGTGGTTAAGACCTTTTTTTAAATCATACAGCGCCTTTCGCAAGCCTTGGTTGGTGGACACAACATTACAACATTTTATTCGTAAAAATCATGAATTAGATTATTTACTCAGACATTAATCTAATAAATCATGTTGATCGTATTTGCTCCCATAGTGAAAATGTAACTTTTTATTGGCAAATAGCGAGTATTTATCTTTATTTATATAACCAATCATTATTCTTGACAAGACCCCCAAGTTCTTTTTACAAAGAGGGGTTTGTAATTATTTCATGCAAAAAAATCTTTCACCTTTTCAGTAGTCCCTTCGAATTATGCTGTAAATGCTATATCCTACAAAATGAACCTATGTTAAATTCATCCTATACATGTAAATGGTCATGTGGTTAGCCTTAGGAAATCTGCATCTGCATTATTGCATGGAAAATTATCATCTTTATGTCCATATAATAGGTTACCCCTTGGATGTTAGGTTCAAATCGGTATCAGTTATAATAATCAGTTACATATAATGTACCAATGGCCAAATGAAATATGATGAATTAATAAGATCAGGATACTACAAAGTGAAATTGTTAAGGTAATAAGATCAGGATACTACAAAGTGGGACTATTAAGATCTTTACTGACAGATATTGCCTGTGCTAATGGAATCGGAAGCTTTGCAAATACATGGCTGAATACATGACAGATTAATCATATTAATAAGATACCAAAAGCCTGAGTTTGTCGATCAATACGAAATTCATTAATTTGCTTTTCGAGGTTTAATCGGTTATCAAATGATTCTTTCTTGCCTTATCATTATTATTCCTGGTCTGTGCCAATTGGGTTACGAATTTGTTCATGATTCAGACGATTAAAAGACATGTCATTAGTGTGTGAAACATTGTTCTAAACGTTTTGTGTCTACAAATACGAATGTCTGTACATTAAATTTAATCTGACATAGTATATTGTACTAATTCATCGATGCCAAGTGATAGTTGAATGCAATTAGGGCTAGTACAGAGTGGAATTGTTAAATCCGTATACTTTATATTGACAGATATTGGTTGGATTTATTGAATCGGATGCTACAGTGAATTATAAAATAAATTGATGTGGCAAGATTATTCGCACATAGTACATTTAATCAAATATCAAATTAAAAAATGGCCGCCAATTGATTTTAAGTGAATCTTCATACTTTGTCTTCTGACTATGGGTGATTGGCTTGTGTAATGAGATTTTTGACATTGTCAAAATAATACATTTATCATTAACTTTCAATTATCAGTGGAAATTTTAAAATATAAAATTATCAAAAAACGTGCTACTGCCCCTTTAAAGCACTGAGATTTGTTTGTGAACTATTTCAGGAAACATATGTTCAATCACATGAAATACTTATGACAGGTAGTATTGGGTATAAAGAATAATAAACCGCAATCTGTACATGATTTTTATTATATTTTTCTGCGTTTGTGACAATTGCAATAATGTATTTTTTTAACATTTATTCCTCTCTTGTGACAATCAGTCCCAGACAAAGCAAAGAAATTATATGTGTAATTTACAACAAATTACTTCAGGGAAATATTTTTTTGTTTCTTTTCTTTGCAGACATGACCACTGAGATAACATTAAAATAATTCTTCTGACGCTTGGCACTAAAATGTAGATAATGAGTTGTTTTTTCGCAATATACTGGTGTACGTTTGTACATATATCTAGACATATCTTAACTGTATTGCAATAATTGTCGAAAGTGCCACTCGTAACTAGTTTGCCCCGCATCGGGGTAAGTTCGGTTACCTTCAGGGGCAGGTTCGGCCATCCTTGGGAACAATCAGACATGTTCAGCCTACAACAATTGAAGAGAGATAAGATGCTACTCATAGTATTCAACATTTGGGACAGAAAACATACTACATTACTTTACAAAGACATATTTTATAACGATGTGGACTCAGTTAACTTTCTATTTCGAATAGAATTCGTAAGACATATAGAATTCGTAAGAGGAGGAGAAGAGGAGCCTACCATTCAAGGACCTTCAATAGGGTCCTTTTGAGGAGATTGACCATTAGAACAATGGTTTTGAGAAGGACCTTTAACATTTTGTGACCGTCCTCACTGCCGAATGTGCCCCGCCTGTAATGACCGAACGTACCCCACAAACCACGATTGCTCTTTTTCCTATACTGCTAAAATACACAGACCTCACACCCAAATAATTGTTGGTTACATATACGTCTCGGCACGTTGGTTTATGCTCAATTAAGAACATATTCCTAAAGATAGTCAACATTTGTCAAAAACATAGTGAACTGAAGTCGAATATTTTACTCAACTAGATGAAAAACGGATTTTCTTCCACAGTTTGTAAAGAACATGTTGGACTGTCACCATTTTAAAGTCAGTCTGGGACTAAGGTCATGTTGTCTTTTAGGAATTACCAATTTAAGTTAAAATGGCCCAGAACAAAAATTACAGCGAAAAGACGAACATGCCCCGGGGCCGTGCTTGCCCCGGTCTCCCCTACTGTTGAAAACACCGCGTCAAATGACCTACAATGCACTTCCGTCACTCTCAAGCCCTCCTTCATCGATTTAACTGGAGGGGCATCGCGTGATTTTAGGATCGTTCAACTCCAAATTGCATCGCACGTGCGACACACACGGGATAGCACTTGTCTGGCTTCATGTAACACCACAATAAGAAATTTGGCACAAAACTTTGATTGTATCCAATGTGTGAAAACCCTCTGTGTTGAACCGCCATATAAACTACCCATTGCCACCCACATAAACACGAAACAAGCAGAAATATCGGTGTGACCCTGAATTTCTTTTGAGAAGTATATTCTGAATATAAATTAATTACTTACAAGGAATATCTGGATGATGGTTTTCTAGTCAATCCAGTTGAGAAAGAATTAGAAATTGCGTTGCATTTTAATTCGCTGAGGCATATAATGAGGCAAATATGGCAGAACCAAACCGTGTTTTTAAAGGTTTTTATTTTAATTTAAAATTGTCTTTTATCATTGTTCTCCGTAAAAGTCAATGATACACGTTTTTAAGGTGAAACATACTCGAAGAAAAATCATTTGGTCTTCTTCACGAAACTCAGTACATTAGAACGTACTAGTGGGCTAGTGTTATGGATGCAATCAGGATACTGCAGAGTGGTATTGTTAATTTGATCAAATGTTTACTGACATATATTGTCTGTACTAATCTAATCGAAAGCTTTGCAAATGGATGATAGAATTGATGAAACTAGATGTCTGAGACATTATTGTATTTATCAAATACCAAATGCAACGAGCTAGAAGATCTATCGAGAACGTGGTTACATTGCTTTCGGTGTGTATTCGGTAATTAACCAATTTTTATTACCCATATGGTTGAAAATAAGTGGTGACATATTTTCAATATGTGCACTTTTGCCTAGCAACGATTGTTGTAGCGCGAGTTTCCGTATGTTTTCGCCTGTGAAGTCATAACACCATTGTTCATGACGTCACCATAGCCGGCTGTCGCAAGGAAGCGGCCCGTTTCTTGGATATTTCTAAGATGGTAAAATGGAATAGAATCGGTAATAAAGAAATAATTACCCTCGGAAGTGTGTCATATGACTCGTGCAAATTTGTGTATAACCATCGCTCTCTCTCGGGTAATACAAAAATCCACACTCGTTTCGTAAAAGTCATATGACACACTTCCGAGGGCAATAATCTCTATCTATAGTCCAGATGAGAAGACTAAACATCAATTATAGAATGTCATTTATCCCACGCAAGTAGTTATCCATTTATATCTCAAAAAGGTCTTGAGCTAAGTTATTGCTGTAAATAAGAAATGTTTATTTTTTAATGTGCTTTAATACTTTCACAGAAGTTACTCTCCTTGTCTTGTATTTCAAGAGAAGAAATGCGAGATTTTATATTTTAAAAATCGTTATCATTGAGAAATATACCTCATTTTGAAGTGTTGTTCTGAAAGATTTACAGTTCTAGACTTCTAGCACTAATTACTATAATCTTATTTGACCTAATTTATTGTACTATTTAATCAATGTTAAGTGGTCGTTGAATGCAATCAGGGCTAATACAGAGTGGAATTGTTACATCTATATAATGAATGCTGACAGATATTCGTTGGGCTAATTGAATCGGATGGTATTTGAAATGACCGATTACATTGATGAGACAAGATTCATCGCTAATGCTCAGATAATCGAATATGAAATTTCAGAAATACGAGAAAGTAGTAGTTGACCGACTTTAGGCTATTTTGTAGCTTGATCAATCAACAGAGGATAAATTTAATCAAAAGTAGTTATCATTTTGATAAAGTTAAACGGAATAAGATTATTTAGATTATAGATTTATCAGAAAAGTCTTTGTTTGATTGAAATGATTGTAGCACTTGGCAACATTTATGTTGACCTATTTGTACGATTTCAAAAACTGTAAATGATGTTTTAAATGATTTTGTGAATTAATATCTGACTGCTTAATAATGCATAATCAATTTGAAATAAATGACAAGGGTAAAGCTTCCGTTCTAAATTCCAAAATATTCTTCGTTATAACTAAGGGTGGTAATGTAATGAAGTACTGTCGTTAGTAGCTTTTGTCATGAACAGATGATTATACCTGTATTTGGTCATCACAAACATAGAGTAGCCAACATTGATACTATTATAATGATATAAGTATATGGAAGAGATTCCTCTGTCTTTGGCCACACTGTCTATCTTAACTCTAGATCGTTTGGCAAATTAAGACAAATACGAAACATTATCATGATTCAGTGTTCAGCATATCTAACATTTGTATGCATCTAGGACATCTATTTAATTTGCCACATGATTTATGTTACTACATAATTTTCCTCTGCTGTTTTCTAGATGAAATCTCTGTTGTCATTATATCCGTTATATGATGACACCTGTATATCTGTACTTCAACCCCAGAGAGAGTCAAAGGTAATGTTGTAACCGGAAGAAGCACCAGCACCAGAAGACATACCTGGTGGTGTGAATCATCAACCAACCAATTGAGACTGTATCGTCCAGTGCAACCTAATCAGCAACCAGACACCATTATTTAATGTACCATCCAATAACATGTTCATTACGTCTGCATTCAGGAACTGAACTTGCTGTGTATTCTCTAACTTTCAAATGTGTGAATAGATATATGTTTTGCGTGAATAATAAGGACCCACATAGGCGGTTATTTGTACCATTTGGACATTTTTTCAATGTGAGTTTAATGGTGGTTAATTTTTGGATATCTCTGAGAAGTACCTCTACGGGAAATGAATGTTGTGTAATGGTGGATGGTGGATTCAACCCCTTCATATATAAGTGAATCCAGTGAGAGCTTAATATAATTCCAGTAATGTAATCAGTTTTACTGATCCTTGCAATTAGAGAGATTGTGGTCCAAATGAGGCTTACACAATACTTTTCACAAATTACTTCAGGGAAGCTGTTAACATGTATAATCAGGTTTTTGACTGTCCTGTTATTTAGGGAAATGAACATTTTCATCCAATCTAGCTTGATTTGACGAGGATACTCTTGAGATTTACTGTGACATTTACTTGCACGACAGTAGGGTTTAAACAAAAGGTCTTTCCTGATTTTCACATTAACTGTCATGAATTTTGACTAATGAAACTGAATTTAATAAGATAGGTGAATGTGATGAAATATAAGTCTAATCGTAGGTATTATCGATTGGTTGGGTGAGTAATGTATAACAGATTAAATCGTTATTATATCTTTAAAAGAAAAATGATAAGTTTTTTTATTGCTAAGCAATTGAACACCAACGTTAGAGACTCGTCTGTATCATATTTTGCTGATTAATCAATTTTAAATGGTAAAGGTGAAAATAATGTCATTGAATAGGCTATACCAAGAAACTAAATGTTGATGTTTGTTTCCTTATATTTGTTCACTTGCTATTAACTGTATGTAATGTATACAGCTGCATACCAATAGTTTGTTCACCTGCTTGTGATTTTAGTGCAAATATCATGTAATTTGGTTTTCGTTTTGACGTTCATAAAATAACTCCAGGACCACTTACAGAAGATCATCAATTGTCCATGTGTAAAATAACCATCCCAAACCATATTTCGGAACCGTCTTGTCACTGGTGCTGAATGTCGATATTTGGCATTGTTAAATAGACAGATTGGGTCATATTTGTGAAATTTGGATTTTCTTAAATTTCGATTTAAACCATCCATGTAAACTTTTTAGGGAAAAAATCAGCACAGTTACATTGCCTTAGCGCAAAGGAACACATATGACTAAGATCTGAAGCTGTTGATCACTTATGAAGCGTGGCAGGTAACATGCAGTGAAGTAAATAACATATTTAACATATTCTCAATAAGCTGATGTGATGTTTAAAATACATATACCACAACAAGATGTGTTTGTCAAACACTGATGCCTCCGGATAAATATGTCGAGAGGTTATGACTTCATCTGAAAAGTCTTTTCATGACAGATGCAGATGTGAAAAAGTCAAGGTCACGAGGCAAGAAGTTACAAAGTTTTGACCAACAAGGAGCCAGTTTAAGGACGGGCTATGTTTTAACACTGGTATTATGGTTAGGAATTAGGGTTTTGTTATGCGATGTTGATTTGAAGAAACCGTATTGTAACTACTACAGCTGGTTACATTATAAAGATAAAATATTGAAGTGATTCATGCATCATAGAATTATGAGAGTCCTGGTTGTTTTAACTACCTAAAGCTTTTCTTAAAGCGTTTTGCGTTCTTTGTATTCTCATATATTAAATAAAGATTAACACCCAAACAGATGGTGATGGTGAATGGCGAAATCAATCGTGTCAGGGCGTACTCAGTCACGGTTAACAGGGTTAAAGAACCAATTTTAAACAACAATAATCAAACGGAAATATCACTACATTGATGTTACATGTGATTATTTCAATGTAAACCAATATCAAATAAAGCAGAATTGACATTCTTATATGTTTCGAAATCTGTTCTTTTGTGCCAATGTCAGGCAGATGAAATTACCCGTTTTCACTGATTCACCCGCCCACTGTACCAATTCACATGACTTTGCACGTGCTGCATGCTTTTCGCGTGCTACCCGGAAGCCCTCTGCAGCGCTTCAGCAAACAAAATCTTATAAAGTTGTCCCACATGCCGATATCACGTGGCTTTCTTACACAACTAATGACATTACCACTAGTTTATTTCACATCTGCAACTTATCGGAATTTATGTCAAGACTTATTTCATCACATGTGGATCATAATTATAGGTAGAAGTTTGTAAAATGCCATGTTTATTATCTATGACGTTACTGTCAAGGTCAGGATAAAGTACTTAGTGACTGACAAGCTTTTTTCTTTGATCCAAATACTAATTATTATTTCCTCTTTGATAAATATGTGACTTTCATTATACTTCACTAAGATTTGTTTTCATCTGCGAGTGTATGTTAGATAATTGGCTAATTTCGTGACATTTGCAAGTATTCTTTACCGAAGATAGTGTTTGGAATCATTCAAAAGTATATCAAACATTTAGTTATAAAACTCAATATCGGGCGTTGTGTTATAGGATGAAATACATTTTTTCGTTATTCAGGATACGCCTAGTTAATGATTTCATTGCAGTTTTAACCTCAAGTGTCATGTCTACTTGATAATACGCAAAGTACAAGGATAACATATCTCCACATTCATTTTGGTTATATTCAAAGCAGGAAATTGATTGTGATATAAAGTAACTGTTTTATTGCTAAATATGCCATCGTTAAAGTACTTTCTACAATTTAAAGATCTTCATCATTGTCATCTTCATCATGATCATCATCATTATAACAAACAACATCTTAATCAACAAGTTTGTGTCTAGTCTAACCAACAAACAATTTAAACATTATTGTTTAAGGCAGTGATTGGGTTTTTTCTTTTACATTAATAGCAAAATTGCAAAATTGCACAGGAAAAGGGAATGTCCTTAGTATATGTACATGATTAACGTTTGAAATTAAGCAACTCAGGTGATCAGTATCTGACAATCAACAAATCATGAAAATATTCAACGGAAAATTTTTAACGGCATATAATTTATTTGTCCTTAGTTGCACTGTCTATCTTTTCTCCAAATTGATTTTAGTAGCACATGCATATCAAGACAGATTTACTATTGAACTTATCTGACAGTTTCAGACGTGCAGGAACAACAAACCTATTCAACTTGTTTTAGGGTTTCCTCATCACAAAATGCACAATTACATATGCTGTTAACTTGCTTACGAGAAAAAGTCTGGTATTAGGAAATAATTGTTTTGTTCTTGGTGACACTGTTAGATTATTACTGCTTCCAGACAGAGGGAAGGCGAATACAATTACCGCATGTACATGCAAGTTGACCTTTTGAGATAAGCCAAGAACCAGATCATGTAATTGAAGTAAGTAGTGGGCCATTACGCAGCAAGCGCAGGCTGCTTTATCTCATCTCCACCACTCGACAACATGGCTCCCCCTTCACTCACAACAAATATACAGGTTGTGCATTCATTACTGCTTTAATTCCAAGAAGAGTTATAGATATACAAGTGAGGGAGTTAGAGGCGTCTGTATATCACAAATGGTAAACCTGAAACTTGGAAGCTCAATTTTTGGAATGGGAACAAGTTATGAGATGTGCAGTGAATTTATAAATAAGAGCATGTGGGTGCGTTTGATATAAGATAAGACAAGAATAGATAATTTTTTGCACAGAGAACACCTTCAATGGACAGTGTACATAACGAGAATAAACAAAATTCCTAATTTTCAGTATATGTACTTTACAAACAACGAAAATATGCAAATAGACACTATGACACAATCTTGCCTAATCTGCATTGACGCCATATAGCAATATAGTAGTTTTTGAGGCATGGTGACTATTGGTGTTCAAATAGCAGTTATAATGGTGAATAACGTATTCCATGTTTTTTTTCGAATGATGTCTATTTCAGAAATACAGACATGAATAAAACAAAATCATACTTAAACTGAAACGCTTTGAGAAATTATAACTGTTCTTTTTATTCACAACTGTGTTCCACAGTAGATACCGCTTGTGTGAGATCAAGCGATATCTACATTGTAGATAGCCTTACAATCAAATCCTCATCATGAATTTACATCATCAGTTAATGACATCATAGATTTAAAAATCACTTAAATGATAGTGCTTAAAATACTATGACGTCACAAAATTGACGTCCTTACCATGCTCTGACGTCATAATGAAGATGATGCATAATGCTATGACCTGCCTGTCTGAAAGCATGTTTGATATGTGCATTCGTTTGCTGAAGCATGTTAAAGAATAATTTGAGGATTGCAGCGTCGAATCTTCTTAATCTTCGAATACTATAATTATAATATGTTTAAGCTGTCACCATACCTCGAATGTGAGATATTGCACTTCCAATTAAAGGGGCAGTAGCACGTTTTTTGATAATTTTAGATTTTAAATATTTCACTGATAATGGTATGTTAATGCTAAATGTATTATTTTGACAGTGTCAAAAATTTCATAACACAAGCCAATCATCCAGTATCAGAGGACAAAGTATGAATATTCACTTAAAAGCCATTGGCGGCCATTTTGTGTGAACACCTTTAATTCATTTTGTGTAAGAAAAAGGAATCGCATGGCTAAACTTTACGTTATATATTTGAATTATTACTGCTTCATTTAGTTTTAAAACATTGTCTTTCAATTGGAACCATTTAAAGGGGCAGTAGCACGTTTTTAGAGGGAATATAAGGTGATGTCAGGAAAATGAAAATTAATGGTGCTCACTTAAATCAGAACTTGTAACCATAGACTCCCAATAGAAACAGGTAGATGGTATAACATTAGAAAAGAGGAGAGAACTCTGTAAAAAATTAATCGGTGATGAGGCCCATCTTTTGATAAGTTATATCATTAATGTCATGTGAGCATAAAACTCTTCAATTAAAATTATGCAATTATGTCAAAACCTGTATACGTATGCTCCCATGAACAAACATGTATATTTGTATTATTCCTCTATGTCACTTTTTGTGATCTGCATGAGAGTAAACCATTCATTCGATATACATAATATCAACACTTGTTGTAAAAGTGAAATTATGATCTGTAAAGTTCAGATACTTGTAACTTCACCAATTCGCTTTAAAGGGGCAGTAGCACGTTTTTTGATAATTTTATATTCTAAAAATTGCACTTATAATGGTAAGTAAATGCCTAATGTATTATATTGACAGTGTCAACAATCACATTACACAAGCCAATCAACCATAATCAGAGGACAAAGTATGAGGATTTACATAAAATACTTTGGCGGCCATTTTTGTGTGAACACCTTTAATTCATTTTTGTAAGAAAAAGGAATCGCATGGCTAAACTTTAAGTTATATATTTGAATTATTACTGCTCCATTTAGCTTAAATACATTGTCTTTCATTTGGAACCATTTATTTTCATTTTCCTGACATCACCTTATATTCCCCCTAAAAACGTGCTACTGCCCCTTTAATGGGATTCTCTCTATTTGCGATCATTATTAATTGAGATACTCTATTTATCCCCATATGTGTGATCATTATTTATTACATGTATGTAATATCCGATTATCAAAATAATGATTAGTTCAAATACTATTTGCTGCCGTTCTGAAATTGACATGTAAACATGTCAGAAGCAACACACATGGAACTTAACCGCAGCGTTTTCATGTGAATTGTGTTTATAAAGAAGAATATGTTTTCAGAAACAACTATCCATTACATTTTTCTGCTTAATTGGACACAATAGCATATTAGACAAACAAGGAATGCGAGTAATTATTAAGACAGACGTGCTATGTTAATGTTATTTGAAAGACACAAGGTATGACAGTCGCTAATGAGTCATGTTGTGCTGATATTTATGTTTTTTGAGAAAAGGTCATTGCTTTTAATGCTATCAATTAATTATTAAGATCTTATTATTGTGATCTGGTTGCGTCAATTATATAGAAGATGACATCTTTCATACTATGGATTGGTATATACAGATTATGTTAAAGGGCCAGTAGCACGTTTTCTGATAATTTTATATTTCAAATTTTTCACTGATAATTGAAGGTAATACTCAATGTATAAGTTTGACATTGTCAAAAATCTTATTACACAAACCAATCATCCATAGTCAGATGACAAAGTATGACGATTCACATAAAATCCATTGGCGGCCATTTTGTGTGAACACCTTAATTCATTTGTGTAAGAAAAAGCAATCGCATGGCTTAACTTTATGTTATATATTTGATTTATTATTGCTCCATTTAGTTTAAATATATTGTCTTTCAATTGGAATCATTTGTTTTCATTTTCCTGACATCACCTTTTAATCCCCCCTTAAAACGTGCTACTGCCCCCTTAAAGTTGTCGAAATTGAAATATCGAAAAATCTGAAGGTAAAAACTCAATTGTGGATTTCAACTCTCGGTAACTCTCGACTAAAATATGTGTTACGAAAGTACTGATTAAAAGTGACGTTGAATGGACCGTAAATTTAAATACTTCGACTTTCACGTGCTAAGTATAATATAATCAACATATGTGCATATAAATTATTATTCTTTTACATTTGAGACAAGACATTGTGATTAAAAACATATTTTTTTAAATTAATCACTTTTTCATTGAACTTATATTATAAATCTCTTCAGAAATTTACATTTACTTTTACATTGATAGTGAAAACACTTAAGGAAAAGGTTTCATTAATTATGTCTGCAAGGAAAATAGAAATGATACGCCAAGTAAATTGCAAAATATCGTTCCGACATTTACAAAGTTTTGACATTATACATCATCGTTTTTACGTAGATCAAATAATCTTTAAGAAACAACTCAAACGTCAAAGATAACTTCAAAGGATACATTGAAAGCTTCTGTTTAAAATGAAACACGAGATATAATTCTATATTAATTGATTGATATTTTTAATGTCTTTCCTCTTTAAGCCTTATCAAATGTTATGAAAATGATCGAATTTATGGGAAAACATTTATCTGTTGGTTTTATGTTTGTATTATCTTCACCATATATATGTATACAGCTGCGTATCTTAAGTTTGTTCACTTGCTTGTGTATCTTAGCGAAATATCATGTAAAATGGGTTTTATTTTGACGTCCATCAAATAACTCCAGGAGCACCTACAAACGACAATCAAATATTCATTAGTAAATTAATCATTCCCAAACTATATTTTGGGATCGTCTTGTCACTGGTACGTATACTGAATTTAGATATCTGGCATGATTAAATAAACTGATGGGGTCATATTTGTGAAATTTAGATTTTATTAAATTTCGATTTAATAACTCCACATAAAGTTTGTAAGAGAGAAATCAGTATAGTTACATTGCATCAATGCAAAGGAACAATTATGACTTAGGTTTAAAGCTATTGATCACAAATGAATGATTTTGCAGAGAAAAATACAAAAAAGGGTTTTCGAAATGTTGACCCCTGGTCATTTCAATGCCATGCCAAATTAGTGACGGTTATCTTTAAGGTAAGACATACGAATATGTTAACGCAGACTGAATGTTAACTTATGTTCTCAAATTTCGACATTATCCGTCTCGTTTTCGCAATGCTAGGATGCCCCAAAGACATTCCAAATTACATGTCATTGATATTTTCACTAAAAACACAGGAAAGTGAAAAAAATTAAGATACGCAGCTGTACCATTCAATTACATTTTATAAACTTATATTTGTTTTATAATATTGTAGTTTACAACATTGTTAATGTTGATATTATATAGTATATTACAAGGCGAAATAATGGTATTAAGTAGAAATATTATTGATAGCTTCATTTTTCATGTCAAGTGCTTAATTTAACACGAACCCACTGCTGCATTTGCATAATGGAATCGCCTTCAAACAAGTTACATCAATATTCATATTTGTGATTGTTGCTCGTTTTCTGTAATACTTTCCTTCAAATGGATCTTATTTGAATCGTACATTGTCACAGTCTAAGTAAACCTAGCCTCAATATTATCCGTTTCACTTCTATACTGAGTCTAAAAAGGTGTAATAGAGGGTCACGTCAGCCGACCTTTCTGCGACCTATGACCTTCCAACGTTATACGTGCGAAGGCATACTATTGTGGTTTGGTAAGCTCAGTTCTGATTGGTCAACTTGGTCACGTGGGCTGACGCGACTCTCAATCAAGCCTTTCTAGACTCAGTATAGAAGTGAAACGGATAATAATGAGGCTAGGTTTACTTAGACTGACATTGTCAAGACTAAAATTCGTTTTTACTGATCCGTTGTCTGTATGGTGAGGTTTTGTTAAATCGTATTTAAAAAAAAAAAAAAAAGGATTTTGTAATTAAGTGACATTTGTTTGACTAATTTGAAACACTGATGTCACAACGCTGATATTCATTGCACTTGAACATTGAACCCTCGACTGCGCGAAATATATTTATACTTAAGTATAATTGCGAATTGAAGTTCACATTAGTTTAACATACAGTTGGGTACGGGATAGCTCAGTCGGCAAGAGCGCCGGTCTCACGTTGCTGAGGTCCGGGGTTCGAATCCCATCCAGACCAAGGTGTAAAAACCTAGAGTTCACCTCTGTCAGAACTCTATATGTATCACCCTGGAGCCACAGTGTGTAGTGCAACAAAAGCTGCGCACTTAAAAGGTCCCACGAATTCATGTCAGTGGCTGAATGGTTGATACATGAACACGTGCATACGCCGAACTGTCGGTTATCAGCGTTCAGCAGTGTTGGACAAAATGCTGTGACTATGTATCTCAGTTCACCAAGCTGTGAATGTGTACCCTGTGAGGCATAGAATAGTCCCTAACCTGAGCGCCACATATTGATGCCGGTTGAATACTCCCCAGGGAGTTGAATTGGAAAAGAAAGAATGCCATTGACCAGGGGAAACAATGTAAACGCCTTGAGCAACCACGAGTGGATGGATATGCACGCTATATAAATATTCTTAAAAAATAAAGATAAGCATGTCATTTATAAGATATGTTCCATCGTTACGATTTTGAAGATAAATGATATAAATTGATCATGATATTTGTTATCATAACAATAAACAAAACGTACATGTGGTATCACTTAGCAATAAATTTTAAAAGTGTTTTGAAAGTTTTCTGAAAATTAAATATGTATTAATCAAGATTCAGGTTACAAAAATATCATAGCATTGTTTAGATACAAGGACCATAATAAGGGACAGATCGTGTTTCTACATTACAGATATATCTGTAATCAGTCTAAGGTTCACCATAGTAACAACTTTTACATCGAGCACTGAAACAACTATCAATGATAAACTTTATTATGTTAGCATTCACTTCATTAGCCATTATATTACGGTATATTGCTACTGCAGTGAATTGACTATTAACAAACAAATCTACCATATCTTCTTTTCTCCTATGTCAAACCTTTATATGTTTACACGTCATGTATTATTCCCTTCGAAGTGGTAGAATAAACATGTATAATAATAAAGAATATCGATCAAAAGTTCTTTGAAGTCCTTGTTCCTTTGAAGTTGTGATGAATCAGTGTGTCTTTTAATTTTACTATTGAGTAACACCAACATCATGAGAACGACAAGAGTGATATAACCCATATGAGAACACTTTGATCTGAGGAATAAACAAAACGCATTTCCCTTTTAAGTGACTAAGCTTTCTGAAGATTTGTTTGTTCCGTTTACAGTTCTTCTCACGCTATCTTTTTTGTTCATGGAGTGAGATGATTGCCTTCGATTAAGCTGTCTCGTAACTGCCTCATCAATAAGTGTCATTCTTTGCATTGTAATGTCCTCCTTTGATGGTGAATTTTATCGATTTTTAGAAAAAACGTATAATGAAAATTAATGCTTGCGTCTTGGAATGAGAAAGATGCTGAAAAAAGTTATAATCTCCTTTTCTTTTCTTTTTTAACGTAGTTTTCTTGCAATAAAACTTCAATAAACATTTCGATGTTATCCATTACCCTTCTTACTATCCGCATATTTATGAAGAAACTGTTTTTAATTTTTTTAAGGCTAAATCTATGATTTTCAATATTTAAAAAAAATAGAAAACCGTGAGCAATCATGAGCATTCGTATTTTCTTTGTGCCACAGAAGAGCAATACATACAATCGCTATCGACAAAAACAAAAACGTATCATGTATTTACAAAATTTCTGATTTCCTCGATTACTCTCTGGGCTGGAAATAGAGACGCCTGATTCAAGTTAAGTGGGCTATAGCCAAAATAATCATTCACAGTAGGCGTCAACAGTTACGTATGCTTCGGTCTAGATATCATGGACTGTAAGCTGTAAGCTAAGTCCGTCATACTATTTTTTCCCCTTGAAATTGAGTGAGTGTGTTATTGTAATACGCCGCTTGGGCAAGATTTGTTTGAAATTGAAAGAATGCCACAAAATCTACTAGTACCCTTAAATAGGATTGTACTAGAACACAGCAAGTTTGAAAAGTCACAATCTACCGCTATCATGTCTGGTTTAGATCTAGGAACCTTTGCTTCCTTTCCTTATGCTCTTGCCAATTATGCTATGGATCGCGATTACAACGTTGACTGTTTGTCAGTTGGAATCCTATGTTCTTCATGAGATGGAACGTGAACGCAGCTACACGCCATGGCATGGTTAACGGACGTGAACACGCACAGAGCGCGGGTATGCTCTTTTCATGAAAAAGTTACACTCTGCAAGTCATAACAATGAAGTAGTTACAACTTGAAGAAAGGTATAGCCAAGCATTAAACGTAAATATATATATATATAATAGATAGATAACACCCTATGATAAGTTTATGATTTATTACAAAGCAACCTTTGGAGTATTCAGCGGTAATATATGTAACACTGATGGCAGTTTTCTACAACATACGAATTGACGTCTACTCCTTCTGAAGATTTACAACGAGGTTCTTGACTACTTAATGCCTAGGCACGAATCTATCTGGGTCCTGTGGTTTCATAATGCTGTTAGATTTCCATCAGAGTCATAGTCCTTTGATGGTAAGATTGATTAATGTTTGGCCCCCCTTTAACTTAAGAGTAACCTTTAAGTAACACTGACAGCGAAGAAATGGCAAATTGGTTTTCCAATGAAACGGCTTTCATCTACGAGCTTAACGCGTTACTCGTTTAAAAAAAACCTGTAACGTTTGTTCGTTCCATTTCCCACACGCTTTCGGTATCTTTTATGAACTTGACATTTATCTTAACACATTCGAATAAATATATCCTTTATACATCTCAAAAACCAATTTCCTTTGTATTAATTCTTGTTATGTCATCTTCATTTGATGTAGAAATAAATGGTTGTTTTTCAAATTAGTTTTGAATTTTGAACGCTTAAACAAATGTTAAGATGATTATGACTTACCCAAGTTTTGTGTGTTATTTAATGTATTTTAAACAGAAAACAAATTTTTCATTCAAGGATAAAACTTATGCGGGGTTCGATGCTTCTGACAATAAATAATTCGTTGACCATTCAGTACGTGGTCGAAGCGTTAAACAAGATCAGTATATGTTTTAACAAGGTACTTGTAGTATTCGACCCGTGCTTTTAATTCTTGTTGTGCACGCGATGCACGTGCGTAGTTTTCTCACGGACCCTTAACCGTTGTAGATTGCAGGTTTGGAAGGATATGCACGATCTTCACGTGCAAGTTCGTTGTTTGAAATACAAAAAAAACTTAAAGGTAAAGTAAGTTATCGGCAAAATATATATTTCAGATAATTATACAATGTTTTACAATTATAAATCAAACACGTTTCCTGTGTGATGATATCATATATTCTATTCTGATAACATTCATGCTTTCTAAATCTAATGACACGTTAATTTTTATTCTCTCCCTACAGAGGCAGATCAAGTCATGTTGATTTGGCCTCTGTTCTATTACGCCGAAATCCGTGAGTTCCGGCAGTTTCCCCTGGCGGAAAAAACGTTCATCTCAATACATTTGAATTTCTTTATCAAATGACAAGGCTTCTCGCATGGAAAGGTTGGTTCATATCACAATGCCTTTGCCTTGTTTCAGTAGCCAAAATGATGATTTTAGAACAGCGTCGCTGATTGCACAACTAATTTTTATTGCCTCCAATCAGGCATCTCCCATTCCATCCCACAAACTCGTCGTAATAGAACAGAGGCTAAATCAACATGACTTGATCTGCCTCTGTGGGGAGAGAATGGTTAATTTTCTGACCAAACTTTCTTATCTAAAACATTTGATCATCCCTAATCGCGAAACATCGATGGTCTAAGGGACGTAACTCCTACCACGTTATTCCGATAGATCAATTCTACCCAAAAAAAATTACTCACTTATGTAAGATGAAATAAAAAATTTAAAAGCCAAAAATTTGAGATTTCCCAAATAAAAGAATGAGTTTCATATTTGCTTTAGTTCAAACGAATTCCAAGTGGCAGCGAACCCATGGACATATTTATCCAATTTAGAAACATTATGATTTCGTGTACGTCTGGATATTTCTTACAATTTTGGTCACTATCACGAACATCAAGACGCGTTAAGATAGTCCTTATCAAACTAAATTAATCATTCCTGGAAAGAATTATATACAATAAGATAATAAAATGAAGCGTGCGTAAAATACCAAAATATCTCTCAAAACAGAACCTTATACTGATATTTGGGCTGGGTTTATCCAGTAAGACTAACCATTTAAATCTAAAATTGCAGGTCTAGTTATTTTTCATTTCAGACATATATCAGCTATGTAGAGGTTATAAATGGTGATAACATTGTGTTCCATTTTTCTCTTTACGTGAAATAATCAATATATTGATAATGTTTTCAAAATATGAAACGTATGCCAATGACCATTTATAGATTTAAACGAAACATTTGTCTGTGAAAACTCTCTTTTTGCTTCTTTCAAATATAAACGAACAAACTACATTATCGCCAGATAACAAGGAAGTCAAATCTATGTTTAGATAAAACATTAAGCAGTTTACTAATCATTGGTGTATTGGGTCTATAATAAGATAGAATTTGATAATATGGTTTGGGTACATTGATTTGTTAAGAGTTGGTTATGAGTCAATTGATGTTGTGTAAAGAGATTTTATGTTGAAACTTTTTTAGCAGTTGCATCGTCATGTAGTTTCCTGTATAATTTTAACGTTTTTAAAATCCCATTACGACCATACTTATGGAATATGTTAAGTGTGTTAACAACTTTGAATGTTTCATGGAACTTCAATTTCGTTTAGATGCTTATGTCACACGTTTCAAAGACCTTACACAGAATGTTTCGTCTTCGACTTGCTCAACAGTCCAAACATCAAAAAACTGTCAATCCTTCATAACAGTCTGATTAAAATCGACTGTGATTCGAGGAAAAAGTGTAAAAATATTATCTCTAGAGGGGTTCGAACCTCACCCAGCCCGGCTTTCCTCTCAGACGGAGAGGTTATCACGAATGGTTCGAGCCCCGATAGAGACAATATTTTTGATATTTTATTCCTCGGAGCACGTTCGATTTAAATCAGACTGTCCTTCATAATGTTAAGTTATTATGCTGATGTGTGGTCACGATGGATACCATCAGTTAATTCAGCATGTTGACGCTAGTGTAATATCTAATATTTTTGAAAACTTTATATTTTGAATATTTTTTTTACATATAATTGCACGTTAATGGTAAAGGTATTTGATAGCGTCAAACAATCTCATTACACAAACCTATCTACCATAATAATATCTTGTTATGGAACGTTTCGCCGCCAGGGTGATCCACCGTAGCCCAGGTTGTTTGTCTAATAAGAACAGAGGCTTGCTCGGACATGGCTGACCTGCCTCTGTGGGGAGAGAATGGTCAGCAGTTTCAGCAGTTTCAGCAGTTTCAGCCGTTACCGATTCAATCTGCATTGTGGCTTGTCCATTAATTGAAAGGTGTGGGTAGAGTCGTATTCGTAATGTGGAAACGGTTGTGAATCGTCTAATCGGTTGACAGTCTTGAGAGTTAAACAATCAGATACATATTACTACTGAATTATTGAATGCTTAACTTATTATGTGCCGATTTCAACTATGCTTTGATGCAAACAATTTAAAACAAAATGAAAGTAATATCATCCGTTTGTACATATTTACACTTCTCGTCTTGTTAGTACATTTGTCGATAGCCACGATTTAAATCGTGTGTCCCTTATGCGCTTCATATAATGAGGTCATTATCACGATGAAATCGTAAACAGTTTTCAACGTATCGTTATGGAAAGAAAAGTCCCAGTTTCATATTTCTTAGTACCCTTTGGGACGATTCAGCAATGGTTTATCCCTCGTTTCTAACATAACCATAGTAAAATGTGCAAGGTGGTCTATGGTTCTGATGGGAGTCAATTGTCAGTATCCAGGGAAGGATTCATGATATATTAATGATGAATTGATACCTCAAGACAATACCTACTCGTAGAATACATTACAAACTCTTCTGGGATATATGAAGACGTAGGAAACAAAACAACGTTGAGAGTACACACATTGTTTTAAGTGGAGAGTCCTACGAGACTGTACTTGTCTTATGTATGGTCTACCATCCCACTGCATCCAGTCCCTGCAGAGTCCAGAACTCTGCCCTCCGCTTTATGTCTGGAACCAAACAACATGACCACATCTCACCTAAACTGCAGAAATTGCATTGGCATCCCGTTAAATATCGAATCCAGTTTAAACTCTTGCTCCTAGTGTTTAAATGTCTAAATGAAGAAGCTTCAGAATATTTACAAGCCCAGATTTAAATCTATCAACCCACACGATGCCTGAGATCTTCCGACTTTAACCTCATTAAAGTACCTTCATCCAGAACTCAAATATTTGGTGATCGCGCATTTCAAGTTGCCGGCCCTATTCTATGGAATCACCTTCCTAAAAACCTAAGAAACATACATTGTAGATGAACTTCCGAGAATTAAATACGGACTTAAAACACATTATTTCAGTATTGCATTTGATTGACTACCTGACATTTTCATGTGTTCATTACAGCGCTTCAGGGCAGTTTTCTTGGTTTTAGCGCGATTTATAAACCTTTAGTGACGTCACTCCATTGTTCTTTGAGGTCTTATATATATATTTCAATTTCCTTCTGACTCGTACAACAAGAGAATCATTCGAGTAATGTCCCTCGGATGCAGGTTATTATCAACATAATCGCCCTGCAAGACAGGATATAATTATAATCATATCCCTCCCGCTAAACCCAACGCTCTAACCACTGAGCTATTATGACAGCGCCGACAAACTTCTTTTGTTACGTCCTCTTATATCAAAGGTCTTAGTTTGTGTTTTTGGATATTTTACGGCCGCCTCAGTTATTTCAAGTCCTTTCACGTTATCGGTCATATCAATGTTATCATAACTAGTTGGCGGTTTATAAAATAGATAACACATAGTCCGTGGGCATTATCAATAATCAAGGATGTTTGCCCTCGTGATTTGCCCGTGGGCAAATCCCGCGGGCAAACATCCTTTATTATTGATAATGTCCGTGAACTATGTGTTATCCAAAACATAAGTATTTTGATGTATGTATGTAAGACGAGGATAATTACGGGATTTTCATTCCCTGTTTGTTTATGGAAGGGGTAGTTGTTAACGAGGCCATTGCAATAGTTCAGATGCAAAAAACAAACTTCGATTTCATCTAACCTGGTTTCTGCCTCTCTATTCTGAGAACTTGACTCATTATAGCAGAGGTTATATCAAGATTGTATGATTTGAAGTTATACCACATCCTACCGTTTTATAAAATTGAGCCCCCTTCGTGGCCTTTTATTTGAGGGTTAAAGTTGTTAGAAATACACTTGACCAAATGCATTTAAGATCGGGGTGACTATGTCGAAAAGTCGTAAAGATTAAAAAATTGCATCAGGACAGCATGATTGATATAGCCATTATCAATAACTTTAACAAGAAGACATATAGTCATCAACATCCCCCGCCAAATTAGTTTTTATTAAAGCTCCCAAAATGTTCCTACAAGGTCCATAACTCTGTATTATGTAATTGTATAAATTTCACTTTGAAACTCTTATTGACAATACATTATTGACAACCTGAAGACACACACCAAATTTGGATATCCTATCTTTAATAGTTTCCAAGAAAAAGTCCAAAAAGTTGGAACAAGGGCAATAACTCTGTAAAAGATAATTGCACGATTTTGATTTTCGAACTCCATCAAGGTATGAATATAATAAAGACACACATCAAATTTGGTAATCCTATCTAAAATAGTTTCCGAGAAAAGTTGTCCCCTTTCACTCGGACAGACGGACGGACGGACACACAGAGCCTATATCCCTATATCCAAACCTATTCCCCCTCCAACTTCGTGACGGGGGATAAACATAAAATTAATTGAGAGACCACCACTATTGGGTCGTTCTCTGTTCGGTTGAATAATTGTCCTAAATATTTAATATGATTTTTGTTCATACTATTTCCCAAAGCAATTCCATTGTACATAAAAAACAAAGGACCCTGAAAAGCTTCATCAAACTTGTTACAATTGGAAGAATAGAACTATAAAGCCTGCCTCTTGGGGGCACCGTTCTATGGCTAACAGAAAACATATGACTAGGCGACATTGCTCTCTTCGTCGTTTGCCGTTGTACAAGATGTTTCTAATATTGTGCCAACTCCTCATTTTACGGCTTGAAAATACAGAAGGTAATGTTATCTTTATTTCAATGCTTCATTTCCATACGTAATTTCCATAATTATTATATTTCTTTTTAAGTCTTGCTGCATCAAGCTTGAGCAAGTGATATAAACATTCTCGTTGTAATGAGAGAAGGGGATGGACAAATAAAATATGTTAGATCCATTATTTTTTTCAAATTACGCACGTCCATGATATTTGGTAGTTAAAAAAATCCAAATAAGTAAGGACCGTCTTTCAGAATTTATCCATACGTCATAGAACTTTTCATAATTTCAAATAAAACCGCCTACTGTGATAAACAGCACTGCCAAACTACGAGAACAGAATGAAATAAGAACTAAAGTGCTAAAAGAGAGGTATCCTTTTATTCCCTTCTATTTCAAATTACATGTGAACAAAACCCCGAATGTTAACATAAAAAATGATGACAAAAACATAAAATAAAAACATTACTAAGGAAATTATTAATTTGAGTAAAGAAATGTGTAGCAAATTAGATATCAAATATAACTAAAAGGCAGGTCTGGAAAACGATTAATGTCTTTAGATGTAAAAGAACTAAAATGCGTATACCATGTATCAATAAAAGCGAAACAAAATATATGCATACAAAACGACAATATATGCATACAATATGCACAAGCAAGTTGAAATTTTTTTATTTAGCTGCTTTTCAGGATGAAGTAAATAGTACATAACCTCATCCAAAGGGCACAAACAAAACAATCTTGTGGTATCTGATAAATATCAGCACTTAACAATATAGTGAAAATAACATTTCATGACATGATCTGCCTCTGTGGAGAGAGAATGCCGATGTTGATGGACACGAGGAGAAGGAAATGACAGTAAGGCTCAGGTCCAGTCTGATTAAAATCGACCGTGCTCCGAGGAATAAAATATATAAAATATTGTCTCTATCGGGGCTCGAACCATTCGGGATATCCTCTCCGTCTCGGTCTGAATGCACCCACCTCTATCGCGTGTTGCTATAACTCGTTTACCGCAGACAAACCCAGTCGTAAGCTATCCAATCACATCATCGTTTTTAAATAGTGTTTAGCGGCGATTATGTATAACGAATGGTACACTGGAGTTACCTGCCCCTAGCTGATATCAAAGCTTTTACTGCGCTCCTTGCGATTGGCTAGATGAGCTTGCGTCAGAACATGCGGGTAATGGGAGTGCCTTCAGACTGTGAATGAGAGGAAAGCCGGGCTGGGTGAGGTTCGAACCCCGGTATAGATAATATTTTTACACTTTTTCTCCTCGAATCACAGTCGATTTTAATCAGACTGGGCTCAAGTCAATGGTGAAAATCTATCATACCCTCAATCTTATATGGGTGGGTAACTCAATACCTTCACGTCCAGATGAAATCAGAGAGATATTCGTATAAGTACCATGAAGAGATACAATGAATTCAGAGTTGTTAGGAACTGAAAATGAAACGAAGATAGTAGATGGGGTTCGATAGCAGGTTTGAATGTACATGTAGGGAGAGTAGAACCCCTTCTTGACCCACAAACGCTTGTTGACGAGTTACCACGACTACTTGGATACTACAAGATACTACAAGATACTACAAGACTACAAGATAAAGGGGCCATACTCCAAACTCAAGACAAGAGTAATTGTGTAATGGTGCGATCCCCCGTTGGCTCCACAAGAAGAGAAGAAAGGGGAGATTGATGTCCGAATACAAGCCCAGTCCTGCCAAGGCTTTCAACTACTGTGACAAAGTAATAAGTCCATATTGGTATTGTCTCAGAATGTGTATTTGTCATTGTGTGGCAATTTTATGACAATAAAAACTTAACAAATGCATACAGTTTGTCTGTGCTTCATTGTTTATTCATTAAATGTGAATAACAATGTTAAATGGTCACTGGATTCAATACCCACATTTCGAAAATGTGATGGGTATCAACAAGTATGAATACCCACCTTGAATAAGTAAGGCTCGAGGTAGGAGCAGTTGAACTGTTTCATGGCGTGAATCAGCCGCCATTTTTTCGGGTCCTTTTTCGGTCTCACGAATACTGGAGAGTAGATCCCGGGTGTCAGACCCTGGAGCGGAAGCTCGCTCACCGCCTCCTTGGTGATTAGGATCTCCACTTGTTCCAGTGTGTGCGCAAGCCGTTCCGGCTCTAGCGGAAGTTCCACTGGCGAACAAGTCAAAGGGGGCCGGGTGTGCACGGGTATACGAAACCCACGCTCCAGCGTCTGACAGACGTACTCGTCCAGGCCAAACTGCCTCCAGTCGGCAACGAAAGTTGAAAGATGGCCTTACAACGGCCCCGTCTCGTATCTTTACCGCTGCCGGCGGCAGGAGAGGGAGCGCCCAGGAGTCACCTCTTCTTGTTGGTTCCTCCATAGGCGCGTCCCTTGTCACGCTGTGACTTGCTGGGTGTCCTCTTTGGAGAGGGGCCGGCGTTGTAGCCGCCGCAACCCTTGCCTGGCCGGCCCCCGTCCCGAAAAGAAACCCAGCCGGTCCTAGAGCCGGCGGGGGATTGCGGAGCGCAACCGTGTTGTCACCGCCGAAGAGACCTTGCCGCCTCCCGCTGCCAAGCGGTTTGTCAGCTCCTGCTGTTGTCTCTTGGCGGTGTCGCAGAGCTTCCGCGACCTGCCCGTCGAACAGCATCGACGACGCTGCTGGAGCGCTCCTGAGGCGGGTGCGCATCTCCGCCAGGAGATTCGCTGAGATGCGGGAGGCACTTAGCATAATTTGGGCTAGGTTCCCTGCCACGGACCCGAACCACGAACCCCCGGTTCAGTGCTTTCCACCTCTCTCCATTCCCGCCTCCTCGGACACAAGCATGGGCGACGGAGTTCGCCATGCCCCGGATGCTCCTGGCCTCCTTGTCCAGGTGGGACAGGTGCCCGTCAGACACAGAATGGCCGACTCCTGGCGCTGCCACACGCCTGATGTCGTCGTCCAAGACGGGGGGAGAGAACGGTATGGGAGAAGAGGCGACCGGGAGCCCCGACCTCTGACGATCCGAGATCACCAGAGGCGGAACGAGGCGGCCCGGCGCTGCAGACGACACGTGGGTGTCAAAATCCTTTGCGGCTGTCAGGAGAAGGCGTTGGGGAGGGAACCGAACGCTTCGCGGGCTCTCTGGCTCCTCCGCCTGACAGAAGGTCTCGAAACGTGCCTGCTTCGAGAAGCTACGCTCTTCATCAACATCCTGTAGGGTCAGCTGACACCAGTCGCCGATGGCCGCCATCCTCTCACCCTGATCAGGTGCCTCCTCCTCTCGTAGGCTGCCTGCAGCGGACAAAGGAGGAACGCGCAGCGACTTGTCAGACTGGAGGGACCCCACGTCCGACGCCAGGGAGGACAGAATGTCAAACTCCCCTGTGTCCTCAGAAATGTTGAGGTCCGACCTCTCCGGCGATACGCGTGTGCCTGTGGCGGCAGACGAACCCAGGGTCGGGCGCCTAGCCGCCTTGCAGCGGCTCTGCGACTCACTCTTCTGAATGGAAGAGCGGTAGCGCCTGTGCTGCTCGGGGGAGAGATCTTCACACTGCCAAACCGGTTATCCTCCGGGCAAGTGTTCCTACACAGGCGACAGACTACATGAGGGTCGTAGCTCACCGATACGCCCAATACGGGGTCGCTGAGTCGCAGCGAACTAAGTCCATCCCCTGTGAGGGTTGTGACAGGAGAGCGGTAGGCGTCTGCGAGTCAATCCAATGGGGTAGAGAACGTGTAGAGCGTCTCTATCGCCCCTGTCCAACGGGAGGGAGAACGCGGCCGCGCCTCACTCACCGAACCGTAACCTGAACCTCAGGCGCCAGCGACAGCCTACGCAGCGCAGGTCTAACGAACTTGCATGACAAGCGCACACAAGTGCCACGCGTCAGTCGACCCTCCGCTCAGCCGCTTCCCATGGAGGGAGCTCCCCTGAGTTAAGGGCGAGAGCCACGCGCACGAGGTAACGCCCAAGCGCACAAGCACACATCAAACCAAACACCACGCGACTAGCGCACAACTGTAGAAGTTCAGGCGCCTAAGACGCTAGACATCTAGTGCCAAGAAGGCGGCAGGCGGCAAGCGCAGGCAAAATCCCGACGGCACACGAGTCACCAAGCGCCAGGAAGGCGGCAGGCGACAAGCGCGTCCTATAGTCCAAGCGCCACTCGCGCGCGAGAAACCAAGTGGCAGTCGGCAAGCGCGGGCGGTCCAAGCGCTTATCCAAGCGGCCTACGAGATACCTATCGCCAGGAAGACGGCAGGCGGCAGACGGCAAGCGCCCGTCCAGTGGCCCACGAGAACCTATCGCCAGGAAGACGGCAGGCGGCAGGCGGCAAGCGCCCGTCCAGCGGCACACGAGATACCTAGCGCCAGTCAGGCGGCCAGGCGATCAAGTGAAGGTAGTAGCGCTAGCAGACGGCAAGCGCACGAGACAACCAAAGCTGTCACGCAGAGGGGTAGAGCGACCGTCCGACCCCCGGGCTGCATGAGCTGCACGAGCAATCGACAACCCGTGCACCACTAATCCAGGTCAACACGGCTGTGTTAACCAACAAAACCCCTGTCAGAAGCACCGAATTCACTCACAAGGATTGAACACGATAAGGGACAGCTGGAATACCTAACTAAGGTAAGTAATAGAGTCAAGAAACAACAAAACACGTTAATATATAGCTCAATACAATCGGGAGAGATACAGAAAACACGTCTGCACACAACCGACTCTGTAATGTGAATGAATCTAATTGGATGACAGGTCACGCCACCTAGTGGGCTAGGGACGGGCGAATAACTCTGATTGGTCTGGGTAATGATGTTTCATTACATCAGTGGGAATGAGTCGATTACATGTTATATGGCTAACAGGCTAAGGTCACTTGTCGGAGGTTAGTAATTAAATAATGAGATTCATGTCTGAGAGTTTGTAGTCATTATTGGGTAAAGTTTATTTTTCTGTAAATAATAAATAGTATTTATTTACAAATAACATTCAAGTTGTATTGTCATAATATAATATGTTAGTGTCAAAATTCTATTTTATATTTTTCTAAGTTATCAGTCAAAACCAATAGATATTCTCATTTGGGACAGCCATTTCTTGGAGTTTTGAGTCATTATTGGGTAAAGTTTATATTTATGTAAGTATGAAATAGTATTTAATTACATAAAACAATCAAGTTGTATTGTCGTTATATAAAATTTTAGTGTCAAAATTGTATTTTATATTTTTAATGAGTTAGCAGTCAAAACCGATAGAAATTCTCAGTTGGAACGGCCATGTCTGAGAGTTTTGAGTCATTATTGGGTAAAGTTTATTTTTCTGTAAGTATGAAATAGTATTTAATTACATAAAACATTCGAGTTGTATTGTCGTTATATAATATTTTAGTATACAAAATTTATTTTATATTCTTAATGAGTTAGCAGTCAAAACCGATAGAAATTCCAAGTTGGGACGGCAATATCTGAGAGTTTTGAGTCATTATTGTATAAAGTTTATTTTTCGGTAAGTATGAAATAGTATTTAATTACATAAAACAATCAAGTTGTATTGGCGTTATATAATATTTTAGTGTCAACATTTTATTTTATATTAAAACTCTCAGACATGACCGTCCCAACTTGGAATTTATGACGGTTTTGACTGCTAACTCATTAAAAATATAACATGAAATTTTGACACTAAGATATGATATTACGACAATACAACTTGATGGTTTTTTGTAATTAAATACTATTTCATACTTACAGAAAAATGAACTTTACCCAATAATGACTCAAAACTCTAAGACATGGCTGTCCCAACTGAAAATCTCTATCTGTTTTGACTGATTACTTAATGAAAATATAAAATAAAATTTGGATACTAACATTTTATATTATGACAATACAACTTGAATGTTATTTGTAAATAAATACTATTTATTATTTACAGAAAAATAAACTTTACCCAATAATGACTACAAACTCTCAGACATGAATCTCATTTCCATTTTCATCTTTATCAATGTTTTCATTTCAGGAAAGGACAAGTTTTCTTCCTTGAATTAAAATCTAAGATCCTTTCTATTAATTTTATTCATCAATATGTTAATTTTGTGCTAGGTGTTTTATGTTCAATAATAAAAAATTTTCTCTCTGTTTTATGAGTTCTCAGTTAAGAGTTATTGAATGTTACACATTTTGGTAAACCGTTCATACACTTAAACATTTCAGCAAACACATACATCAATAAAGTTTTTTAAATGTGTTTATATTTGATTTGGTTTAAACAGTATTTATTTCCAGATGGTACATGGAAAGGGGGATTGATAAACAGGGTTACCCCTATATTAATATCTCTCCCCGTGACGTTGACAGGATTTATACATTATAACATGAAACGTACATTACAACAAGAAATAATTTCTTATACCAAAAACTTAATATGTACATTTAACAATTACCACAACCTATGTACAAGGCTAGCTCTAGTGTTGAAGCTTAGAAGGCTAAGTCTACCCCGAAGGTGTCGAATGTTGATAGGGACTTGCAAGGTGGTTTACAGGTTAATTGGAGTCGCAAGGCTTTGTGTAGTGCTCAGAAGTCGGATGTGTCTCTCAAGCAGGTTTGGGATGACGTTGTCCTCAGAAGGAGCTAGACACTAGCGATAAGGAGCAGGTTGTGGTCCCTCAGGAGTTTAGGTCGGATATTCTCAGTTTGGCTCATGAGAGTCTATTTGCGGGTCATTTTGGCAGGAATAAGACTTATGATCGTGTCAGTGCAGATTTCTTCTGGCCAGGGATGTACAAGGATGTGGTTGAGTACTGTGGTTCTTGTCATGTGTGTCAATTAGCGGGTAAGCCCAATCAGGTCATTCCCCCGGCTCCTTTGATCATTGTCCCCGTGACGGGTGAGGCCTACAGTAAGGTGTTAATTGATATCGTCGGCCCCTTGCCAAGGACGTCTCAGGGTAATCAGTATGGGTTGACTGTCATGTGTATGAGCACTCGTTTCCAAAAGGCCATCCCATTACGTAAGATTACAGCGGCGGTAGTTTCAAAGGCTCTCATTAAGTACTTTACAATGACAGGTTTGCCTAATGAGATCCAGTCTGATCAGGGGTCAAATTTCATGTCCAAATTGTTCAGGCAAGTGATGCAATTGTTGGAGGTTCATCAAGTCCGTTCTAGTGCTTATCACCCCGAGTCCCAGGGTGCGCTAGAACGATTTCATCAGAGTCTAAAAAGCATGTTGAGGTGTTTTTGTCTCGAGCACGAGAGAGAATGGGATGTGGGACTCCCCTATGTGCTGTTTGCTACTAGGGATTCCAAGCAGGAGTCGCTCGGGTTCTTACCCTTCGAGTTAGTCTATGGTCACACTCCTAGGGGTCCTCTTAAGCTAGTTAAGGATAAGTGGCTAGAGGATAACGCATCTGAGAACTTGCTGGGGTATGTGGCTAAGGTTAAAAATAGGCTCTGGCAGGCAACCACTCTCGCTAAACAGCACCTGCTGTCCGCTCAGACTAAGGCTAAGGATCACTATGACAAGAGGGCGCAGCTCAGGCAGTTTAAGGCTGGCGACAAGGTTTTGCTTTACCTACCCATTCCCAAGTCGTCCCTTAAAGCTAAATACTTTGGCCCTTACATTATCAAACGTAGGGTTAGTGATGTGGGGTACGTGATCGCTACTCCTGACCGACGGCGGAAGGAGAGGTATTGTGACCTAAACCTCTTGAAGGCATACAAAGCTAGGGATAACGTTCGACCCATAGGTGTGATAGGTTTCCAGACACCCCTGTGGTGACCAACGCCATGCAGCTCGACGTGGATATTGGCGACGCTGCACCCATCTGCCAACACCCCTACCGCCTCAACCCAGCCAAGAAGGCCATACTGAGGAAGGAGATTGACGCCATGCTGGAGCAGGGAGTCATCGAGCCGAGTGACAGTCCCTGGAGCTCGCCATGCCTCATGGTCCCGAAGCCAGTTCCGTGTCTGCTCGGATCTGAGACGCATCAACCTCCTGATTAGAGGAGATTCGTTCCCCCTGCCAAGGATTGACGACTGCATAGACAGCATTGGGAATGCGAAGTTCATCACAAAGCTGGACCTCCTCAAAGGATACTGCCAGATTCCCCTCACCGAAGCAGCCATGCATATCCTCACGATCGCCACTCTACCAGTACAGAGTGATACCTTTCGGGCTCAAAACAGCTCCCGTCGCATTTCAGCGCCTGATGAACGTGGTGCTAGCAGACATCCCAGGAGTCAACGTCTACCTCGACGACGTGGTCATCTACTCCGACACGTGGGAAGAGCATCTGTCCACCATCAGGCTCGTGTTTGAGCGCCTCCAGCTGGCTAATCTGACAGTGAACCTGGACAAGTGCGAGTTTGGCCACGCCAAAGTGACATTTCTTGGACACGCTGTGGGAGAAGGACTGGTAGCCCCCAACGCAGCCAAGATCACAGCCATCTCGGACTTCCCCCAGCCTATCTCTGTGAAGGAAATTCGCCGCTTCCTCGGGATGGCTGGCTACTACCGGAGGTTCTGTCCCAACTTCGCGACAGTTGCAGCTCCTCTCACAGCCTTGCTCAAGAAGAGAAACAAGTTCGTCTGGACTGAAGAGTGCAGCAATTCGTTTTCCACACTGAAGGCAATTCTGACCTCCAAGCCAGGGCCCAAGTTCGATCAACCCTTCAAGCTAGCCGTGGATGCCAGCGCCTCTGGATGCGGAGCAGTCCTGTTCCAGGAGGATGCAGCTGGATACGACCATCCAGTTAGCTACTTCTCCAGGAAGTTCAACTGCCACCAGTTGAACTACTCAACCGTGGAGAAGGAGGCTCTCGGACTTGTGCTGGCTCTTAAGCAAGTTACGACGTGTATCTGCTGAATACGCAAACCCCAGTGCGAGTGTTCACGGACCATAACCCACTGACTTTCATCCACCGCCTCAAGGACTCTAATCAACGTGTGCTACGCTGGAGTCTGTTACTCCAGGAGTACAACCTTGAGGTGCGCCACATCAAAGGCTCCGACAATGTGAACACCATGAACTCTGCCTGTATATATGTAATTACCATGTCATCCTTTTATATTATTATGTATTTGTCGTAAATTTGTTTATGCTTTTCATATAACAAATTTCCTGTGTTTTAAGGGGTGGGGTGTCACGCGGCCATGCTGTGCTACTATACGCACTTTCTCCGCCCCCTCATTAAACTCCAAATTATGCCATGTATTCACCAATTGTATATATTTGCAGAGCTCAACTTGCTCTTTCTTTTGATATAACATGTGATATTGTATTTAAAATATTATGGCCGCTGTTTGAATTTAAGTGCAATGCACCTGGTTATTTTCACCATATTTTTCCCATTTATCTTACATTATAATTTAATGTAATTAATTTAACTATGCTGTGTATGTTGTATATTCTTATATGTGTGTGTAGCCTAGGAGACGCCCTATCTAATGATGTCTCACTTCTTCATGTATCTTGCATAGTTTTTTAGATAGGGCCATTCTAGTGCTTCACACAAACACACTCTCTGTACTTTGTGGAGATTTTTAAGTTTTAAACCTGCTAATGAGCGACGGCTTTCTCCGACGTCCGCACTCAGGTTACTTATAGTACGGTTGTAGTTCGTTAGCCATCTTCGCCCTTGAGGCGAATGGTCATACGGCGAACACACCTTGGGACGAGTTTGACTAAGCTGCGGAACTTCCACTTGGTGAGAACTTACTTTATCTTTCTTAAGTTGGTTTTGGAGGTAGCAGATCACGTATCGTACTTCTTAACTTTACTTTTGATGTTAAGGGACTTATTTCTACCCCTAAGTATCCCTTACTATTTCTGATATATCTCACCAATTTTGATAGGGTTTTCTTAATACAGTGTGCCAAGATTTAATCCCCCTTTTAATCGCTCTGTGAATGAATTTTTGTATTGAAAGTTCCCCGTATTTAACAATCGTCGCCAATTACTTCTGCTTGATTGTTTTAACTCTTGTCAGAGTGGTAATTAGTCAGCTTGTATGTCTGTGCTGTGTATTGAGCTAGAGTGCAAGTCTGCCATTGTGGTTCAGCCATTGTCGTAATCTTAAGAGTCAGTCAGAGCGATTGACTCCATTACACTTTTATCCTGCTTCTGTTTGTCTAAATAAACATTGCTGTTGTTCTACATCTTGACTTGTCAAATCATTATTATACTGTCCAGTGAATTGACCAATATGAGCCTTGGCAACACCGTGACAGGTATACATTAAGCAAGCCTTCCAATGCAATACCTGAGTTCTCTATGGAAATATATGCAAATATGCAAATTAAGAATGATGAATATCAAACTCATGTTATAAATCAAAGAAAATATATGTGTCCCTAAATGTTTCTTTTGGTCAGTATGTTAGGAAACAAAAACCCGTTGGGAGATTTTATCATACTTATAATGAATTTATAAAATACAGGAAAAATTTTAAATGAATATTTCATTTTTATTTTTCGATATTTGCGGAAGAAAAGTAGTGGATTATTCTAACATTAATGTGTTAACCATGAGAAATATTTGAGATAACCTGTGACAAAGTGCTCTCCCTCTAAAGGATAGCATTTGATATGTGGATTATAGAAAAGAATGTAAACAACAAACTCAAGTAATGAATGTTGGATTATGATGTGCTCTAGGGTTCAATGTTGCACATTGTGTTTCTTTCATGTAGCAAAATGCCGTTTTATCAACTATATTTGCAATGGTACGTCTCAAACTCTAACAATGCAGACATTGATCAAAGGTTTCTTAACGTTTCCTTTTTATTGGTTGCTAAAGACAAACCACGCCATATGTCGAATCGATAAGGACAAACAAGACCTATCACTTTGGTCCGATGGTGCGCTTTGCCCTAGTCTCCCCTATTGGAATGAGTCGAACTCACGCGAACACTATATTAAATTATAGTTGCACTGAGGTTTTAAGTAATTCTACAAACATTGAAAAGAAGTTGTGCAGATTATGTAAATAAATGGGAAAATGCCATGTTTCATAACTCGAATACATTTTCAGCAATACTTGCTAGACCGGTGAAGGGAAAATATGAACTTGTGTACAATTGTTTGTTTCAGCCACGTGTATCAACTCGGTGTCTGCATGCAATACCTGGGTTCCGTATGGGGACTGTTTAAGAGCCCCTGAGACAATGTGCAGCTGTGCTCTTGGCTGCAACACTCCTTCTGAGTGTAACCGTGAGTGGACATCTATTGAATCATATTGATTATATTTGCAGTAACTGTAAGTTCTCAAACTTGAGGATGATATTGTTTTATTTGTCCAGAAATAGAAAAAGCATGTCCTGTTGGCAAAATCATTCATTATATATTCAATTGTTTTGTATTTTAAAACGATAATCATTGGTAAAGTTCTCATCTTTTACAAAACAAGTGCTTTAGCAGTTTAACAAGTGATTCGACTTATCCTCCCAAACTAAATAAACTTAGCTCAACGGGTTTTTTTTAGCTACATTTATTTAGATTGCTTATCCTCAAGACGATAATACTGTGAGAAGGAATAGTTCACCATTTCAAATAAGATAGAATTACCCTTCGAACTGCAGTTATATTTCAGTCTTAATAAAGCATTTATTTAATGTTCGCAGCATCACTGGGAGACACGAATTGCAACTGTGCTAAATTGGCTAAAACTGGAGGCTGTTCTTCATCGAGCACCCTAGCAGACTGTCCATATTCCTGCAACTTGCGGGCAAGTAAGTAAAAGTGGAACCTTAACGAAATATTCAAGTACTGTTTCTTTCAAAATGAGAGACCTTTACTCCTGACAAATCCTTCTAAGTTAATGTTCTAAAATATTATTTCAGTTTTATATTGTTCAATAGTTTTAATTCATATACCACCTATTACAATTGACATTTAACATTTACAAAATAGGAAAACGAATAGATTGTTGATTTTTGTACCTAAATAGAGAATTTGGCCCAAAAACATATTGTAATTTATTCCAATGAAAAATTAACATCTCTGAACATTGTAGTTTGTCATGATATCTACTGTTGGGTTTTCTTAAAAATCAACTGCCAAAACAATATATCGTTATATAAAGTTATTGTTTTATCTCGAACAAGCAATATTTTGGTGAGACACAATTCTAAATGAAAATATTAAGTACTTGTATCACCTGTATTAAGTTAAGGGACTTCAGCAAGTTTTGCCTTGACATGAGAAACCTATTCAACTTTGAAAATCGTCAACATTTAGCTTTAGCATTCGTTGTACTCAAGCTTGTAAAATGAATATTTTTCTCAATTGTTGTAAAATGGTAAATCAATGTTTACTCTAATCAAGTTTAGTCATAATCACAAGCTATACAAACAACAAAAAATATATAGAATAAACAATTATGAATTTAAAATTCGTCTGTGATGATACAGCAGCTTATTATCATGTAAATAGAGTACCTTGTTCAGCTAGAATAAACTCAATTCTGATGAGGTTGTATATTTCATTTCAGCTGTGACTTGTCCCAATCCGCCTGCTATAACAAATGCTGAAGTCAATCAAGTAGGTCCGTACTATTATTTAGACACTGTCCAGTATTCCTGTATAGCTGGAGCCACAGCGACTACACAGAGTTACATTACTGGAATGCGGATGTGCAAAGCAGATGGAACATGGAAAATAAGTGGATACTATGGAGACAACCCTACTTGTGTATTAGGTATATAACTTGACAATTTGCTGTTTATATCCTGCCTTTAAGGCGCCATCGGTCACCCACTTTGATGACGGCATCATGCCTTTAAGAACTCAGCATTGTTTGCAATAGTCTTCATCCAAAACATAATGTGTCACACATTTTGAATCATTTCCATGACTCTCATCAATAACAATAACATTGACTATTGTATAAGGCGTTATTAAAGCATACTTATTTTTTATCAAATATTTATGAAAATAACATTTAAAATATCAAGTGTACATGTATGTATCAAATTAACTGTGCTCCTTATCACACAAAGAAAAAAATCAATTTCTATTAATATTTTTTTGATTTTTCGAAATTTGTTTTAGTAACAATTGTCTTACTTACTAATGCCAATATATATTATCTTCTTAGAATCAGACATTATAAGTTATAACATTGCATAGCGGGGTTACAAAAGGGAATAATAAATACCTATGAAACCCGCTATGCAATGTAATAACGAATTTATCTTACCGAATGTTTAAACACAACGCATATTTAAAAAGGTTAAAACTGCTTAGCACATGACAAAGGTCAGGGTCACAAACCGGAAGTGTTGTTTTGAAATCTACATCATCAATTGTGTCAGTGCCTCGCTTAGTCAGATGAATTTCTTGTTATGATACAGTTCTTGAAGCATAATTTAGATGTTAACAACTTTCCTTGCAAGACACACAAGGAACCAGTGAGTGAATACTGATATTTCGAAGAAATGTGAACCGATTCTCATATGCAATGATCATGAAAGCTGCGACACAATATTGACATTTTTTTCGACCAGAAACATTTTAGACACCAAATCTTAGATTAATAAGGTAATTATAGTAATATACATGTATGTTTATTTGCATTTATATAGCTTGCTATTACTTTGACTTTAGTTTGTATAAAGCTATATATTATTTGAACAAAGGTTACATCAATGTATTTCACGAAACATACTTTTCAAGGAGCTAAATCTGCACGCTTTGTTCATGGCAGGGTGTAAATAAGTTCAATATGCACGCTTATTTTGTGATTGGTTCATGGCGGGGTATAAATAATTTATCCTTTCGCTCAAGAGGGTGATATCAGTAGTTATCCAGGGTCACGTGAACCAATCAGAGATCGAGAGTCTTACATGAGGTATGATAAAAAAATGTTCAACCCGATTACCTAACCTTACCTGGAAACTTTAAAATATAAAGCTTTTTATCATTATGGTTACATCAAGTTTACTTATATTACGTTTATAATACCTAACTTTCAACAGATTGTTCCCTAAAAAATTAAATTATTAAGTTTTGTGCACTTACGCTAATCTCAAACTTATTTCATTAAAGTTTATATAATTACCTCACTTTAAAAGAGATTGTTACCTCAAAATGACACTCTTATCAAGCTTTGTGTCATTATGCTCACATCAAGTTTATCTTAATAGGTTTATAATTATTTCACGTTAAAGAAGATTGCTTACTTCGGTTGGACACTATGTAATCCCTTTCCTGTAAAAAGAGTCTGATGACAAAGGATCGCCTAACATGTATTGATCATGTTTCGGTTACATGTTTTTCTTGATAGCGGCATTTGTGTTTGGTGATATACCCACCATTGTTGGTACAGAAAGTAACAGAAAGGTGTGAAATCATGATTTTTTTAAACATTTCGCACATTTCTAAAAGGGATTCGTAAAATTTGAAAGATGTTCTCCTCAACATAGAATCTTTCTAAGTGAATCCGCACTTTACTCTTAATAGCAAACTTATATCTTTTCGACTGCCGGTACCGTTTTACTGTTAAAATGCTAATCTCGTCTCAAACGTATACAAACGTATCCCAGACGCCGGTATCATTTTGTCGTTGCTTAACCAAAACGGTTTTAAGATAAGGCTTCCCCATTCAACAATCTGTAATTTTGCGTTTTTGCGTTTGCCCTTCCTTCACACAAATACCGGTAGATCAGCCCGGTTTATCATTCCTAGGCCCAAACATTTGATTTTTCAGGGTTTTTAATATTTTTTATTTTTTTATTTTTGTAAACATAGTAAAGAGTGTTTTTGCTTGATTTGCTTTGTAGAGAAATGTTTTATTCATAAACATTCTTATAAAAGCCTTTTCATGAATAAATGTATCAGTTATATGATGTTGAATATCCTTTGATATCCATTCTTTAATTGAGTCTGAAATAAGACACCCAAGCTCATATGTAACTTAAACAATTGTGATATGAAAGCCAATTTGACATGGCAGCACTCGACGACTCTAAAAAAAGCGTTTACACAGGAAACTATATGACATAGAGAGATAAGACTGGAATTCAATGTTTCTATCTTATGTTTAGATAAGACAAGAATACATTTGAATCACATTACTGATATAAACAATTACTCACCACATTCGCATACTGTGAAAGGTATTACTGATTAGCTTATTTTTCAGAAGTGTAATAATATTTTCAGTAAGACAAGAAAAACCTTGCAGTAAAACACGACAAGGATTTAGATTTCAAATGTTTAGCACAATGTATTGGTCTCAAATGTATTGGTGTCAATCGGTTCATGATTTATTTGAAGTGTTTTTCCTCTTACAATTGATTTGAATATGCTAGACGCATGATTAGCAAAATGATTAAGGAGATATGGATATTTCGTTATCATAAACAAGTAAGATATTTCCTTACCGACTCCCTTATTATAGTTCTATTTCGAAATACAAGGCCTATAACATATATTGGAGGTTTTAAAGCGGATGATATGAAAATAAAGACTGAATAATAAAAATCTTATAATTTACTAATGAATGACCTAATGATAACTTCGTTAATCAATCTATATTATTGGCAAATTATCCTAGTTATAATACTGATAACCAAGTATAATGTATTCTAAATGATCTTTTTTGAAGCAACCCTTTATTAGACTTTCCTTCCTTAAAATAAAGTTAAAGACTCCAAATGTGATGTACATCATGTAAAAGGAGCATTAAGAAAAGTTACAAAAGCCTAGACATCATATCTCGGTTTCTTATGCTGAAAATCTGTCTAAGACTGTTACTTATCAAACTTATCAAGGAAAATTTCAATACTATATCATGTCCTATCACAATTAATAGCAAGATAAAAAATATATCTAGTAATTGTGAAAAGTTGTCTGAGACATGATGACATTATATTTCAATATGGGTAAATGTATTTGTAAGATGTAGTTACATTTAATAAGATAATGTACAGAAAGAAACAGTATGAAGGCCGAAATGCCAAAGCGTATTTAGCGCTTCAGAATATTTTTATAACCTCCTTGGCTAAGGAAATGGATTTATATAAACATCTTTATTTATGCTTTGACAGTATTATCTCATTTCATCTACAATGACAGACAGACAGACAGATATTTTATTTATGATGCCAAACCGCATCAAGGCGTGTTGTAAACACATTTTGGTTTACAGTGATGGTTTCACAATTTAATGTCCAAACCCGTATGTATCACTCAAAACACACATTCACTGCCGAGACCGGAACATCGACATTAAACCCCACTTCCGTTATTTCCTAATTAACTAATTAACAGGCAATGGCTTCGTGATTCGCAATTCTTTTGGATTCACAAACATGTAACTTTAAAACATGCAGATCAATAAACAACAGAAGAAATACACTGATAAGAATTGATGGGTTTTGTGAAGAATAACCATCAAGTAAAAATTAGCATAATGTTATGACAAACACTTATAACTTGTCAAATAATTAGGTCGAATACCTTTGAGCATATGGTTCTTACCAAAATGTATATTTCTATCGCCTGGTGACAGTACATACTGGAGTGCTTACAACAAATGTAAACAAAGGTCTTGGGAAATCCAACATTAGACTAACATATAGTCCCTGAAAAAAATATGTTTTTTACTAAAATTTTAATTTTAAATATTTGATATTAAAATAAAAAAGAGCCCTGAACAATTCTTAAAGCTGAGGTATCTAGACTTGCCAACATTGTCTAGACTTAAGAAGGCTCGTTTAATTTTTTCGCTTTAGGGTCTGGATAACAGACTAATCCAACATATGCACCTAAATTCCCAGCGTTCCAAGGCCAAGGCATGGCGGATCCTGAAAGCTCATATTTTGTATACGTTTGAGTACACTTTGGCACTCCTTCAGAGAAAATACACCGGCGTTTAGGAAGCTACAAAAACGATACGTTTGACTACGCTTTGGACGTCGAAAGGATATATTCAATTTAAAAAATACTTTACAAATATAGAATTTGGAGAGAACAGTGATGTATATGCGACTTGGTTAATTGTCATCAGGTTTAACATACGTCTGTAGCATACTCAGCATAGTATACTCTCACATCACTGACGTATTGAAACTAAGTTAAGGAACTTTTAAATAACAAAATTATTTTCAAGATGTTTTTTCAAATGTGACTTAATTTGTTGGAAATTCTGATTTGAACCATGTTTTCAAAGATTCAAATTAGTATTTTTTTCTACCAGCAAGTAAAGAATTGATTTGGTTTTACAGACAACCCAACAACTACCACTACCACTACTACAACTACCACTCCCAGTAAGTACAATACAATACAATTAGATAAGTGTTTATTGCGTTCTGATGAAGTCTACAATGATTGTATGACACGTTGTCCTATATTTCTATAACCATTTGTTATTATTCAAGACGAATCTTTCTTATGATGCTGGGTTAATCTTTATGAATACAAATGCTTTGCATCAATTGAAATTGACATTGCATACTATATTGCATGTATTACTTGTGTCTAAACCAAAGCAACTAAGCAATGTGCTTTGTCAGCAAACATTCGGTCGAATTTGGTCAACATTGTGATTTGAAATATTTCAAAATGATTCCTTTTATATGTGGTTGATAATGACAAACCACGCCATCTGTTGATCGTAAAGGAGATGCAAAAACACTTTGCCTCGACGCCACGCTTTGCCCTGGTCCCCCTTTAAGGAATGAGTCGAATTCAAGCAACCACGCATATTAGATGCTATTTTCACTGAATTCATACCTAATTCAACAGATATTTGAAATGGCTGTACAAATGCTCTGGAAAAAATATGAAAAATATCTTGTTGAATGTTTAAAGGGGAATATATGCAACCTTGTGTACTGATGTTTATTTCAGACACGTGTATCAACTCGGAGACTAATTGCAATGCCTGGGTTCCGTCTGGGGACTGTTTAAGAGCCCCTGAGATAATGTGCACCTGTGCTCTTGGCTGCAACACTCCTTCTGAGTGTAACCGTGAGTGCTAATCTATTGAATTATATTGATTTTATTTGTCAACCAAACAGTAATCTGTCCAAACTGGAGGATAATATTTTTTCATATGTGGATCATCGAGTAGGTGCCTCCTCAAAACAGCAAGGCATTTGAACAAATTGGGCCTGAAGGTCTGATGGGCTTACAAGCTGTTATGGCATAGCATGGCGTCTTCAGAATTCTTCTCTTGATCCATTGCCTCTAGAGAACTCCACTCTTATCTACACGTAGCTTAACTAGTTGGAATTTTAAGTCTGTAAAATTAGAATTATCATTTGTAAAATTAAGATTTTGTGACTCTGTGCCCCTTATAAGGTGTCTACAAAGACCTTGTTTTATCTTTTCTCTAATACCAAAAGGCCTTCAAAGCTGACAATGTGATGTAGAGACTCTTATCTAAAGGAGATTATATAGTGTAGATTTTGTGATTTGTAGATAGTGTAGACCCTAAATAGGGCCATAAAGCCTACGCAATGAAAAACCAATTTTCATCTTCTTCAGAAACAAGAAACAAATTGGAAGAAAGTTAAGACTTTATGTGCACCCTTAGTTGTTCTGAATTCAATTCAAATATTTAGCGACCATATTGGGGTAGCAAGATCCACGCCCTAAAAACTGTAAGACTTCTTGACCATGTGACCCCTCATATCATATTTCTACACAGCTTGATGAGCTACAATGCCAACTGCTTAATTACTATTCTTGTATACAAAGAACAGTAACCTTTATGATGTGCCCACTATGTAATTCACTATGTAATCATAGTGATGACATTTCAATTGTTCATCTCTACATGAACTCTTCAAACACTCCTTGTTTGCTACTAAATGATTTGTGTTAAAATTGTTTCAATAACGATCCATAATAATGTGAGAAGGAATATGCCAACAATCAAAATTAGGTAAGATCACCTTACAAATTAAACCGAGAGCCTTTTACTGTGGTTTTATTCATTCATAATCAATATTTCATGTAATGTTCGCAGCATCACTGGGAGACACGAATTGCAACTGTGCTAAATTGGCTAAAACTGGAGGCTGTTCTTCATCGAGCACCCTAGCAGACTGTCCTTATTCCTGCAACTTGCGGGCAAGTAAGTAAAGGTGGAACCATCGAGAAACCTTACAGTACTGTTTCTTTCAAAATGAGAGACATTTTCTTTATGATATCATTGAAATGCTATACGACAGACGTGTCATTCAGAATTAATGGTTTGAATGAAATTTCTTGTAAATATTGACAGCTTTTTTTCTATTAATATATCGTTTAAAACCAATGTAATGTAAGTAAGTTTATTCACTTGAAGTATGTAGGCCATAGGCCCATGATACAGGATATATCGAATACATGTGTTACAAAAGTAATTCTCTCAATTGCATAGCTTTAACAATAAAAGTTGCTAATTGTTTTATAATAATTGAGTTACATGAAGACATTAAAGAGTAAAACTTAAGTTTGCTTTGGAATTGACAATATCTTTTCGGAATTAATTCATTCCTTAATTTATCATAACATTTGCATATTAATATAAAGTGATATTCGTCTTCTATATAATTACATTTACATACATTACATGTTCTCTCATTTCTAAGTTCCTTATTATGTCTACCAGTTTCTATTCTCACATGACTAGAACAACATCGTAAGCGGGCCATTGCATATCTAAATTTGTCACAGGTTAAAGATGTTATGTACATTTTTGTTGAAAAACTGTGTTTATACATACAATATAAATAAGCTTTAGGACTATCTTGAACAGAAGAGTGTCAATCTTGTTTACAACATAATTTTAGTCTATTGAAAAACTCATTGACAAACAATGAAATACTATTAATACACTGATGTTCCCAAACAAAACCAAAACAGTGTGAGCATAAAATATATCTTACATCAGAAGCCCAATTACGTTTGCCATTGTTCAGAGACTGCAGCTGCATATTATAACATTTCCTTACATATCTGTAATTAGGCATAGCTAAGATTTTACACACAAAATGAGATTACTCTTTTATATGCAAAATATACATGGGGTCGCGACCACATTCGCCTCTTACAACATGGTTAGACGTTGAAGATTTAACTCCTAGAAAGCGTTTACAAGCTAACATATAAATAACCGCTATTTCCGAACAAATATTTAAAACTTTATTCATCCCCCAAATTTGCGATCCATACAACAGCAAAGGGCTTACTTGAGAATCAAATATTTTAAACAAATATAATGAACATATATAGAATTTGGCCCTTGTGTCTTGTATCATTTTCTTTCAATAAGAGTTGATAAAGAAACCCAAAAGCTTTCTTTTTATAAACAAGGTTACATGAGGGTCAGATTTATGCACTAATCTACAACACTTTAATGTAATTTTCATGAAAAATTAACATCTCTGAACACTGTAGTTTGTCGCAATATGTTTGACAGAAGGCCTTTCTGCTACTGCCAAAACGATATATCGTTATATAAAACTATTGTTTCATCTCGAACAAACAATATCTCCTGTGAGACATAGTTCTAGATGATGAGAGGATGTACTTGTATCACCAGGATGAAGTTAATGGGACCTTTGACTTCAGCACGTTTTATAGCTTGGCCTTGACATGAAAAACCTATTTACCTTTCACAATTTTCAAAGTTTCATAATCACACATATATTTTAATATTTACTTTTTGGGTGCAACTTTTTGGGGAAGGACAGCGTTTATCATTATCAACGATATTGTACTGTCAAACATTTTGTACTCAGGCTTATAGAATAATTATTTAACAGTTCTTCTCAAATGCCATATAATGTAAAATTATTGTTTACTCTAATTAGGAATTCCGATTTTAGCCATAGTCACAAGCTTTGAAAATTACAAAGAAAAAATAAATTATACAATTATTAATTAAAAGTATTTTTATCATGTTACCCTAGCAATCTTAATATATTTAGATCAACAGTGTCATACTGTTGATCTAAGATTGGCCCGTAAGGCGGGTTATCCCTGTGATCTCTGAAATCAGCCGCTCGGCCAATCAGAAAAGATGCCCTAGCTCGCTGGAAGTTAAAACAACTCAGCAGCACATCTTTTGAAATGGATGATGTTCAGAGCTCTGTCATTTGGAGCGGAGTAGAGCGATGAATTATCCGATCCGCGATTGCTTGGATGTATTAATAGATTATATTTTTCCTTTTTAAAATGATTTAGCGTATTTGCTAGTTGTCAATGACAAATGATGATTGCACATCGCACAGATACTAACGTGGCGAATAATAATCATAAAGTTAGAGCATGATAAATGTCAATATTTACGAAAATCATCATGCAAGGGGAGGTCACTCCTTTTGATCAAACTCGTGTGTACTAATTTCTTTCATTTTCATCCAAATAATTAAAAAGATATTGAATTTTTTGGCAATCATAAAATTAAATATATTTCATACAACCAAAATAAAATATATTTTTCTTATCAGTATCAAAAACAAGATTTTTTTTTCTCAAGGCACACTTTTATTGAGAACAGCCATAAGCTATTATATGTTTCTCCCAGTTCACACCTTGAATGAGCGACTATTGACTGTTTGTGACGTTGAATTTGATTGATCAAATCGCGAATTCCTTATTTGCATACGAAAGGTCACCGGGACGACCTCTCACACTGGTCAATCTTAGATCAACAGTATGACAAAATAAAAAATCTGTTGATCTAAATTTATTTAGATTGTTTACCCGAGCTAATGTTCTGGTAGAAATAGTACCTTGTTCAAGTGTACGCAATTCAGATAGTTTAAAGTCAATTCAAATGTTGTATATTTCATTTCAGCTGTAACTTGTCCCAATCCGCCTGCTATTACAAATGCTGAAGTCAGTCAAGTAGGTCCGTACTATTATTTAGACACTGTCCAGTTTTCCTGTATAGCTGGAGCCACAGCTACTTCAGAGAGTTCGAAGGATGGAATGCGGATGTGCAGAGCAGATGGAACATGGCAAATAAGTGGATACTTTGGAGTCAACCCTACTTGTGTATTAGGTATATAACTTGACAATTTGCTGTTTATATCCTGCCTTAAAGGCGCCATCGGTCACCCACTTTGATGACGGCATCATGTCTTTTAGACCTCAGCATTGTTGGCAATAGTCTTCACCCAAAAAATAATGTGTCACACATTTTGAATCATTTCCATGACTTTCATCAATAACAATTACATTGACTAATGTATGAGGCGTTATTAAAGCATACGATTTTTTGTATATCAAATATTTCTGAAAATAACATTTCAAATATCAAGAGTAAATATTCAATTTCTAAGAGAAAGTTCTATTTATAGTTTTTTATTTTTCGAAACTTGTTTTAGTATCAATTGTCTTCCTAACTAATGTCAATATATTATCTTCTGAGAGTCAGACATATTATTTTTCAACCCGATTACCTAATCTAACCTAGAAACTTTAAAATATAAAGCTTTGTGTCATTATGATTATATCAAGTTTACTTACATTAGGTTTATAATACCTAGCTTTCAAGCAGATTGTAACCTCAAAATGAGACTCGTATTAAGCTTTGTGTCATTATGCTTACATCAAGATTATTTTATTAGGTTTATAATCATTTCACATTAAAGCAGACTGTATATTTTGGGGACACTGTATAAACACGTGTCCATGTCGTCATCGCTCCCTCATTATATGTATCTGACGTACTATGTATCTGACAACAAAGGATCGCCGTATTTGATCAATTGGCTTACATATGCATGTTTTTCATGATAGCAGCCTTTGTTAACATACACACCATTGTTGGTACAGAAAGTTAAATATAAAAGGGTGTAAAATCATGATTTTTGAAAATTTAATCACAAAGGAATTCGTGAGATGCGAAAGATATTCTCCTCAACATAGAAGTCTTTCTACGTAAATCCACACTTTACTCTAAATTGCAAACTGGTATCTTCAATTTAAAAGATGTTTTGAAAATATAGAATTTGGAGAGAACAATGATGTATATGCGACTTGGTTTCTTGTCATCAGGTTTCATATACGTCGGCAGCATAATTGTGCAACCTAAATAAATTCAGATCAACCGGTTTTATGTTAAGTCATACTGTTGATCCAAGATAGACCAGCATGGCAAGGTGTCCCGCTGAAGTCTGAAATCAGTCTCTCGGCCAAACAGAAAAGATGCCCTAAATTGATGGAAGTTAAAAATATTCAGCTGCACTCTGTTTTAAATGGATGTTGTATGGAGCTCCACAGTTCGGAGCAGAGCAGAGCGGAGCATGACGACCATTTCAATGAATAATCCGATTGCTTGGATGTATTTTAGATTATAATTGTTTCATTTTCAAATGGTTAAGCTTAGTTGCTAGAAGTCAATGACAAATGATGTTTGCACATCGCACAGATACTGACAAGGCTAACAATAATACCAAAGTTAGATAAACGTCAATATTTACGAAAGATTGCATGCAAGGGTAGATAACTCTTTTATTTCAAACACGTTTGTACTAATGTCATTCTTTTCAATCCAAATGATCAAAAAACGAGTAATTATTTTGATCATGAAACCAACTTTCATGATACAACCAAAATATAATCATCTTAATGATATTTTCCTTATCAGCATTAGTTGCTACTTTATAATTGAGCACAGGTTATAAGCTATCATACGTTTCTTCCGTTTAAACTCTGTACATGCGACTTCGGAATTCACATGAAACGTCTTCGAGTCAACCTGTGACTTTGGTCAATATTAGACCTACAGTATGCCATGACATAAAACCTGTTTTTAACAGTGTTTTCTTACTTTAAAAAAGCACGTTTCTTACCTACAACCTTTTATAGACAACCAGAAAGATTGTTTTCCAATCAATAGAATATTGATATATTGTCAATATAATATACTCTCACATCATATTGAAGCTAGGATAAGGAACCTCTTAAATAATAGAATTATTTTCTAAATGTGTTTCTCCATGTTTGTTAAGTGTGACTTAATTTGTTTGAAACTTTTAATTGTACAATGTTTTCATAGATTCCAATGAGATTTTTCCTGCCAACAAGTAAAGAATTGATTTGATTTTACAGACACTACCACTACCACTACCACTACCACTACCACTACCACTACCACTACCACTACCACTACCACTACCACAACTACCACTCCCAGTAAGTAAATTCATTAATACCATTGGAACAGGGTTTCTTGTATTCTGATAAAGTCTACAATGATTGTATGACACATTGTCCTATACTTCTATAACCTTTAGTAATTATTCAAAACCGATCTTTCTTACGGTGCTGGCATAAACATTTAGAGTTGATCCTCGTGAAAGCAGAGTCTTGAGTCTTGAAATAACGGAAAGATATTTGTAACAAGATTGTTTTTGTAAGGGATAATACACAATATTATTCAAAGATATGAATTACTTGTTTCTAACCCAAGGTACCTGAGCAATGTGCTTTCAAATAAACACATTGTCAGCAAACATTCAGTCAAGATATTCAACTTTGGTCAACATTGTTATTTGAAATACACTGCTTCCGCGACCTGCCCGTCGAACAGCGTCGACGACGCTGCTTGAGCGCTCCTGAGGCGGGTGTGCATCTCCGCCGGGAGATTCGTGCGCGAGAGGAATCCGTCCCGCCTCAGATTAGTGACCCCCGCTGAGATGCGGGAGGCACTTACCATAATTTGGGCTAGGTTCCCTGCCACGGAACCGAACCCCCGGTTCAGTGCTTTCGCACCTCTCTCCATCCCCGCCTCCTCGGACACAAGCATGGGCGACGGAGTTCGCCATGCCCAGGATGCTCCTGGCCTCCTTGTCCAGGTGGGACAGGTGCCCGCCGGACACAGAATGGCCGACTCCTGACGCCTGATGTCGTCGTCCAAGACGGGGGGAGAGAGAGGTATTGGAGAAGAGGCGACCGGGAGCCCCGACCTCTGACGATCCGAGATCACCAGAGGCGGAACGAGGCGGCCCGGCGCCGCAGAGGACACGTGGGTGTCGAAATCCTTTGCGGCTGTCAGGAGAAGGCGTTGGGGAGGGAACCGAACGCTTCGCGGGCTCGCGGGCTCGCTACCTCCTCCTCCTGACAGAAGGTCTCGAAACGTGCCTGCTTCGAGAAGCTACGCTCTTCATCCACGCAGCCGCGCATCACTCACCGAACCGTAACCTGAACCTCAGCCGACAGCGACAGCCTACGCAGTGCAGGTCTGACGAACTTGCATGACAAGCGCACACAAGTGTCACGCGTCAGTCGACCCTCCGCTCAGCCGCTTCCCATGGAGGGAGCTCCCCTGAGTTAAGGGCGAGAGCCACGCGCACGAGGTAACGCCCAAGCGCACAAGCACACGTCAAACCAAACACCACGCGACTAGCGCACAATGGTAGAAGTTCAGGCGCCTAAAACGCGAGACACCTAGCGCCAGGAAGGCGGCAGGCGGCAAGTGCAGGCAAAATCCTGACGGCACACGAGTCACCAAGCGCCAGGAAGGTTGCAGGCGACAAGCGCGTCCTATAATCCAAGCGCCACTAGCGCGCGAGACACCAAGTGGCAGGCGGCAAGCGCGGACGGTCCAAGTGCTTATCCAAGCGGCCTACGAGATTCCTATCGCCAGGAAGACGGCAGGCGGCAGACAGCAAGCGCCCGTCCAGTGGCCCACGAGAACCTATCGTCAGGAAGACGGCAGGCGGCAGGCGACAGGCGGTAAGCACCCGTCCAGCGGCAGACGAGATACCTAGCGCCAGTCAGGCGGCCAGGCGATCAAGTGAAGGTAGTAGCGCTAGCAGACGGCAAGCGCACGAGACAACCAAAGCTGTCACGCAGAGGGGTAGAGCGACCGTCCGACCCCCGGGCTGCATGAGCTGCACGAGCAATCAACAACCCGTGCACCACTAATCCAGGTCAACACGGCTGTGTTAACCAACAAAACCCCTGTCAGAAGCACCGAATTCACTCACAAGGATTGAACACGATTAGGGACAGCGGGAATACCTAACTAAGGTAAGTAATAGAGTCAAGAAACAACAAAACACGTTAATATATAGCTCAATACAATCGGGAGAGATACAGAAAACACGTCTGCACACAACCGACTCTGTAATGTGAATGAATCTAATTGGATGACAGGTCACGCCACCTAGTGGGCTAGTGACGGGCGAATAACTCTGATTGGTCTGGGTACTGATGTTTCATTACATCAATGGGAATGAGTCGATTACATGTTATATGGCTAACAGTCTAAGGTCACTTGTCGGAGGTTAGTAATTAAATAATGAGATTTTGACACTTAAATATGATATTACGGCACTACAACTGGAATGTTTTATGTAATTAAATACTATTTCATACTTACAGAAAAATAAACTTTACCCATTAAGGACTCCGAACTCTCAGACATGGCCGTCCCAACTTGGAATATCTATAGGTTATGACTGCTAACTCATTAAAAATATAACATAAAATTTTTACACTAAGATATGATATTACGACAATACAACTTGATGTTTTTTTGTAATTAAATACAATTTCATACTTACAGAAAAATGAACTTTACCCAATAATGACTCAAAACTCTAAGACATGGCTGTCCAAACTGAAAATCTCTATCGGTTTTGACTGATTACTTAATGAAAATATAAAATAAAATTTGGATACTAACATATTATATTATGACAATACAACTTGAATGTTATTTGTAAATAAATACTATTTATTATTTACAGAAAAATAAACTTTACCCAATAATGACTACAAACTCTCAGACATGAATCTCATTTCCATCTTCCTCTTTATCAATGTTTTCATTTCAGGAAAGGACAAGTTTTCTTCCTGGAATTAAAATCTAAGATCCTTTCAATTAATTTTATTCATCAATATGTTAATTTTGTGCTAGGTGTTTTATGTTCAATAATATTTTTTGTTCTCTCTGTTTTATGAGTTCTCAGTTAAGAGTTATTGAATGTTACACATTTTGGTAAACCTTTCATACACTTAAACATTTCAGCAAACACATACATCAATAAAGTTTTTTAAATGTGTTTATATTTGATTTGGTTTAAACGGTATTTATTTCCAGATGGTACATGGAAAGGAGAATTGATAAACAGGGTTACCCCTATATTAATATCTCTCCCCGTGACGTTGACAGGATTTATACATTATAACATGAAACGTACATTACAACAAGAAATAATTTCTTATACCAAAAACTGAATATGTACATTCAACAATTACCACAACCTTTGTACAAGGCTAGCTCTAGTGTTGAAGCTTAGAAGGCTAAGTCTACTCCGAAGGTGTCGAATGTTGATAGGGACTTGCAAGGTGGTTTACAGGTTAATTGGAGTGGCAAGGCTTTGTGTAATGCTCAGAAGTCGGATGTGTCTCTCAAGCAGGTTTGGGATGAGGCTTTGTCAGATGAGGATAGTGCGGAGTTTTATGTTCGTAGAGGTGTTCACTTAAGACGTTGTCCTCAGAAGGAGCTAGACACTAGCGATAAGGAGCAGGTTGTGGTCCCTCAGGAGTTTAGGTCGGATATTCTCAGTTTGGCTCATGAGAGTCTATTTGCGGGTCATCTTGGCAGGAATAAGACTTATGATCGTGTCAGTGCAGATTTCTTCTGGCCAGGGATGTACAAGGATGTGGTTGAGTACTGTGGTTCTTGTCATGTGTGTCAATTAGCGGGTAAGCCCATTCAGGTCATTCCCCCGGCTCCTTTGATCATTGTCCCCGTGACGGGTGAGGCCTTCAGTAAGGTGTTAATTGATATCGTCGGCCCCTTGCCAAGGACGTCTCAGGGTAATCAGTATGGGTTGACTGTCATGTGTATGAGCACTCGTTTCCAAAAGGCTATCCCATTACGTAAGATTACAGCGGCGGTAGTTTCAAAGGCTCTCATTAAGTACTTTACAATGACAGGTTTGCCTAATGAGATCCAGTCTGATCAGGGGTCAAATTTCATGTCCAAATTGTTCAGGCAAGTCCGTTCTAGTGCTTATCACCCCGAGTACCAGGGTGCGCTAGAACGATTTCATCAGAGTCTAAAAAGCATGTAGAGGTGTTTTTGTCTCGAGCACGAGAGAGAATGGGATGTGGGACTCCCCTATGTGCTGTTTGCTACTAGGGATTCCAAGCAGGAGTCTCTCGGGTTCTCACCCTTCGAGTTAGTCTATGGTCACACTCCTAGGGGTCCTCTTAAGCTAGTTAAGGATAAGTGGCTAGAGGATAAGGCATCTGAGAACTTGCTGGGGTATGTGGCTAAGGTTAAAAATAGGCTCTGGCAGGCAACCACTCTCGCTAAACAGCACCTGCTGTCCGCTCAGACTAAGGCTAAGGATCACTATGACAAGAGGGCGCAGCTCAGGCAGTTTAAGGCTGGCGACAAGGTTTTGCTTGACCTACCCATTCCCAAGTCGCCCCTTAAAGCTAAATACTTTGGCCCTTATATTATCAAACGTAGGGTTAGTGATGTGGGGTACGTGATCGCTACTCCTGACCGACGGCGGAAGGAGAGGTATTGTGACCTCAACCTCTTGAAGGCATACAAAGCTAGGGATAACGTTCGACCCATATGTGTGATAGGTTTCCAGACACCCCTGTGGTGACCAACGCCATGCAGCTCGACGTGGATATTGGCGACGCTGCACCCATCTGCCAACACCCCTACCGCCTCAACCCAGCCAAGAAGGCCATACTGAGGAAGGAGATTGACGCCATGCTGGAGCAGGGAGTCATCGAGCCGAGTGACAGTCCCTGGAGCTCGCCATGCCTCATGGTCCCGAAGCCAGTTCCGTGTCTGCTCGGATCTGAGACGCATCAACCTCCTGATTAGAGGAGATTCGTTCCCCCTGCCAAGGATTGACGACTGCATAGACAGCATTGGGAATGCGAAGTTCATCACAAAGCTGGACCTCCTCAAAGGATACTGCCAGATTCCCTTCACCAAAGCAGCCATGCGTATCCTCATGATCGCCACTCCTGACGGGCTCTACCAGTACAGAGTGCTACCTTTCGGGCTCAAAACAGCTCCCGTCGCATTTCAGCGCCTGATGAACGTGGTGCTAGCAGACATCCCAGGAGTCAACGTCTACCTCGACGACGTGGTCATCTACTCCGACACGTGGGAAGAGCATCTGTCCACCATCAGGCTCGTGTTTGAGAGCCTCCAGCTGGCTAATCTGACAGTGAACCTGGACAAGTGCGAGTTTGGCCACGCCAAAGTGACATTTCTTGGACACTCTGTGGGAGAAGGACTGGTAGCCCCCAACGCAGCCAAGGTCACAGCCATCTCGGACTTCCCCTAGTCTATCTCTGTGAAGGAGATTCGCCGCTTCCTCGGGATGGCTGGCTACTACGGAAGGTTCTGTCCCAACTTCGCGACAGTTGCAGCTCCTCTCACAGCCTTGCTCAAGAAGAGAAACAAGTTCGTCTGGACTGAAGAGTGCAGCAATTCGTTTTCCACACTGAAGGCAATGCTGACCTCCAAGCTAGTTCTTTGCGGGCCCAAGTTCGATGAACCCTTCAAGCTAACCGTGGATGCCAGCGCCTCTGGATGCGGAGCAGTCCTGTTCCAGGAGGATGCAGCTGGATACGACCATCCAGTTAGCTACTTCTCCAGGAAGTTCGACCGCCACCAGTTAAACTACTCAACCGTGGAGAAGGAGGCTCTCGGACTTGTGCTGGCTCTTAAGCAAGTTACGACGTGTATCTGCTGAATACGCAAACCCCAGTGCGAGTGTTCACGGACCATAACCAACTGACTTTCATCCACCGCCTCAAGGACTCTAATCAACGTGTGCTACGCTGGAGTCTGTTACTCCAGGAGTACAACCTTGAGGTGCGCCACATCAAAGGCTCCTACAATGTGAACACCATGAACTCTGCCTGTATATATGTAATTACCATGTCATCCTTTTATATTATTATGTATTTGTCGTAAATTTGTTTATGCTTTTCATATAACAAATTTCCTGTGTTTTAAGGGGTGGGGTGTCACTCGGCCATGCTGTGCTACTATACGCACTTTCTCCGCCCCCTCATTAAACTCCAAATTATGCCATGTATTCACCAATTGTATATATTTGCAGAGCTCAACTTGCTCTTTCTTTTGATATAACATGAGATATTGTATTTAAAATATTATGGCCGCTGATTGAATTTAAGTGCGATGCACCTGGTTATTTTCACCATATTTTTCCCGTTTATCTTACATTATAATTTAATGTAATTAATTTAACTATGCTGTGTATGTTGTATATTCTTATATGTGTGTGTAGCCTAGGAGACGCCCTATCTAATGATGTCTCACTTCTTCATGTATCTTGCATAGTTTTTTAGATAGGGCCATTCTAGTGCTTCACACAAACACACTCTCTGTACTTTGTGGAGATTTTTAAGTTTTAAACCTGCTAATGAGCGACGGCTTTCTCCGACGTCCGCACTCAGGTTACTTATAGTACGGTTGTAGTTCGTTAGCCATCTTCGCCCTTGAGGCGAATGGTCATACAGCGAACACACCTTGGGACGAGTTTGACTAAGCTGCGGAACTTCCACTTGGTGAGAACTTACTTTATCTTTCTTAAGTTGGTTTTGGAGGTAGCAGATCACGTATCGTACTTCTTAACTTTACTTTTGATGTTAAGGGACTTATTTCTACCCCTAAGTATCCCTTACTATTTCTGATATATCTCACCAATTTTGATAGGGTTTTCTTAGTACAGTGTGCCAAGATTTAATCCCCCTTTTAATCGCTCTGTGAATGAATTTTTGTATTGAAAGTTCCCCGTATTTAACAATCGTCCCCAATTACTTCTGCTTGATTGTTTAAAATTCTTGTCAGAGTGGATATAACAGTCGTTTAATGCTTTTATGTCAGGCGCCTGTTCCAATGTGGAAACAGGATGTTCTACGTGGGTGCCTTTTTTCGAGTGTGAGCGGCTTCCTGACCCCATCCAGTGCCACTGTGCTGCTGGCTGCAACACCCCATCTGAATGCAACCGTGAGTATTTACCTACTGAGGAAGACCATGTGAACTTACAGCTGCTTACCAAAATGTTGTTCACTTATGAACTTATGCAAATATCATGTAATATGGTGTTTGCTTGAGTTCGATTCGTTCATTTAACATAGTACCAACAGTTATGAATTGAAGATTAGATGACTCAAATTCATTTTCCCAACACATACTGAGAGGTTATACTAATATTATCGAAAGAACATATTTGGTAGGGATTTATGCATTTTTGATTATCTTATTTGGATATGTGAAATATCATTGTAAACCCATAATGTTGAACAATGTTGACTATTTTGAAAGTTAAAACTGTGTTTAATTGAAAAAAAAATGATTGCTGAATGGAAAAGATCATAATTTGCGAACCTTAAAAACATGCCTATCTTTGAGAATGGCATAATTGTATCTGGCAGGTATATGTTTGTCCAAGATCTGCTAGGTGCGCAATAGATAACATATCAGAAAAAACAAGTGGAACGACAAAATACCAATGTTAAATACGTTTTATGAACAGCTTCTTAAGGAGTAGCATTGTCCTGTTGTTAAACGTTATCTCTATATATGAAAAACTTACAAATTGAACGAAAGTTTTGACTGTAAGATAATTTGTTTGAATTGTGACAAATCAAAATTTCCGAAAAGATCAATACATGTAGTTTAGGGATTCTTCCACTGTTAACAACCTTTGTAAAGAAGCTGTAGGTGGTCGCTCCGCTTCATCAACCAAAACAACCGTTTTATTCTTATCTTGTACAATCCATAAAGGGAGTTGGGTGTCTTGTAGTTTTTAATCCTGTTTCTGATAAACACTCACAGAAAAAAAGAAGAAGGGCCTTGATGTTGTATTGTATTGTATTGTGTTGTATAAGTTGAAACTTACCTTAAAACGCGATTTTGTATCACTCGCCATTTTCCTGAAGAACCTCATTGAGAGCATTCCTGGTCTACAGAAAGTGTTTGTCGCTGTTTGTCCAATATCTACTAGGTGCGCAATAGGAGACCATCCAGAAGATACAAGTGGAAAGAGAACATACACATGTTAAATACGTTTTACGAACAGCTTCGTAAGGAGTAACCTTGTCCTGTTAAACTTAAGCAATATTCTGTGAAATGTGTCCAATAATCGTTTTTTGCAATACAATGTCCTTCAATGAAAACACAAAAATATCATCCTGTTGTTCACCACAACGATCACTCTCCTTTATCAATAAAAGATTTAATTTCGGAATGCAAGATCTTGCCGTCCATCCAAAGCATCGCGTATGGCAAAGTGCTTTGAAATTTTCTCAAAACACTTTATTATATGTCAAAAACTATTGGATCAAAATATAATTTCATTGTTTAGAGGACGTTTCTTTTGCTCACTGTCGTAGAAAAGATGCAAATTTAAGAATAGGCCCGTATGACAACTGCGTATTGTGTGTGTATTGGATACGGTGAACTGATGCAGAGGGAATCGGCTTAAGATCACTAGTTCAGTGTTAAGAAATTGGGTTAAGTTAAACAGTTAGCAAAAAGCATGTCTGTCCATTTGTGCCTTGCAAGGAAAACCAACCATCAAGATTACCTTAATTTTATGCATGATTTATGCAGAATAAGAAAACAATAAGATCTTTTTAAACATAATGTACTTCTGTTTTTTTCTTAATTACATATACCGTAGATTTTTATTATTAACATTATGTAACTATAATGTACAAATTATTGACTGACTGTGTCCATTTTTTCTGACGTTTTGCAAGCAGCAGTTTTCTAAATAATGAAAATAACTAAAATCGTTGAAGAACAATCTGAACATTTTGTTTGCAGCCGGTCTGGGTGACACTGATTGCAATTGTGGTGGTTGGGCACAGGACGGTGAATGTTCAAACCCGAGCACTGCAACCGCTTGTCCTCACACCTGTAACCTGCGAGCAAGTAAGCAACAACAGTAGATATTATTGTAACATTGCCTGAATTTCCCTTAATTGAATGATCATAAATATCCGCAAATAAGCTGGGAATTGAAGAAACTATGATACCTTATGTCCTGTCGACTGATGCATCTGATACGTGTTACAGATAAAAATATCATTAAGATGATTATATATTGGTTGTATATTTTTTATTTGATGATTAAAAAGTGTTGACTCTTCTGTTTAATTCTTTAGACAAAAACGATTTTTTAAGATAAAAAAGTTATATCCCCTTTCATTCAGTTTTTCGTAAGTATTTTGATACCTTATCATCATAAGAATCTTTGCGATTATTTTCGCCATGTACATTGACAACTAGACACTACACTAATCCATTTGAAAAAAATACATTATTATTACAGCAATCGCATCATTCTTCGAAATAGGCGCTTGGGGTTTTCGGAATGAAGATGAACTCAATACAGCATTATATTCCAAAACATTGAGCTGTCAGCAGCCGCGAACGATATAGGGTATAATTTCCGAGTGGCCTAGCGGGACGGCCTTGGCCTCCTTATCAGTAAATGTTAAAGATAAAACTGTTTTGATCTCAATTAATTCAGATTGTGGTGATTTTAAGAGATTTATTTGGAACCGGTGGGATATGCCATTTTTTGTTCACTCAATGTATGTCTCTGAGTTACTATACACGTTTCATTCGGTCTAAAATGAATTTCAAATATTGTAAATTCTCACTGTAATGAATGTCCTTTAGTATGACATGGACTGTTTAAATCTCTCTTATCAGGAAATTAATATTTTCTTTGCAATTCTTCAACTCTCATGCATCAATTGCAAAGTATTTTACACCCATAAATCTGTCAACAAAAAGAGTTAAAATTCTAAAGTAGAAAAGTACTATTGATAAACATTTTGCGTTTGAAAACTCCCGAGATTATTGTTTTTTCATTATTGAAAACTGCAAACCTGTGAATGTGTGTATTGTCCACGTTAAGCTAAGTTAATGGATTAAAGTCACTTTTAAATTATTATCTGTAAAACCAGTCACAAATTATCAACAGTGCTATCTTTTTAATTATAGTCAATGCTGTTTCAGCTGTAACTTGCCCGACCCCTCCTCCCGTAACCAACGCCCAGATCAACAAAGAAGGGCCATACTACTACCTCGACGTGGTTGAATTCAGCTGTGTACCTGGTGCAACCGCCACCCCGCCGTCATCTTCAAATAGAGGAGTGAAAGCTTGCGGAGCCGACGGACATTGGAAGATAAGTGGATACTATGGAACGAATCCATCATGTGTAACGGGTAAGTATTTGATACACGGAAAACTGGATTACCTTTCATATGTACTTTCAGTTGTAACGTTGTACAATTGTTAAACGTATAAAGGAATTTAATCGAACAACAAAAAGCTGTTTTTCATGGTTAATAAACATTGTATTTCATTGGGAAAGTGCAAAATCTTTAAATATGGTCAAAATCATATTAATGCACATTAGGCAAAACCGGAACAGAGCTTTTTCCGTAGTTTTGGCACATCAGTCATCCTTATTTGTGCTGAAAATTCAGTACTGTTACAAATTCAGTTGTAATTTTATAGAACGTCAACGTTGACGATTTTCGTGTAAGCAGTTCCTTTTAAAAATCTACAATTTCTAAACAAAATTTCTAACGGTCAAAGCTTGATCATAAGTTGATCCTATCTAGACTACGTATTTAGAGAACAGATACCGGGCAAGTCAGATAACATGTGTTGAAAATTAAAAGTATTGATTTTCTTGTTTCTGCAATGTAATTTTAAAGTAAACGTATTTCAGCAAACATGCAAATCAGACACTAGCGGTAACATTGATAAAAACAATATAAAAATAGGTTTTAAGAAAACTTAACTCGAAATTATAAGGAAAGCAAAAATGCATATATGTTCCTTTCGTAATATTAGTTTCATCTATCAGTATTGGATGGGAAAATGACTTTTCTTCATCCAATCAAATACTTTATAAACTTTATCAAATACAAATAATTATTCCAACGATAAATTAGCCAAATGATTTTTTTAACGTTTCTGCTTGAAATAAGTTAGTCAAGATTGCATGTTTTGACACTGCAGTCCTGTCTATGCCTTTGATACATTTCAACCACGAAATCTGATCAGATAAAGTAAATTATACTTAACCTCAAAAGAAACGATGTTTCTAAAACGATTCCGGACATGTTTCATGAAAATGTAAATCTTACGGTAGGACGAGTTTGTAATGTTGAATCATGTTCAAATCCAAGTTTGCCAAAATGATAATTCGAAAAAAGTCTTTAATACAAATATCTATGATGCCAAAAAGTAAAGCTTTCAAAATTTCTCACGGAACACAGTTTCCAGAGAAATTGAGGAAAACAAAGTGCATCTGTGTTTCTTGGTAACCTAAAAAGAATGCCAAACCAAAGACATGCATGTTATGCAACTGGTTTAGGAACAAGATTCAAAAGATCTTAAAGATTGTGGCTTGTTAGGCAGCATGACATGAAAGACACTTCTAGGAGTGTTTGACAAAGTTGACTTGACTTTCATTAATCACCTGAACCCCTTCATTAACTGTCAATGCAACTTTTCAATAAGACTTTTTAATACAAGTAGCTTTAGACATCTGCAGAATGATATTTCAAGTGTTATGTCAGTAAAATTACTTCACACTACTGATTGAACATTATTGGCCATGATTGAAAATTTAAAAGGATTATACTTCTAGTTTTATGTTCATGGTGTTCTGAAAATTAGGTCACTGGTATAAAAACCAAACTATCGTTCTTTTGTAGTTTACTTTATATCTTACATGAATCAATGAGAGCAATTTAATGACCGGTTCTGAATTCCTTTTGTACATATTTTACAGATAAGTATTTTGAAAAACATTTAGAAATTATTTTTAGTTCCAACGTCTATTTCAACTATGAAACAAAACCTTTCTCGAAGGTTTTGTATCCAAATAGCATATACAGTGAAAAATACAAGGAAGTAAAACACGTTTTTTATTGTTTGTCGGACTTCGTTCATGATCTTGACCATATGAAGAAATTTTTTTAACCATTTTTGAAGAGAATTGTACAAGCTTATCTTATTTATATAATCAATCATAGATGCAAGCTTCCTCATGTGTGTCTTTTCAACAGATGAAATCACAACCACCACAACAACAACTACCACTACCACAACAACAACAACCACTACTACCACAACGCCCACAACCACCACAACAACCACCACTACCACGACGCCGACAACCACCACAACAACCACCACTACCACGACGCCCACAACCACCACAACAACCACCACTACCACGACGCCCACAACCACCACAACAACCACCACTACCACGACGCCGACAACCACCACAACAACCACCACTACCACGACGCCCACAACCACCACAACAACCACCACTACCACGACGCCCACAACCACCACAACAACCACCACTACCACGACGCCCACAACCACCACAACAACCACCACTACCACGACGCCCACAACCACCACAACAACCACCACTACTACAACTACCACCACAACTACTTCCACAACCACAACAACTACTACTACAACGCCAAGAACAACTACTTCAACAACCACAACTACCACCACTACAACAACTACCACAACAACTATTGCCCCAGGACACCTTGCTATCATGGATGACATACAAAACTGCGTTTCTCTGCAAACATCATTCGAAGTAGATGATTCTTCTCCGCAAGTGACATCTATCCAGAGCAGTTCTTATGCTTCTTTCAACCATTGTGCACATGTTTGTGGTATGATCAGTGAGTGCACCTACTTCACATATGACACAAAAACTCTTGAGTGTGTCTTTATGTCAGCTGGTGGTTCGTCCTTTGTTGGCGATGACCTTTGGATAAAGACTTGATATGGAGGTCACGCACTATGATGCTTTAAACAATCACATCCTAATTACACACGTTCACTGTGACCTCTAGAAACATGTTTTCAACTGCTGCACAAGGATCTGTCTAGATTCATCGAAGGGAATTACCTGGATGCTATATAGTTGAAATACTCTTTGGGTTGTGAGGTTAGAATCTGATTTGACAGGAGTGAAGCATACAAGATTATGGGGTCACAGAGGTGATGGTTTATTTGGTATTGACATCATAGTAGAAGTTGCAAAAGTAAGGAGAAGTAGGTCAACTGTGACGGCACAGTGAAACGTTATTACTGCTCCCTGGCCCTTACCCTACTTGATGACTCGAGGATTGGGTCCTTATAGAATGTGGAATTCCAAACCTGAACGTTGTTTTCATATATCGTTTGACTATGTTGAAGTACACTTACCAAACTTAAACGAAATCGGTCAAAAATTAACGATTTTAGGATAATTCTCGATCTGTTATGTAGAAAACACAAGGTAGGACACTTCAGGTGCTTTATACCTGACACGTCGACTTTTTAAAGTGCGGTTTAATTAAAACCAACTACTTCACAAAACAATGCACTGAAAACGTATTACATTCTTTTAACTTGCTGCATACCTTGCCCACTACTTAAATATATTCTCACTTTTGAGAACCACCTTTCGCTTTGTACAAATGCCCTGTCGATGCTCCAGACAGCCATTCGGTCTTATCTAGTCGTTTCTAAATGCGTTGATGGTAGGTATATATGTATCTGTTCTTGCATTTAGGTAGAATCTTTTAAGTAGAGCTAACACTACGCCGATACGACAAAACGACACCATGTATAAAATGGTATGTGGCTCCAACAACTCGCAAAGCGTCTCTTTATTTTGATAGGGTATATTCGAATGTAAATTATTGAACGAAAATTGACATCGTTACTCGTCACAAGTCAACATCCATGAGAAGTGCGTACCATAATTGTTGTTCAGACGTCCTGCTACATCAGGACAATTTGTATCCGCGAGCGTCGTACAACGATATCAATGAAGTCTCTCTCTAACGATAGTAGGGGATAATGAATTTTCAAGATTCATAAGGTGCAAATGATAAGGCCAAGATTGAAACAAAATATGAATATGAATACAGGGAAAGTGCAAGAATTATTTTCATTTCTTTGGAATTGCCGGTGAAACAGAGATTATCCGTAAAAAGTGCAAAACCACATTTGTGGCGACGCGTAAACGGCACAAAGTGTGCTCCCAACTTGGGATATAGCCAATCAAATCATTTTCTCACTACCTTCTCGATAAAATTTCAATTAGAAAATGAATTGATCGGCTATATCCCAAGTCGGCTTCTTAGCCCAGGGTACAGATTAGTGGAGTTAGCGTAACGTTCGTACCCTGAGACAGGATGCCAAGATGTTGTCCCGGTGGCATGTCAACAACAACATGCAAGTCATCCTATGTGACGATCGCTCAAACAGTCGACGACACGGGGACGTCGAGCGTGTAGGTGACCTCTTTCAAGTCGATTTCTGATTGTCTGCCCACTTGATGTCAGACCAGTAAGTAAAGACAAACTCCTATCTGATTAGCTTTTAAGACATGATATCTCATTGTTCGAATAAATCTGTCCAGTGCATTAGTTGTCCTCCTTAGTCCACCATAAGGTCGTCTATTGAATCAAAGCCATTAAATCGTTCAGCATGTCAATCGTTAGGTAAAAATGTTACAAAAGAGTCAAACTGATGATTGAACGTTTAAATAACCTTTCAAAATGTGTTCGCCACTCGAAATCAAAATTATGCAAATTTCGTGGTCAACTCCCATGATCATCAGTTGCGTCACGTGCAGATGCTGAAGTTGTGTTTTAGGTGCCGAATTTTACTGGAAATGTTCCATCTGTATAGATATACATGTATTTTACGTTTTCATATGTACGATTGCATTAGCTATAGTAGCGTGTTTACTAAAACGGGATACCCCCTACGTTTGATTATAGTTTATACGGTATCATATTTTCAATAGAACAAACTTACACCTATATTTGATAGATAAAGAAATTCAATTTCTCGTACACTTACCGTATGTCTTAAGTGTAAGTTTAGTTGTTCTGAGGGGGTGTGTCAAACGTTGCTAGGGTGTGGCGTGTACATTGTGTGTTCATAATATTAAACAGATGCTATGTTTTATGGAATTCATTTTAATTCCGTTAAAACTAAAACATTCATAAAAAATAATGTCAATCAATGTAGAAAGCTTCTTCAGCGATGTATCTATTACTCACAAATAGTTTACATTGAATATGGTTTATCAAATAGCCATGCGTCTAAACGCGACATCTACAGTAAATGTATATTGGCTCTATCAACTTGGGAATACTATACTTTGTACAAAAGTCATCCTCTTCAGGGAGTTTATATTGTGAGTTTCTCAATCAAACACCCGACCACTTGGGCTACCTTTATGTATAATAGATATATGATTTCCCCTATGTAATAGATTCAATGAATTCATTTCATTAGTACTATACATATGTACCTAATTAAACCATAAGCCTCGTTTTACATATCTCCACTCCATCACAAGACAGGCTTCATAGGGATGATGAATACCCGAAAGTCATGGAAAATTAAAATTATGTTTTCAGGCCATGAAACTTGAAAGTTTTTGAAAATAAGCACACATTTAAGAAGTCATAGAAAATACATTGATTTTTGTATTTATTTTAATATATATGTTCATGAACTTTAATATTGTCTAATTGTTTTTCTTATTTCCTAATGTTGCTAGCTTTTAAATTCACGTTTACACTCTGTAACCTTGTTTGGTTTGTCATTGAAAACTCGAAAACACATTATGAAAGTCATTACATTAGTGTTGCGAACCCTGAATTGATAGTTTGCTGTAAGTATAAGTAAGTGTCTTAATATCTCTAACAAATTTTCAGAAATATATATACATTATATACGATCGCTATACATAGGAATTAGACGCATATAATAGACAAAAGCAAGAAATCTAACGCATTTCAAAAAATACTTTTAATTACTCAAAAAAAAGTATCTACAAAGATTCTGACAGGAAGAGAAATAAATAAAATTTAAAAAAGTGATATGCACAACAAAATTAAAGGGGACAGATTTACTTAGAAAATATTGTATGTATGAAATATCACAAATACTTCAAATTCTAAAATGACCGTTTTCATTTGTTTAAGGTAGATGTGTCTTTGACTTGAACAATCGGTATTAAATAGTTGTCTGCAATATTCCAAAATCTATCAGGTCCCCTTAATTTAAAAGGGAATATAGAATCGTGCGTAGAACGGTTCGTAATATATCACTATTGAGATTCACATTCTCGATTACTTGTAAATATTGAGCGTTTATTCACACTGCTCCATACGTATGGTTAACTTACAAAGCATTTCTCAACGGTATTCCTTTATGGCATACAACACTACATCATCGAGGATCGCATCTGCTTTGATGGTTGATCCCTTTAATGATTCACGCATAGGGAAAGGATAGTACAAAAGCACTTCACATAGCCACAAGAAGATCTGATGATTAACAAGTCATGTATATACTGTATACCTTCGCGTATGTATGATCTTGTATATCGGTTTTGGGAGCAAAGTTTACTCATGTGAAAAGTTTTGTCGTCAAGGGAGCTACCTAGCGCCAAGACAATCACAGACCGTCATGCTATTTACCCGAGGGATTGTCGGTATCAGGGTATTGGACCGCAAAACTTTATCTACAGTTACAATGGAAGCATTCTCTCCCCACAGAGGCAACTCAGTTATACCTGAACTGAGTTGCCTCTGTGGGGAGAGAATACAATGGAAGTTGTCGTCGTTTGCTCTGGAGAAATGAGGTCGATGATCTTTAATGAGATATACTACGTTGTGGATTTGACATGGTCCACTGGCATTGTGATGAATAAAGGATGTTCGCCCGCTGGATTTTCCTATTGGTCGGGCAAATCGCGAGGGTAAACATCCTATTCTTAGTAATGGCAACGGATCATTTTATTCGTTATATTATTTTCGAATGCGATAGTTATTTTACAGTTTGACATTCACAATTTAAGATAAATGCAACCTTTAGTCATCGTTATCAATAAGATACATGTAGATCATTATTAAGTAAATCAACTTCTTTATTCTGTGAAAGCGACGTGTAGACATATATTCAAATGTCGTTTCAAGCAAGTGATGCTTGAAAACGACATCACAATCTTAAAGGAGACGTCGCTTTCACTGCTTGACAACGACATTAGAATCTATATCTAAACGTCGCTTTCAAAGAATAAAGAAGTTGATTATCCATAAAAGTAGCTTCCTTATTGATCATCACACCAACTGCTAGAATGCAAATCAAAGAAGCTATAGTTAAAGGAAACCAAGTACATTTAACAAACTGTTGACATCTATAATGTATACTATTATCCTCGATAACACAGAACTGAATTGTTCGTTGCTCTTAACTATATAACCCTTGTAATGTTTAATCAAGAACATCTGTGCTTACATAATCCTCCATTATATCTTGTTTGGATCATTTGATCACAACGAAAGTGTGAGCTGAAATTTGCCATTGCAAGCCAAGTTCCGTATGACTCATCAAGCGTACGTAAAATGTCTTTTGGGAGGCCAGAGATCCAATAGACCTAGTTTGAACGGTTTACTAAGATCAAGGGCGAGTTATTGCAGTGAGAATTCGTAGGATCGGCATTTAGTGAAGCGCATCGGAGCATCTCTGTCTAGTTACCGTGAACAAGCGAAGACAAGCTGATACTGCTCCCATATTCAGAGTTGCTGTACAAACCTTTACTGCATGTTAAATTGTACAGACACGTTTTCGTAAAATCATTTGGGCAAACAAATACTGAATTACATTCAATATTATATTCAAAACAGAGATGTGAATTCATGTTCGTCTATGATATGTTATTTCTTTTTGAATGTAACTATATCGTGTAAATTAACGTGTAAATTTCAAGAAAAGAAATACGAGAAGGAGCTATAATACGTTTAATATCTTAAAGGCCCTTCACCCAAGTGCTCCAGATAAGTTTTGGAGCTACATGTATTGTGGTTTTACTCTCTGTGTTTGGAAGTAACTAGTAATGTCGATATTGATAGTTTACTTTGGTTCAATCGTAAAACTTTGATTTCTGACATTTGGGCATTTAAAGGAGAAATTGGATTGTACTCTTGAGATTTAACAGCAATGGGTATATTTCTGCATTTGAGCATTAATTTCATAATTATCTGATACTTATGAGCAACGAACAAACATTCAAGATTAACCAGATAAGTTAATATATTATTTTGTAAGAATGAATTGATGTTTTTATATGTAATACGCTTGAATATTGTTATTGCAGAAAGATCTGATTTTAATCTTTTCATCAACAAACACTGCTGTTGAGAACTTCGTGCTTGTTAACATTCATTATATACCTCAAGGCCAATTTATCACTATTTGAAGCGAGTTTTTGTTCGGGAGAACATCCGTCGGAATGGAATTGAGAGGGCCTTAGACTGTATAACACCCCGCCGGGAGGGCCTTGTACTGTATAAGACCCTGCTGGGAGGGCCTTATACGAAATAATAACATCCACGTAGGTTATTATTTATTATGAGGCCCTCCATTTCGCACCTTATAATTTCAAAGACCGGTAAGGTAATCGATCTCAAAAATTTTCAGAAGCGAAACCGCGGGATTCGAACCCACAATCCTTCGCTCTGTAGCCCAAGACTTATACCATTAGACCACAAAGGATTGGTGAATATGAAGGAATTGTTTTGTGAGGTCTTTGCTGCTCTCCTAGAACTTGATGATATTAAATTGCGCTCTACTGTACACTTTATACGTCAGAGATGTGGTGTATCTCTGTAACAAAAATTAATAACGCCCTTAATATGCTTATGCTATAGCGTTCTGGCAAAATGTCCAAGATAAAACATTTCGTGGCAGAAAATTGGGGATTTGAACACAGAGACACTCACTTCGTAGTCCAAGATTATACCACTAGACCACAAAGGATTGGTAAGTGTGAAGGGATTGACTGTTGATATCTATTCTGCTCTCCTCAAACTTTAAAAGTTTATTTTCTCTGTTCACCTTAAATGTTAGAAATGTGATTTTATTTTCGATATATGAAATTTGCAACAACCTCATCCTCTAGCTATAGCGTTCAAGAAAAATTTCTAAATGTAAAATGTAAAAAAGTTGAACATTAGGGATTCGAACCCTCAACCTTTCAAGCTGTAGTCCAAGACTGTACCACTAGGCCACAGGGGATTGGTTAGTAAAAGGTTATTGACTATTGAAGTCTATTTGTGCTCCCTATAAATTTAATGAAATTAATTTGTTGATTTTTTTCGCTTTTAAGTTAAATAAGTGATTATTTCGGTATATAAGATAGATAACACACACATCCTCGGGTGTTATAGCAAACAGAGGCCTTTGCCTACGGGACGACCCTCGTGCGCTGACGCGCACTCGGGTCGTCCCTAGGGCAAAGGCCTCTGTTTGCTATAACACCCTCGTATGCGTGTGTTATCCATAACTTAACAACAGAGAGGCATCGGTGTTTATGTTTTTGCAGTTCGTGGTGAAATGGGCTGGGTATCTTGTTATACAAAACAGCATATTGAAATACTTAGATTCTGGCGTCGTATACAGTCGTCCCAATGTAACATTGTATATCTAACATCAATGTGTGGTCAAGCAATTTTAAGATTTCTTGGTATAACCGTGCTTTTAACTTGATTTCAACATGGAATTTACCACTTGCAGATGTTGTTAATATATCAAATGTTGATTTTGATGTTGCAAAACAGTGGTCGTTATTTCTAAACAATACTGATTGGCTGGCTGACTTATGGAAAGATAAAGGTATGATTAACGGCAATAAATTACGAAAATATCGATGTTTTAAGAATGTCTTACAGGCAGAGAATTATGTCACATGCCATCTTGATCGTTCCGAAAGAAGTAATATCAGTAAACTGCGTTGTGGCACGCTCCCCTTACAAATTGAACTTGGTAGATTTTCATGACCTGTAACGCCATTACCGGATAGGAAATGCAAAATCTGTAATAATGATCAAGTGGGGGATGAGGTGCACTTTTTAATTTCATGTGATGCTTATTCTTACCTTAGGTATGATTTCATCAAATATATTGAATCTATTTATCCCTCTTTCCCTCAGTTATCAATTGTAGACCAATTCAACCATATCATGACAAACAATGTCTCTAAATCACTAGCCGTATTACTTCTGAGAATGTTTAAACGGCGGAAATCCCTCAGCACCCACTAGTTTTTTACATTGTCATGTTTTAACCTATTGTTATTATTTATCTTATATACCTATATCTATAATGTATTTTAATGATCTATGTGTCTCGTAGGCCTTAGTAGGCCGACAGGTTTTACTTTTATAAATGTATTAATTATGCTGTAACCTGTATTGTACAATCCTGGTGACACAATAATAAAATAATTTTCTTTCTCTTTCTCTTTCTATGTCGAACGCTGATATGAATTTCTTATTTTCATTAGTGACAAATTTATTCACAGAAACCCGATATCGTAAATAACGTGTAGGTAAAACGAAGGCAAGATAAACCTCCCCCCTCTTGCTTCGTACAGTATACAAGCTAATTTGATTATTTGTGTTTTAAATGAAACATCTGCGTATCTGTACTCACAGTTTTTAAAACTAATTGCGTATTTAATGATTATATTGCATAAAATCCGCAGATACGCTTCTTATCTAGAGTACTGCACCCCAAACACTAACAACAAACTATCGGCTATGCTGGTTTAAGTTGATTATGTTATAAATCATTTCAATAAAATTTTGTGATCCAACAAATGCTATAGACGAACAGAAAATAAGTGAATTTGTCATATCTGCAGATATTAGAAGAAACCGTCACCAGCGAAGAGAGGAGACATGAAATCCATGTAATTAACATCATGACATGAACACGTGATGATTACATCGACATCAATGTCATAACACTCAAACATCATGTTGAAATCATCTTCTTTGTGTTCAATATCATTTTGTCAGAATAACGTTTTTGCTTCACAAAAAGGAACGAACACTTAAAAGAAACATTTAAAAAATGAAAAGTTATTCGGAACACCAGACTTTCATACATTCTATCCGTTCCGAAAGTAGACCATGTGACTACTTATTCAATTTCCGAGCCATTTCCCTCACCATTCACCATGTTCACTTCAATAGGAATTTTCTAAAATTAGTTTACTCCTGTCCCCAGGAGCTTGAGTAAGGTTCTGTTCTTATTCAGGTCCGGCTATGATTAAGGTCTTTTTAAAGTACGGCTCGTATTTGGTTCCGGATTACATACAAGGCATTGCTCTTATTCCAAATTCCACTGATATTGGGCCCCGCTGTTATTTATAAGTTTTACAATATTTATGTTATTTTTATGCGTGAAGCAATGACGTGTTCATAGGGATAGCTTTCTGTCAATCACAACGACAACTGAACATGAATTATTGGATCACATGGTAGTTTACTTAATAACTCATTTGTAAGATGGTGAATCAACGTAATAACATATATATAGCTATTGCAATGTATAATATTATCTAGATAATGGGTTAATGTTAACATCTTACTCCTGAAACTGTAATCAGTAATCAATAAAACGATTCCTTATCTTTCATAACAGTAAGTTGACATGAGATTGTATATGCAATTAATACATGTACAGGGCCCATATTAGAGGATATATTCTTGTTTGTCATTTAAAACGCCCTGTCCCAATTACGGAAACACCCAGTGTTCAAAATATTTCACGCCTGGAGAACTGAGGGCACCTATATAACCCCTCACCGTAACGCTAAAAAAATGCAAAGATACGAAATGGAAACTAAGTTGGAACTTTCGATTTAGTGTAATTCTTTCTTGAGAACAATAAAGATTTCTAGGAAACGAAAACGAAAATAGGTTTAAGAGAGATCTTGTCAAAATTGTGAAAGTCATTTTTAACTTAAGGATATGTGCTACGCTCGATATTTTGCGCTCAGAATGATCCCCAATGACTGAGCTGTGACATGCACATTTTTGCGTCGTTATATTATCATGTATAAGTTAGCGATTGGAAATCATTTCGTGCTTGCATACAGAGCCTCAAGGACAAATGCCTTCGAAAACAGGTTTTAGATTATTTCAATACAGGGTTTTTCCAGCTACCTTGCTATTTACCCGGCCAATTACCTCGAAAGGTATTTTACTTCCTGGAAGGTAGTTTCGTGTCGTGGTCACAATACAAGGACATGTCTTCATGTGATCAACACTAGAGGTCAGTATTATGACTTATATTATTGTTTTAATAGTTTAAAATCTCTTTTTATTTTCTTATTTTTGTGTGCATGTGAGTAATTATATTTACCTTATCTAAATGTATAGTGAATTTCATGACCTTTCTCAATGCATAAGGTGCTATAGATTCCATAGTGCACTGTCAATGAATATAAGTTAAGGTAAAGGGTAGGTTGCTTTGTTAAAGGTGTTCCACATCAAGCAATATATTAGGTTGCCGAGTTGCGTTGTGAGATGTGAACATATATATTATTGAAGGCAAGTGTTTCATATGTTTCTCAAGTTTCTCATTCCAACAAAAAATGTATTCATTAATATGAAAGTTATTTAACATTTTCATTATAATGTCCGTCCCTGTCAATCTTTAAAGATATATAAGATTCATATTACATATATATCAAATATTTTCGTGCTCAAAACACAATAAACCAATAGATGAGCTGCCATTTGTAAAAATGTATCCTGTCGCTGTGAGGTCATTCTATTCTATTCTATTCTATTCTATTCTATTCTATTCTATTCTATTCTATTTGAGGGCTATTCCACCTACAAGCCGACACTCAAGCCGTATTGATTAACAGTACAATACAACAAGGAAGTAATATGGGCCTCTGTATGCTTCACTGCTTGCTCACATGAATCTAAACCTTCTGCGCGTAAACTAACAGGCAAATGAAAGTAAACAATTCAGTCTTATTCCTCATATATAAGATTTTCATTTACAAATATTTCAAGGGTTTGAAATCCCATTTTAAACTTGTCAGGACAACTGTTCCTTATCGTTCAACGAATGCTTTAAGTGGGGTTTTTTTCAAAATTAATTTCATATGACACAAATCATCAATAAAGAAGACACATATTAATAATAATGAACATTTTAAAGCCTAATATCCAGTGCAAGCACTGCTCATTGGCTGTACATTATTTCCCTGAAGGAACTACTTTCAAAGCCGCTACTAAGCGCTTCGCGCGACCACATAGGTCCGTACTTCCCGTATTCCGGTACCTAATTTACAGCTGGGTAGACTGAGTGCAATGTGGATGAAGTGCCTTGTCCACGGACACAACACGGTGTAAAGCCCCGGTCACAAATCTTTGGTGTCTCCACCTGGATTCGAACCCGGGTCTTTGGCGTGATAGGCCAGCACGCTAACCACTACACCACCGCGCTCCACTTTGTGAAAAATAATAATCGTGCCTATTTTTCACATATTGACAATGCTTTAAATATGGTAGGGGTTATGATAGTGTAACTTCTATTTCTTACCCCTGCCTACATTTAACAAAGATGTTTAACAAAACATTAACCAGACACAAATTATTTTCTTCAAACAACTTCAAATCTGTGTTATTGTAAACGTGGCATAATCTATAACATCAGATGTATTTCAGATTATTAAGTAAATAAAAACAGACTTTCTTGTTTCAGTTTATGTCAGTGATTTAAGCGTATGTTTTAGAAACATATATGTCAACTACTATTTGTTTGTACATGTTATTTCGAATCACCGGTCCCAGTGTTCGGTTCCAATCAGGCTCACGGAAGCTTCTGTAAAATTCATTCATCTCTAGTTACCTCAGCCTTAAAGGGGCAGTAGCACGTTTTTTGATAATTCTATATCTTAAATTGTTCACTAATAATTGTAAGTTAATGCTAAATGTAATATTTTGACAGTGTCAAACATTTCATTACACAAGCAAATCATCCATAGTCAGAGGACAAAGTATGAAGATTCACATAAAATCCATTGGCGGCCATTTTGTGTGAACACCTTTTATTCATTTTGTGTAATAAAGAGGAACCGCATGGCTAAATTTTACGATTTATATATGAATTATTACTGCTCCATTTAGTTGAAATACATTGTCTTTCAATTGGAACCATTCATTTTCATTTTCCCGACATCACCTTATATTCCCCCTAAAGACGTGCTACTGCCCCTTTAAAGGGACTGTCCAAGAAGAGTATCTTTTGTAGAAACACAATTCAAATACATAAGTGAGGTTAACAATGTTGCTGTTGATTTTACAATTTGATAAAGAAGGATATGCATCACTTCGTCTTCTTGAATTTCGTTTCCACAAAAAAATAATCCGATAGGCTGTCCCTTTTTCGTGTCCCAAAATAACTTGTAGAACGTTAATCTAATCGCCACATGAGGTAAAATCTAAAACAATGGGACTGTCTGTGTGACAAGAAGTTATATCCGGTTATAACATATTTCTAACACAAAATGTTTGCATATATCAATAGTACTGCTTTTAAAGTGCCTTCTTACCGAAATAAACTTACATATACAAAGTTTACAAACACGACCCTCCTCCGCAGCCCTAAACCCCCTGGTCTCCTGTTTTGAATCAACAAAATATTATGACTGGGAATAACGATGTTTTCTACTGCCGTCTTGGTCTGTGTTCCTGAATACTTATACAATATACCTATAGTTTATCTCGATTTTTTTTAAAAATCATGTCATAATTTCTATAAAGGAACATCTTCATTGGTAGTACACACTTACAACTTAAGTTGACCAGAGTGATGAGTATCAGGCCATGTCTATCATTATGTGTATCTAATCGGAAAGAAGATAAGGGGCGGGGTGTGACAAACACTTGAGTATCCGAATGATATCTCCCTTTTCACAACAAGTAGCAAATGTCCGATACTGCAGTGACTTTATTCATGTTTACGTTAATACGGAAAAAAAATACGTGGAAAGGATTCTTTTTTTAACATTTCCATTTCACCAGTCTTTGTATGACCATTTTGAAAATGTCTTATATACAAATAAACTCTAATGTGTTGATAGAAAATTGCATACGCAGTAACACAAGTTAAGTAACACCCAACTAGAGAACAGAAATGCTACTTTGAAGCAACTAATGCCTGGTAAGAACTGACATATCAAATCGCACTAACACACCAATTAAGACTGTCCAAAACGAGCATGCATCGCTCGGGGGCTTAGCTACACATGAATGAACATAATGTAGGCCCCGCTAAATTACAGACTTAAAGAGACACAGAGTATGTTGATATGATCACGTATGTCAAATTTTGAAATCGATGTTATTACATCGGGAACCACTAACTGTTACTGAAAATAACAAGTTAAAGGTCAATCAGTACATTAGAGCGAAAATACGGCCATTCAAAGTCGGGATTTTTATCGAAAACTGGACAATGTGGCTCGAGTGGCGCCCGCAAATTCGCCAAACGTAATTTTGAAACCTTGTCATAAGCTGACAGGAAGATATATTCGATTCGATTGTGTTTATTAGGTATTGTAACCGATAGGTAGATTAATTGGATGCATAATTTCGAATATTAAACGTATTTGATATGTTTTCTTGGTTTTTTATTAAAATCAATCATTTTAGAGATATTATGCATAAATGGATATATTTGCAAGTCCAGTGATGAGATATGAACTTCAATTAGCATCTTAGATATTTTGTGGCTTATCAAAACCAAATAAAATTATAAGGAAGATAGTCTGTGTCACTTTAAAATCAGTTTGGAACAATTGACGAGAGTACTGCTTGCTGTCCGATACAAATCACAGTGTCACAAGGTTGGAAGACATTGTGGAGCCGAAACTAAATACCTAACATGAAGCCATTTACATGCTGAAGGCACACCACAGTATCATTTCATTTCTTTAATCACGCCAGACACCTTACGGTAACGGAGAAAGACCGCATGACGCACCGTCTTCATCCTGCTGGGTTCAATACATGTCGTCCCCTCAAGGCTTTATCCTTAACACCACGTCATGATCGGTTGACATGGATACGGTCATTGAAGTGAAGTCCCTTTTCAGTGATGAATCGCGGTGGCCGAGTCGGCAAAAGCGCCTGTGACCGGGTGTAAAAACCTTGGAGTGAACTTTCTGTGCAGACTCTTTCAGTGTTGTCACAACCCATAGTGTACAGTACACAACCCTGTGCACTTAAAAGAACCCCCGAATCCGTTGGTAAATGACCAGATGGTGGCAACATGAAAAGGGTCAGACACCTAGTTGCGGGTACAGCAACGTGCAGTACAAAATACTGTGACTATGTGTTCCAGTCCACTAAGCTGTAAATGGGTACCTCTTAAGGATAGAGAGTGACATTAACGCTGTGCGTCACATGACTGCACGTGGTGTATGTTCCCTCGGAAGTCGAGATGGTAAAAGAAGTGTCATGAAGATTGATGTCCAATGATCGAGGGAAACCCGCAGCGCTGGATATTGGCGCTATACAAATGTTTAGTAGATAGATAGATAGATTGCATGAGTCGTGTTTTGCGACGTCGAGGGGGAGGTTTTCAGCCTGATAACGCCATAGTACACGAGAGTTACAGGGGTGGGAGTGGCATGGTTTGCGGAGGGATCCACTTGGACGGCAAGCAGACCGGCTGGTGTTAACCAGATCCTTACAGCTTAGTGATATTGCAGTCAGGTGATACCGTCAGTGGTCATATCAATTCCTGATGCAACGCCCTGCATACCTTTTCCAACAGGACACTATACGTCCATATACAGCTGCGTATTTATTATTATTAGACGACTGTTGCTTAACTTGTGTTACTTGTGTATACATAAATAATGTAAAAAATGATTATTTGGTAAGATATGGCCTTCAGAATTTGACTCTCAATATCCATTTCCTTTTAGTTTTCATAGTTTGTTGTTGACATGCATATGCTTCACTTTATATAGCCTTGGCTGTGTAAACACGAGATCTTTGTACGCTATTTTCAGAGTTATAAGATTGTTGCCCTTCGTGTACCTCCCAATTAAAGTAAACATTAAAAAACGCGAAATGCCGAGGTTTCTATTTACATGGTTAAATGATTCTTTTAACGGCTGTCGAATGCTGTTCAATTGTAATTGGCTTGAATAATGTCAAAATGACCCTAATCAAAATCAAGGATAGACACGCCGGAAACTGTTAATCTACACCGCTCACACGCACCTGATGATAAGGTCGGTTTGGGACGTGTTCATGACGCATTAAATATCGATTAAGATTATATCAATAAAAACCTCTATAGGGTTCATTTGAATCATTCACTAATTCACTTATGTTTTGCATATGCCTGCATGTTTTAGCAGGATATGGAAAGAGTTACGTGGCTACAAATACAAATATTATGTTTCAATAGAATAATCTTAATTGATATAATATTGTTAACGCACATTACTGTAGGATGAGAGAATGAAACCGAAAAGTCTATATTCACTCTCCTATCTCGTCTATAATTAAGGATATTTCAAAACGACAATTGTACATGTTGCAAGGCATGTTTATCACAACGTGAACAAATGTTGTTTTTAAGATTCATTACTTTGTTCAGTTGGGTGTTGAAAACATGAAGTAGCCCTGTAACCCTTAAAGTCGTGATTATCGACCATGACTTAAACTTTCCTGCGTTTTACATGTATCGTTTATTTTGCCCGTTAGTGTAAATGTTAGTCCTTAATGTTTTTCAGCTATTATATAACAAAACAGGACACCATTTTAACTCGTTAAAGACACCCTAGATATGGTACTTTGTTGAAAATCCCTGAATGACTAACATTGTGTCAACGACAAGCTAAAGATAAGCAAGTTTTCCTGGCTATTTTGAGCTGATCAGTGTCGAGTTTAAACTAACTTCCTCACAACGAGTGTAAATGTAATGCGATGATGAAACGTAACAGATGAATGCTTTCAACCCTGTCGATGCTGAATGAAGTGAATGAGAGTAATTTATAAGAACATTAGGCCTGGCTTACGCTCAATAACCTATTCATGGTTTTACTAAGGTATGAGTTCTGACATTCTAGAATTCGGTTGTACATTGTCACTATTGTTGTATCAGCACCAAGTCACGTCTTATTTGTGTACGCATTTCTGTATCCAATGAATTATCCAATAGTTTGAAAACGGTGTACGAATATATACCAAATCATTGTTCGTAAAAAAATGGATAAAAGGATTATTGATATAATATCATTGTCATCAATACGCCCAATAGATGAGTTTCCCAGAGAAAAGTAAAAGGCCAATCGACGTTAAGTCAATATGCATTTATGCCAGTTAAGACCGGGGTCAATATAGCTCCGAGAATATACTCGCATTGGTCAATAATCATGAGAATTATGGAATCAAGCGTATGTTTATATCATTTCAGATGATCGCAATTTCCTGGTGAGCGTTATTCACTTGATATGAGTAAATAGCATTCTCTTCAACAAATCATAACACGGTAAGTAATTGACATCTAACGATATTTATATTTAGTGTAATTAACTTAAGAGACAGAGTACCCTAAATCTAATTCCAAAAGTCAAATTCTAAGTTATTGATTGCTGGACATTCATTAAGTGTTTAAGTAGATATGTATGGTTGCCGGACACCTTTCTATGATATGTTATATCTAGTTTTATCGACAGAGAGCGTTTTACCAGTGTCATACCGTATTAAATATCTCTGATTTACTTGATTGACATTATATTATTTAGATAGAATAATATCATTTGTGATCTAAAACTATATTTCAGGAATCATAGATCATGATGGGACTCCTGTTTGGACTATTACTCCTAGCAATTCATCTGACACTTGGGCAAATTCCACATCCATGCGGACCATGTTCCTGTTTCCGGAGAGGAGAGATGTTGTATGCGGACTGCACAAATCGAGACCTCTCTGGGATTCCTCCAGGAGTTCCACGGGAAGCTGCATGGCTTGACCTTTCTGGAAACAACTTAACGGAGCTCTCGTCACATCAGTTTATTAGTTTTGAAACTTTGAGGTATCTCAATCTATCGAAAAACCAAATAGAGAAAGCTGACGATCTTGCATTTATTGGGTTGGGTAATCTCCATTTCCTCCGGCTTGGCGACAATTCATTGCACTACGGCAAACTCAACAACTCAAAACTCTTCAAGCCCCTAAGAAACCTCACCTACCTTAATATGTCTTCTAACAATTTCATCCTATTTACTCCATATTCTCAGTATCCCGATAAGGCTCTGAAATACCTGAACAAACTTGAGGTTTTACAAATGGATGGTCTCCCGAAAAAAGATCTTGGTCCTGGATTCAGTCGCTTGAAAAACCTGGTGGAGCTGAATCTGTCTGGTGCATGTTCCTTACTGTCCTTGTATAATGATACCTTTCAGTATGTCCCACATCTTCGTGTTCTTATTTTGAACGACTGTCACTTGTCTAGCATATACCCAGGTTCAATCACCCACATGACCAATCTGACGTACATAGACGTCTCCAATAACAAAGGTTTAGGTATGGAGGGAATCAGAAACCTGACGTATGAACTTCAGAACAAGCCATTGAGATATCTGTACATGAACAGTGTTGTGCCTGCATACTCTGTTTGTGTAATACTAAAAGATGAATTTATCAGGAACTTGAATAACACAAACTTACGAGTATTCAGTGCTGATGATAATTACATCGAAAAGTTTGGTGATAATGCCTTACCGTATTTTCCAACGTCTCTTATTAATTTGTCGTTAAGAGAGAATAAATTTACTTTTGGGCCTTATATCAAGTACATCCAAGTGATGAAGGGACTTGAGGAAGTTGATCTGAGCGGTATTCACAGAGCTCATGAGTTTCCTTACTTTAGAGCTACAACTCCAGAGGTTTCAGATTTTCATCAGTATGAAAGAGAGTCTGATATCGATTTTTGTGATGACGATTGCTACAGTCCATCAATCTCAAGCATCCCTAGCCCCAAGCTTACCCTGATGGATGGCGTTCATATTCCTGTTCCTCCAAACCTTAAGAACATCACATATTCCTATTCCCAACTTCCCTACCACATTGGGAATATGAAAATTGGAAACAACACCTTGTTGAAAGTTGATGTGTCAAGCAATATTCTGTCCACATGGTCTGGGCCTGTAACTGGACTCGAAAAACTCAAACATCTCGATCTGTCGAACAACCTCGCCAAACATATCTACCCTCGGTTCTTCCATACCTTCCCTGGGCTTGAAATCCTAAACGTCTCTGACAATTTCATGGGTTTTGTCCTGAACAACGATACAAACGGGACAGTTTTCATGTATCAAGCTAATCTAAAGGTGCTTGATCTAAGATCCAATTTCATCTCTCAGCTGGACAAGGCCGTCTTCAGAGGCCTTGTGTCTCTGGAAACGTTGTTCCTTCAAGGAAATAACATCCACCCATACTTTTCTGTAGACGTTAGAAACATGGTGAATCTGACGTTGATCAATCTGAGAAATAATCAGATTCGATGGTTTGACAAGGACGTCATCGATGCCATCAACAATATAGCTACAGGACACAACGTGTCTCTAGATCTCTCCCAAAACCCGATTGCATGCACATGCTATAATCTTGAGTTTCTCTCTTGGATAAACAATCCGAAACCCAATTTACATTTTGTAAATGTCCATCATTATTTCTGCATGTTCAGCAGCGGGAAGAATCAAAGTCTAGCAGATTTTCAAACTGTGTATGAGGAACTTAAAAACTCTTGTAACACTTACTTTGGTCTCTCTCTTGGACTGGTGGCCGCTGTTGCTCTAGTTTTCTGTATAATCATCGTAGGGATCCTGTATCGATATCGTTGGAAGCTTAGATATGTTTACTATGCTGCAAGACTAAAGTACAGCAAGCTGACTGAACGAGTTGACGATGGGGACTTTGAATTTGATGCTTTTGTATCCTTTGCTGAAGAAGACCGGGATTTTGTTGTTAACGACCTCTGGGAAAAGTTGGAAAATGAGGCAGGACTGAACCTGAATCTTCATCAGCGGAACTTCCGGCCAGGACGGCCCATAGCCTCGAACATTGTCGACGCTGTGAAGAACAGCCGCAAGACCCTCGTCCTTCTGTCCAAAGATTTTCTGGATAGTTACTGGTGTATCTTTGAACTTAACATGGCTAAGATGGAAAGTTTCGATACCGGAAGAGATGTGTTGGTAGTGGTCATGTTTGAACAGATTCCGCCCAAAGATATCCCTCCAGAAATACAGTGTCATCTCCAGAAAGACTCATATCTGGAGTATCCGACAGAAGGGAACAAAGATGTCTTTTGGAAGACTCTTATTGAATCCTTCAATCGATAGATTTGCACAGGACGTTTATTCAGGTTTCACGCTGTAGAACCGACCTGCTCTTTGAAGGTCTTATCCGTGGGTAAGTTAGCGGAATATCAAATCATACCGATTGTTTCTAGTACACAGACCACCCAGATCCATGCTATAAAGCGAACTCAGATCAAAACGCGAAGAACGAAAAGGTCCTTCTCGTATCAATGAGGTTTCCTTATTACAAGATGAATCACTGGAGAGGAAGTTCATCTGATATACTTCTGTACATCGTGCATAGCGAACAATGAGAAGTTTTGTTTTGGCTCTATGAATAGTTATGTACTTCTGACAAATATATTTGACATACAAACGCCTTGACTAGTCTTTATTCCATCACCTTAACGCCCTTCTCCGTATAATCGATAGTTTTGCCATATTCTTATATATATTTCCTAGTTATAGTGTTTATTTTTTATTTGGGACATTCTATCATGTGCTAATAATATTACATAGTTTTAAAACATGGTATACACCGGGACCAGTGTTGTAATTGACGTTTCAATAATTCATGCTATTTCAATGTTAGATATTTTTGTGTGTACACGTATACTTTGATTTTGTGGTTTTGTTAGTTAGGTAAGGTTAGTTTGTTCAGTTGTTATGTTTTCAGATCACGGGTAGAACTGTAGCCACATCTGGTAAAAATATACTCTTCTAATGTCATAAAATAAGTAAATATTTTATATTTTATTACCTAATTGGATTAATTAGGGTTGCTTCGAATTTCTTTATTGTACCAAGTGTTTTTCTAGCAGCTACTTTACCAATTATAGGGCACTTTTGAATATTTTACGTGTGCTTCTTCTTTTTCTAAGCTCCCTGCAGAGTTGGCTATCAATATACATGACCTAGCGAATCCAGCTCAGTGCAAGGAGTTTTGCAAAGCTCTTAGCAGTGTTGTGTAGTCATATTATGTTAATTTTGTAGTGGAGTTTTGTGACCACGTTTTTCAAACCATGGAAAAGAGTAGCCATGATGGCTAGAGTTTCAAATATAGTTTTCCGAATATTTCAATGTCTTTTCAATAACCCGGAAATGAACCACCTTCAGGTACATAATAAGCATAATGATAGTTTAATGGAAATAATGTAAATTTAACTATTCCAGAGAAATAATGCTTTATTATTGTGTAATAGTGGTGTATAAATTTAGCGCGAGTGTAAAAGAGATTCAGTTTTCGTGCAGAGTATTTCCAGAGTTTTGTAATATGCTTAAGCTGGTTAGAGCTACATATAATAACCATTTTTTAATGCATATTAAATTCATATCATAAGATTTTTTGCATAGTAGCTAATTCTTACATTTGTGTATATTTTGATATTAATCAAAGAGGTACAATGTAGAGTAATTTATGCAAGAGTGTTAATTTCATTGTGGTAACTGTAAGGCAACTTTATTAATGAGAGTTCTTTATCGTTCAGAGATAGTTGCAAGTATTACTTTACAGTTTCGTGTATTTTATGTAACTACTTGATTTATTGATTATTGTATGTAATCAGAGATGTAGTTTGCATAGAGTCATTGTTCATTTCAGAACGCAACAACGCCAACATGTATTTTCATCGAATACAGGCAGTTTCGAACCTCCTCTCCGAGTTGTCCACTTTTTTTCCTGCTAGTTTTAAACCAACATTTTAAGAAATAAAATCTAGTTCGTTTCATTTCTTTGCTACATTTTGAGTTTATGCATGCTTGACTTTTGATTGTAAAAATTGTAAAGCAAAAGGAAGGATATAAAGATAACTTATAACAATGTGGATTGTATTTTAATGTATGATTGAAATAAGGTAAAATCTAACTTATTGCATACACGCCTAGGGAAAAGACGAAAGGATGGTATACTGTTTTTTTAACAATTTCTTTAATGACACCCTCCCACAGAGGCAGATCAAGTCATGAAATGTTCATACAGCCTCTGTTCTATTACGCCGAAATCCGTGGGTTCCGGCAAGTTAACTCTTTGCAATACAATCCATTTGAATTTCTTTATCAAATAACAACGCTTCTCGCGTGGAAAGGGTGGTTTGAACAACTGATCAGGCATCTCCCATTCTATCCCACAAAGGCGGCGTAATAAAACAGAGGCTGTATCAAAATTTCTGACTTGATCTGTCTCTTTAGGGAGAGAATGGTTTAATGGCTGAAAGTTTTATTTTTGATCTAACTCAAACATAACCGGATATCTTTACATCAATGTTTTAAACAGAATACCCATCAGTTAGTTTTTTCCCCACTTAGAAACACAGTTCATCGATCCAGGTTACAACTGCAGCTACCAGTTCATACGGCGAGCCTTTGCATATAAGTAAATCGTAGCATAAGAGCAGATCTCGCTGTATAAACGAATTTGTATGGAAGGGGATGTGTGCCAAAAAGGAAATCATGTTGACTCGTAACTCGCAGCCATCGAACCATGCAACTCTCGAAAAGACAGTTCAAATATGCACAACCAACATTTCAATCCTGTAAATCTCAACTTGCTATTCTCAAATTTAAAAGTTGTAGTGTAAATTTAATGTCGAATCTTTTTAATAAGAGTAATATTCACATTTAGCAATGCTGAAAGTGTTTTACATCGTCCCCTTCCATAATTTGCACATATGCACATTTTACTACAGTTTATTAGTTAGCAAATATTTTACTTCCCAAAACATATATGCACCTACTCTGGAGCAAGTGTAAATGTTTTCTACCGGAAGAGAACACCGCTGTTTTTACTTTTTAAACAACAAGAAACCTCATAATTTTTCCCATGTTAATTGGTAAATATGTACAGAAAACATTGTCAACTTCAAAAAACACCAAAAAACGTTTTCATCGGTCCTCTAATAACAAAGATATCGCCCTTCAAAGTGCGAAAATTTTAGGCTTCTCAATTTGACAGTCTGAAAAGGGATTCTACCGGGTGAACGATATTGCCTTTACTGCGCATGCGAGAAAGGGCGATGTGATGTGGCAGGTTATGATAGGCTGAGAGAAGTTTTACAGATTTTGTATTATTACATCATATACAGAACGGAAATGGGCCTAATCAATGTAAAAATAACAGACAATGGTGGTAAATAAACAGAATAAACATCTTTTAGCACGATTTAGAAGCTTCATCTGTCCGGCAATAAAACAGAGTAGTAATTAAACAGTTATAGCACATCGTAACTGATTATGTAATTACAGGCCTAGGGAGTCGCGCTTGGGATATTTCACACTCTTTGACAATGTTGTTACAAGAATTAGGGGATGTTGTTTTAGAGATCAAGCATGTCTGCCCATCTATGACACGCCAAGTTGTCAAAGCACTAGTCATCCATTGGTCAACAATAAGACGAACTAGATCCAATCCAAAATTAAACATTTAGAATTTATCATATGCATTGTTTCTGTCTGAAGATGAACACATACAGTACAGACACATGAGATGGAGTATTTTGCGTTTACAGTGACTTCAATAAGGTAGGCTTTGGTCACATGATTATGTAAACTAAACTTTGTGCATTCAAACTTATATGTATACATATTTGTTATTTCAGGCAGTTGTTTGCGTTAGAAGTTTACAAATATTTAAAATTTAAAATAACATTATCTCAAACAAAGATATAGAAGGGTATTTATTTTACGCTGATGAGTTGTCTCTTTATAAACTAACATTGTTTCTTTATTTGATTGAGAAACGCTCAAGACATGATGAAACATGGTGTCAAAAGGTGAATATCCTGAATATCCTTGTATTGCTAACTTAATACAATTTCATGACATGATGCCTCAGTGGCTCTCTTTCCGAATATTTCGTAGTGTGTATATAGCAAAACCTCATTCAGATTATATAAAATTACTTCAGGATTATTCATAAGTTCCTTAAAACATTTCACTAACTTGTTTAATTTGTCTTCAATTTTATCTGGCCACTCATCACAAAATGTAAACTTAAAACTACATAATTCAAAACATAACTATACCGTAATATCTAAGAGATTTTCAAAACATGATTGAATATTAAGATTTTGCCTTGATGAAATATCGTAATGTTTATACCATTAATGAAGATATAACCTTAGCATTTAATTGCTTTGTTGTATGTTTACGAAAATCGTCGTTTCAATACTGTCACTGTATATGATATGTGTACTGATCTGTCCATGTTTACGTTACGTCACTATTTTGTTTCTTTTTAAAAAATAGATATGCGAAACATAGTTCTATGACAGGGCTATGACATACCATGTAGTCTCATTGATGAATTGACAACTTTAGATCCCTCTGTAGAAGCCGTGATTAAGCTATCAACAGTCAACAAAGATTCAACCAAAATTAGTAAATGTCTTCATTATATGTCTCACTAACTAACCATCATACTGGAAAGTTGTTTTCTTTGATTGTATAGTAATTATACGTAAGTAAGTAAGTGACCGCTTGACTCAATACTGTAAACAATAGCAATAGCCTGACCAGTTTGGCGAGAAAGGGCGATGTGATGTGGCAGGTTATGATTGGCTGAGAGAAGTTTTACAGACTGAAAATATGATGTTTGTTTTCAAAGTCATTAAATGACTATTTTGCGCATGTTTTTGAAGAAACAAAATATCAATGTTATCTCAAGATATCTTTATGTATCCATTTCTGCATTGTGTACCCCCTCGGGGTTACATGTTGTTTAAGCAAAGTGTGTCGTTCAAAGGCACAGTCAGTGACTTGTTATAAAGGTGGACAATATATACCCTAGAAGAGGTTTCGCACATCTAAGTGTGATTAATCAAGACCCATACTTACGAATTGAGATACTAAGTTTGACATTCAGCAATAAAGTAACATCAATGTTATAGATAAATGTCTAATAAATATTCAAAGACATGTGTTTTACGAAGCTTTTTTTTATATATTTATCCATTTGATTTAACAATTATGCAAACCTCTTAGCATAAGCAAATTAATCACGTGTGTATATTTCTTCCCATATGCAATATTGCATTTATATGCAGACTTGGCATATAAACAAGATATAGGCTACGTTGTGCATATATAATTTTAACCTAAGATTTTGTAACACTTAAAGGGGCAGTAGCACGCTTTTAGGGGTAATATAAGGTGATGTCAGGAAAATGAAAATTAATGGTTCCAATTGAAAGACAATGTATTTAAACTAAATGGAGCAGTAATAATTCAAATATATAATGTAAAGTTTAGCCATGTGATTCATTTTTCCTACACAAAATGAATAAAAGGTGTTCACACAAAATGGCCGCCAATTGATTTTATGTGAATCTTCATACTTTGTCCTCTGACTATGGTTGTTTGGCTTGTGTTGTGAGATTTTTTACAATGTAAAATTATACATTTAGCATTAACTTACAATTATCAGTAAAATATTTAAAATATAAAATTATCAAAAAAACGTGCTACTGCCCCTTTAAATGATTGGAGGCGACGTTTGAACGGGGTGTAGGTTTATTCGTAGAGGAAACGGGTTCGTAGATGGGATTTTTTACAGGTTCGTAGATGAAATGAAAAACAGTTTCGTAGAGAGTAAAACTAGTGAAATAAGTTCATATAAGCATTTGATTATCATTGTGAATGAGAACATAGTGTATTTTAAATGTATTTAAAGGAGAATAATTGTACATCAAAGATATTAGATGGTAGTTTATACGAGTGATGTAATGCCGTGTATAAATAAACTGAGTAATTTATTGTATTGTTATTTTGTGCTTGTTTTTTAAATAAAGAATAAAGAAAACAGGTATGTAAGTGTGAGTGGTTTGCAGGATTACTGATGCATACGGATCTCACTACTAGCTAGCTGTTCCAGTTTTGAGAAGATAAATTAATAATTAATACAGTACTGGTATATAATATATAATTCACATGTTGGCATCTGTGAATTGCCCGCTTATATTATGAAAAAAACTGAATACCAGTGCTATAATTTAACATTGTTTGTATTATGCAAATAAAGGATGTATTTATAAATATTTATAATACATTATATATGAAAAATAAGTCTTTTAAATGAATTTTTGAAGGTCTCTACGAAACTGTTATCTACGAACCTGGTGTCTCTACGAAAAATCGGTCTCTACGAACCTGTTTATCTACGAAACAACTGGTTCCCGTTTGAACGTACATTCTCATAAAGTTAACATGTTTAATAAGAAAGAAATGACATACATGTATTTAATTTCCAGATGCCCTTTACTTTATTCACCAAAAACAGCAATGCTTGTTATACATCCATACATGTACAATCTATAAGTTTGGTTCAAACCATAAACGATTGTTGATTGCAATTCAATTGCGACTTCCGTCTTGAGGAAATGAATTGACGGCATTATTCGGGACTAGACGTCATTTCCGTTGATTAGAGCCCAGGCTATGTTAAAAAATCTACAAAATCTTCTCCACGCGAGTTAGGGCGAGTCTATTATGCCAGAAGGGTAACTCACTGTGTTGTTTTAGCAACCTGCAGGGGAACTGGGTTGTAGGGGTAATGGTTGGTAAGTTTTTTGGGATGTAACCTTTTCATACTATGCTAATTATGATGGTGACGAGCCAATAAAGTCAGCCACTAAAACATAATATCAATATATTTTTTCTCTAAAAGGCATGTTAAGATGAACATTAAGAAAGAGTAAATATCAATTGTAAGGATGCCCGGTATTATCGTTATATCGGTGTAATTGCTATACAAAAACAACATGATACGTATCGGCAGTTATTTGGCACACACTTTTGAAAATGTTCAACATATCGGAAGTTATGAACAAACTAATTTTCACCGACATTTGAAGAAAAACAACCCTTTAAGATAAACACAAAGACATAAACAACATGAATGTGAAAATAATGTTGTGAAAAAAACGCTAAAATGTAGAAGCTCATAGTCAATCATTGATAAAAAATCTCCCTTTTCAAAATCTTAAATGTGAAAAGTGCCAACATAATTGCAATAGGTATCGCATACGTTCTTCTGTATCGCAATATGTTGCAATACGGAAATGGTAAACGATACCCATATTTCAGATATGGACGCAAATTATTGTAAGGTATTATACCAATGATTCTTCTTAGAGCTACAACATTTGATAATAACAATAGGAAAGAAAACCCTATAAACATATAAACAATAAAAATACAAACTTATTGCTATAAAGATTCATGAATCATCAAAATTCTTCTTACAAGGGGTAGTAACATGTTCCTTGGTAAACAAAATGCTCTTACCAAAAAGAAAATAAGAGCAGTACTTATACGTACGTACAACGTTATGTAAGGCCATGTGAATCTATGAATAAGAAGTGTTAATTCATATAAAAATAGCCGTCAGTTGTTGTTTTTTTTTCATAATATTTGATCAATTCTTCTGCGACTAAGGCCCTTTTCTCATGCACGAATTTACATACATGAGTAAATTTACACACTATGTAATTATACATACATGTGTAATAGTAAATATACTTTCTGTTCACATGTAGTTAAGCTTTATGTTGTATTTGTCAATTACATACAGCCATGTATTATAATAAACGAAAATATATGAGTAGATTCAGTCTAGCGCCAGCTTTCATGATGTTAAGACTTCTTGGCTCCAAGAGAAGAAGAGATTTTCCCTATATGTATATGTAAATTTACATTTACATGACCTCCTGAGGTCGTGTAAAGTTACTCCTAGTGCAATAATACTCATGTATGTAATTGCGTTCTCATGACACTTTTACATACCCCAAATACATTTACATACATACGTAAATTTACTAACATATGTAAAGGTGTGCATGAGAAAAGGGCCTAATACAACCAGGTGTAAATGAGATGTTTTACCCAACAAAGATTCTACAACAGATACTGCATATGACATTAACGAAATTAACTGAGGAAGAAAAAGAAAAGAAAGCCTTTAAACACTAACTTTTGTACCTTTCAACACTAACTTTCTAAGATCAATATGATAATTAAAATATAAATCTTGATTTGAAAATTGCATCGATGCCTTCTATATATTTGATGAGATTCGACCTTTCGAGCTAATATGTTTATATTTTCGGGTTTTAAATATAGTTTGACTTGATACAGAATACTCTCCCTTACATAACCATATATGGATATAGTTCGGGGAAAACCCAATGCACTTCCGGAAATTTACGCGCTCACTGGTCGATTGCAGACGTGTCATAAATTGGATATACACGAAAGGTCAGTTTTTATTTTATTGTCATGACATATTTAGCATCAATTTCATAAAGAATAGCGTTATAGATGAATCAAATATTTATTGATGACTATCATGCGTTACCGGTAGAAAGACAGCATTTTGAACTTTGGATGACCTACATTAGGGAGGGTTCACGTTAATATTTGTTATAGCTTAATAAACAATATCAGTATAAGTTACCTATTAGGTAACCTAATAGAACAGAAAAACCTTAGTTTTATAAGCATATAGGCATGGGTTTGTCGACCTATTTAAAGCAGTTAAAACATTGACCACGTTACAATTTTTTTAGAATAATACGATTTAGATAGACTTTATTTTAGTCTGTGAATTTGTTTGATAATATATTTACCTTTTATTCATGTTATGTTATTCAACTGAGTATTTCATTTCATACGCATTTTAATGTGCATGCAGTCAAATGCACCGTATACATTGATGTTTATTGATATAGTTATTATCTCGTTATTTCAAGGAGGAATGTATAATTGATTATACAAATATGAAACGTCTCTATTAATATACCACGTTTTTGTTTTACATTTTCGAACATGCTATCGGAATTTTTTATTAAGACCTCGTTACTTTTTAAGATAAGAATTGTTTTTCCAAGCAGACAATGTTATACATGTTTTTATGCTCGCTATCGTTGTTGTTCATGGTTACACACTTTTCACTATATGAATATTTTTTCATGGCCTGATTACTTGTAACTTACCTGCCCACATAAACATACAGAAACCATTAGAACTACAAAATACAAACAAAAATGAATCGACAGTTTAACTTTGTATGGAACACACAATAAATAGACTGTGAACAAGGTATGTTCTTTCCATCTTCTTATGTCAACAATTTACAATGCACACTCTAAATGCGATGACACACTAACAAGTTTTAAGTACATGTTCCCAATAAGGGTAGATATATTTGTACATGAACACTGATATTCTTGGATATCTGTTGGAGTAAGTCCAACTGTAACAATTTAATAAAAGGTTCTTGCAACAGTTATCAACATCATAAGAAAAATGGAATTAAGATGTCATCTTGTTTTTGTAAACACTTGTTAATGAATCAACCATTCTCTCCCCAAAGAGTCAGATCAAGTCATTTTGCCACAAATTTGGCGAGTTAGAACAGAGGCTCAATCAACATGACTTGATCTGCCTCTGTGGGGAGAGAAGGAGCAAAATGACAATATTAATTTTTACCATGTAAACAAAATATTGTTCTCATACATACATAGATGTAAATAATATCAATAATATAACATAATCAATTATTCAGTGCTTGTTTCCAATAGAAGTAGATAACAAATAGTACATGTACTTTGTACACTGTCAATATGCTTTCTTTTCTTAGGCAGGGGCATTAGGGTAGAAATATTGTTTGTAGGAATGAAAATGCACTATAAGACGTGAAGATATGGACCTCATATACTTAATTATTGTGTTATCATTGTTAACGTTACTTTGGATCTAAATATTGAATTATGTTTTTTTATTGAGTGCTTGATATTATATAGATAAATCATGATAAATTACAAATCTTTGCCTTACATATATGTCAAAAACAATTCTTAAGCATTTTTGAAGGAAGCTGTGTTTGTCTTGACTAAGATGCGTTTGTTATATATTGCATATCATTTCCAGTGTAGAGAGATTCAATCACATCTTGTTAATATGATTACGATGCAAGTACACATTAACGGCCATATGTCACATACAGATCTCTGTATGTTAAAGGGACAGTAGCACATTTTAGACGTTTAGACGATGTATTTAAACTATATGAAGCAATAATAAATCAAAGCAAATTAAAGTAATAATTAAATCAAATATATAATGTAAAATTCCTCCATGCTATCCTTTTTTCTTACGAAAAATGAATTAAAGGTGTTCACACAAAAATGGCCGCCAATGGACTTTATGTGAATCTTTATATTTTGTTCTCTAATTATGGATGATTGGTTTGTGTGATGAGATTTTTGACAATATCAACATAATGCATATAGCATTATCAGTGAAAAAGTGAATATACAAAATTGTCAAAAAACGTTAAAGTTAAATGAAGGTCGTATATAACATGCAATTGGTTTTTGTTATAAGAATATCGGTAGAACGAGTTGAAATAATCGTAATTGAAGATCGAATATTACATTGTACAAATTCAACACTTTAGGGTTGTTAGTGTATGTAAACTGTAAATAATTCGACAATGATAAACAGCAATGTAAATATCATTCCATGAATAGATTACTTATGTTTGCAAAAAGGGAATCGTAGGTACTAGTCTATGATATAAAGTTAGGCAAAATAATAATAAAATTACAATAATTTGAACAGGATTTCATTTTAAGATTATAGAAGGCCATAGAGAATCAGAAACAGAATGCTGTGTTCCACTCTTCGTACTATCATAAACAAAGCATTGAAATGTGTACCAAGGGCCGATGGCCTACATGTACCCTATGGAAATAAACACATAAACACATAAACAAAGCAGGTGCCAGGTTGAGTCCTTTTTCGCTTTTGAAGGCCACATACTATACTGAATTTTTCTTATTCATCCGAATTTAGGAAACTAAATTTTGCTGAAAATAATCATAAACAATTTCGATCAATATGGTTGAGCCACGTTTCATGTAAAACATATACATTCATAGTGGCATCAAAACGCTATAACTGTATTTGTAAGACTCCCTGAAGATAACATTGAAATGTGTTGGAGTTTTGATTGACTTCGTGTCATTTTTTATCTTTTGAATATATATACTTATATATTAACAGGCTGAAGGCAATCACACAAAATATGAATGTAGTTACTCGAGCCATTTAAAGTTGAGTTATGATCAAAACCCTTTGTATATACATATGAGTTTAGGTTACTAAAGCTGGTTTATAACACTCGTGATTGATGTTACCATACAATAATATGAATGCTTATGCTTGAGGTATATATAAGGTTTATTGGGGGTCATATAATACATCTCAACATCTGTGTAGGAACATGATTTAAACTTAAGCTAAAACTTGTAATCATACGTTCTCTCTTCACAGAGGCAGATCAAGTCATGCTCGACCAAAATTTCCTGACTTGATCTGCATCTGTGGATAGAGAATGGTTATCATACAGTAATCTTAAGATATATTGGATTTAACTTTTCTTCCCTTAAGTTTCATAAAGGTGTGATATCAAAACTGTAACAAAGCTAGTTGTATAAATGCAAGTGTTCAATACACTGTATGTAACTTATACATGTGAGTCGAGACACTTTACACTTAAAGGGGCAGTAGCACGTTTTTAAAATTTCATATTTTAACATTTTCACTGATAATTGTACCTTAATGCTTAATGTATCATTTTGACAGTTTCAAAAATCTGTTTACACAAGCCATTTATACATAGTCCGAGGACAAAGTAAGAAGATTAATATCAAATTCATTGGCGGCCATTTTATGTGAACGGCTTTAGTTCATTTTGTGTAAGAAAAAGTAATCGCATGGCTAAACTTTACATTATATATTTGATTTATTACTGCTTCATTTAGTTTAAATACATTGTCTTTCAATTGGAACCATTAATTTTCATTTTCCTGACATCACCTTATATTCCCCTAAAACGTGCTACTGCCCCTTTAAATCAAGACAAGAAAAGTGTAAAATTACTGCACGAGTGTTTGTAGTACATTCTAAAATGTGACGAAGTTAAATTGGATGACTTATACTTATTGTTTCATAATAAAGTATTTAACCTAGTTAATCAATCATTTGAGGAATAGCAAGCTACATCGCTGATATCATTTTTACAGGTCGCAACTATGTCATCTTTCGGTGAAACAAAAAGTCAACATGAGATCTATCCTGGGGATTTCCCCTCACTATCTTACAGTGCAAGTTCGATTGCGGAGGACCAATTTTTCAATGGTAAGAAACTTCTCCTATAATATAATTTTCGTTTCTCCTTTTAAAACATAGAATTGCATATCTATTCAAATTGTAAATAAGGACACTCTTTACGATGCAATAACCAAAATGTTTCCTAAACTTGATGAGCATGAATACTTCATTTGACTAAGATCAGCAGAAATGCATTAGAAAAATTTCAAATGCACAAAATCTAAAAGGTTTTTAATTCATCCCATTTGTGAGTTTCAAAACACAACAGAGAGATAATATATCGATCTTGAATAAAGCGTACACACGCTGTGAAATATGTCATACACTAATTTACTTTGAACAAATGTGGTTGATTGTAATAATTTCTTTTGCAGGAGTCTTCGCCGTTAAGAGTCCTGAAACTAAAGAGTTTAGGTCTACCCAGGTGTATGACATGCGGGGAGCTAATGGGTCATTTGTAGATGGAAAGACAGTGTATCATAGTTGCAAAAACTCCGATGGATTAAGAATATTCATTCAGGGAAATTTCAAAGCAACAAATGTCCTTATTGAACCAGATGAAAATATGAGATCTTGCATCATCGTAAGTATGGATCAAATGGCAGAAATTCAACTTCTTGTATCATTCCCTGTTGACTTTTGCATTGACGACGAAATAAATATGAACGCATGTGAAGATAGAATAAGGGTGAAAAGATGTTTCAGCGTTCCCAATGACCAATCTACATCCTTTCTCTTTGATCAGTATACTCGAAACATTGAGGGAGTTGATTGCATGTTCTGTTCAAACAAAGCCCTGCTTGTTAGACGTGCACAAGCGAGTCTGACTCCCATCAATATTTTTTCAACATTTGACAAACTTCATTTTTATCAGGATTGTCCACAGTCTTTGAAGTTTGTGCATCATATTGATGAGCAAAAAGAGATGGTCTTCTATCTTCAATGTCTCAAATGTGACAGTGTTAAAGATATACAAGAAAAACTAACATCCCAATTCGACGAACTGCGGTGTCAGCTTGACGATAAGGCGTGTTTATGGATAACAGATTCAACCAGTGTTATAAAACCATCAGATTATATCTTCCTGCGAGAAAAAGGGTTGGAGGGAAATCTATTCGTTCAGGTTTCAGATCATGAAAGTCTTCATGTTCAATTCATTTTCGATAAAAAGTCTTTTGTAGTAATTCTTCCAAAAGCTGCAACAGTGAAAGAGTTTAGAGAGCAGGCAGGTAAAGTGCTTCACAAACCTGCCAATAGTCTGAAACTAACTTGCAACAAAGAAAAGTGTGATGATTCGAAGGTTATATCAGATATTGGGAAGACCCCTTTGATGGTAGAGCTAGCCTCAGAGAAAAGACTGACTTTCACCAAGGTGCAACAGGGCGAAACTGCTGATGACAAGATAAAACTCAAAGTGTATAAGATGGATACAATATTAGATGTAAAACGGAAACTTGCATTTGTGGTTGGTGTTGATCCATTTTATATCAAACTTGTTCAGAATGCTTCATTTCTTGAAGACAAAGCAACCATTCATTCGAGCCGGATTCAGACAAGTGATTTCCTTCAGATCATCATTTGTCCAAATCGTGTACAGGTAACGTTGAGGTTTAAGAAGGAACAGCATTGTCTCGTGGTTGATGACGCCATGATCACAACCGTTTCAGATTTAAAGATGTTTTGTGGACATGAACTTCAGTGTCATCCACTGACTATATCTATCTATTTCAAGGGATCTGTTTTGTTTGATAATGCAAGAACATTACTTGACGAGGGTATTGCCCACGGTTCACTGTTGTTTGCTGTGATCACGTGTCAGGATGACAACCCAAATCGGGACGTTCAACTTATCACATTATTCATCGAAGGCTGTGATAATGGCATCAGATGCCAGAAGGTGATTAATGTCCGAGGAAAAGTAATCCCAGGTAGGTTTTATAATTTCATGTGTGATATAATCATTTCTCATTCGCGCAACACTTTTGTCGATGGGGATAATGGGTATTTTGTTTTGTTGTTTCAAATGAAAACAAATTCCTCTAAAATTGATGGTTTTTGTTTTACTCAATGTCACTCAATAACACTTGATCATTCGCAAGTCCATACAATGAACATGAAATGAAGATTTGTCACCATGTATCATTTGACACAACATGACCTTTAATGTTAAAATTTCTGTTTACAGTCGATGACAATTTTCAGTTGCCCGATCCTGAACCAGCAACTGTTCCGGCCATGCATTATCCACGACCAAAGGGAATACAAATAGTCCCATGCAGGAATCAAAACGTTGACATAGCCGTGATGTCTTGTGAAAGAAGAATGATGTCTGAAACTCCTTCAAACCAGACAGTGTCTGTGACCTCTGTTGATACAGAAGCATCCATGAGTATGGAAATATCAACGATTCCGTCAAACACACAGACGTCAAACACACAGACGTCAGTGACATCCGCAAACCTTAATTCGTCTGTAACTACTTCAAGTCTAGCATCATCTTCCCTCCCTTTCAATCTGGGAACACCCCCAACAACATTGGCTGTTGTAAGTGTCAATCCTCCTATGTCCATGCCCGCAACAGCCTCAATTCCAGCTTCGAGTGTCGATCACGTGTTGTGTACTGAGGTTCATCATATGTTGAGGTCTCCTTCAGGAGAATTACTTTCAGCTGCGAGGACTCAAGCGGTGGTGTTCGGTAGTCCAGACAAACTGAAGAGTTTAACACATTGTGTATCTGACAGTGTCCTCAACTCTTATGATTCTCCCAATCTGGCTTGCAAAACTAAACCACTGGTTTTACGCCTAGAAAATGGTAAGTGTGGCTCTTTCGGAAATACACAGTTACACATGTTGATGCCTTCAAGAACAAGAGTTCCACTCGCTGAGTTTAGCTTATGTATATACCATTTTTGGACATATAATCACTTTAATATGTAATGACAAACATATATATAAGTTTTAACGAACCTGGTCGAAAACCGGACACTATTACTGAAGCGAATCCTAAGGCTTGGGTTTTTCGGCGGCCTTTGCATATATTCAAATTTGCTCAAGGTAATAAATATACACAGGTGTGTAAAAAATGTTTTTGCTATGCGTCCATAGGGGTTTTATGTCGCCTAAGCAGTTGTTTGTTTCAATGATTACGATACATTTCATTCACCCATAACCATGGAGAGGGTAAGACTTAAAACTTTACGGAGACACAGGAAATATCCATTTTCCGTTGGTGCTGGGCTTATATTTGGCCTGGCCAATTTAAGGGAATGTCGAAGGAAACTGCGATAAAGCTAGTGGTTTGAAGATGATGTGGCTAGAAAACTTCAGAATGAGAAGAGAAACCATGCATATGTTTTGCGAGAAAGTAAAAGACGATCTATCACCTTCAAATCACACTGTGGAAAAGATAATGCGAAATTTGCTAACCCTGAGCAAAGTTGCTACACGTTCATACAGCGAGATTTACTTAGGGTAGTAAAAAAATCAACATTTACTCACGGTAGTATGACATTTACACCTGCCCCTGACTAGGTGGAAATTTGCTCCCGGTCGTGAAAAATTTGGCTTTCGGTAGTAAAATATAAATATGTGCAAATGCGTTCATGCGGCGAATTTTACTCATATGAGCATATTTGCATATGTGTAATGATTTACTCATATGTAAACGCTCGCCGTATAAACAGGGATCTAGTTTCTATGTTCGGAGTAAGTATGCTTCCTTCGACTGGGGAAAAACTAGTATTTTTTGATTGACCAATGAGTTCCGTTTTCTATTTTGAATGAACCAGTGCACTTCTTAAATTGAAAATAAGATACGCTTTTTGTGATGGTGTGGGCATATGTTCAAAGAAAAGGTTCGTGCAGAGTCAGTTTTCGATAGTGAAAAGATGTGAACGAAATTGAGCAATGGATGCAGGAAGTTTTAAGAATAAACTATACGATTTCAATGCATTGTTTTATCAACAAAGTTTGTTTTAATTGAACTGCACGCTTATCAAGTCGACGTGTCCGGTGTTCAATTAGGTTTTAGTGACCGCAGAATCTTTTCTTGTATAAAAAATGTCAAGATTTTGTCAATCTTTATTTTTCTTCACCGATTTCGTGCAAACTTGGAAAAACGATTTATAAGTGAAAACAAATTCGGTATATATATTTTCATTTCAGTGATTGGAACCCTATTGCCTTAAAGGTTCAATAGTCATGTGACAAGCACGGTTTCAATTGTCATCTGTCCATAAATTCATATTTGTTTTATTTAAGTCTGCTTCTAGACTTCTGGCTCTGTGACCATGTATTCTGGATTTGGTGACGCAGTAAGGTTAATATCTTCCTCACGAGTTCTATAATCAGTATTTCTTTGTTGTCTCTCATTGTGCTACATCAGGTATCAGTTACGTCCTAGCTCCAATCATACCTTGATATCTAATTAAGGCAGGTCACGTTTATCACTTTATGTAAGCAGCCAATGAAATGGCTCTCACCTAACTAGAGCTGTCTTCGGATGACAGATTTTGGGGATTGAGATATTTAGCTCTGTTCATCGACTAACACCGACTACGTTTATGGCTGAAATATTGCCATAGCGATAAAAACAGAAACACACTCATTCACTCGACTACCACTGTCATTACCCACAAGTCATCTATAGTCATAAAACAATTGTTACCGATACGTTTGGTTTGATAGATATCAAGATATGGTTAAAGCTAAGCGGGAACAATTAAGTTGCACAAAAAAGAACGACACTAAGGACAGTAAGGTTAACTGGGTGTTCAGTCAGTTTGTGCAACGGCCCCAAGGATGGATAAGTAAAACAAAAATTCATTTTATTTGCAGTCATTCCTGAAACACTGCTCAATGCTCTGGCAGATGAACTTGGCAAAAGTTGGGACACGCTAGCATTGGAACTCGGGATACAATGGAAAGACATTGAAGCAATCACTCACAACGAACCACGGGACCTCAAGCGACAGGCTCTGACAATGTTGCACAAATGGCAATTGGCTAACGGAAGTAACGCAACACTCGATGTCCTTTGTGAGGCCTTACGAAGCTGTGGACTTTTACTCATAGCAGAAAAAATTCAACAGTCAACATATTCAGAATGACATTTTCTTCCGAACATTCCTAGTTGCAAAAGGAAATTGAAAGTGACGTCACCAATATGACTAAGATCTATGGAAATAAATCTTTATCCGACTTGCCTTGATCAACCAGCTGTCAAACTAAATGAATATATAAATGATTTTGAAGAAATGTGATTCTGTATAATTTTCTTCAATTTTCACATCTTTTATGGAGGTAGCTAAAATAGATCTAAGATAATCACTGCATGTTGAAAATTGGAACAAAAGTACCGAGGGTACAGAAGCTCACCTTAAAATGAATGATGTGGTAATCATGTGGTTTAATTGTGTAACCATCTTTTATATGATAATTGATTATGGCTGCCATCATGTTTTTTAGGAGAGTGTAGCAATTTGTGTATTTGGCTTTGTGTATTTGGAGAAGCATAGTGTGCTGAGCATGTAAACCTGAACTCTGGCTAAGCCCTTATGTGTGGTATTTAAAGACTTGACGGAAGAGAACATGCATTGTTGTGAAAAATATATATAATTTCACAAAACATAGTCAGCTTATGTCCTAAATTGATTTTGTGTCAAGAAGATCTTCTGTTAGATAAAGAAATGGTACAAATATGAGTAAAACACAGGAACTGGAACGTGATGCAAAATAAATCTTTCCACATCAACTTATCATGTAGATTGCTAAACACAAAGCTTATTGTTGACAAGTTTTGTGTAAGTTGTTATTCTTAGAAAGAACATATCACTGTCATGAGAATACAAGTCTAATTTCCATAACTCTTTTTGCATACACATGGCCATATAGCATAATGCTCTACCATATCAATTGGGTCAGGTTGATTATGCAACAGACTAGCAGCTGACAATGTGATGCTAGCAGCCTGTATTGGGATGTGTATTAGAAAAGCATAGTGGACTTAACAGGAATATCTGAACTCTGGTTGACCCCTTTTGTGTGGTATTTAAAGGAATATAAGGGAGATACCATTGTTTAAAATTTAACAAGATGTTCGATGTGATTGGGTTTTTGCAGCTAGTTTCCATAAAGATTTTAAACAAATTAATTAATTATGTTTGTCTTTCATCTTAATTTATTTTAGAAACATTTAAAAATATAGAACAACTTGCATGACAATCTTAAATATTCCATATTCAAGATAATTTTATGATTAGTAAGTTTAAATTAGAGAATTTATATGGTGCGAGTGATCACTTGATGAAGCTTAAAATTTAATAATAATGATGTGTCATCTGCAGCTGAAAAGTCAATATGGCTGCTATCGCGGTCATCTTGGATTCTAAAAATTGAAACTTCTACCTTTGTGGGAGGAATCACTATATGTATAACATACTACAATTCAAAAGTGATATTTAGATTGGTTTAGGAGAAGTAGTCTTTTTCATGAAATCTAATTGAAAATTCAATATGGCTGCCATGGCGGCCATATTCGATTCTCAAAACTGAAACGTCTACCTTTCTGTGCGGAATCACCATAGGTATAACATGATACAATTTCAGAATGATATCTATATTGGTTTAGAAGGGGTAGTTCTTTTCATGAAATCTAATTGAAAATTCAATATGGCTGCCATGGCGGCTACCGGTATGGGGACTACCGGTATGTAGCACATAGTCTTAGCTTCAAAATGACTAATTTATTAGGATAATATCTATGAAAATGGCAACGCGTATTTTCTGAAACGTTTGATGGACATTAAGGGGCGATACAAGGTTGTGTTCTCAGTCTTTTTTTATCTTATTTCTTTATAAATGAACTTGCAGTACAAATTGAGAGTAAATGAACATATGATATTCAGTTGCATCCCCATATGTTTAAACTTTTTCTGTTATTGTTTGTAGATGACTTTTGTTTACATATCCAGCACTATTAAGGGTAAACAGATGCAGATTAATGAATTAGAAAACTATTGTAACAAATTGTGCCTGACTGTCAATATGGTTAAGACAAAAATCATCATTGTTTTCAAGAAAGGGGGAAAATTATCGAAATCAGAAAATGGTATTATGAAGGCAGTGACATAGAAACCACCTTTGCGTATATTTCACTAATCCACTTTCATATTCAATACATGCAAAATATATAGCTATTCAAACACATACGGTATTGATAAGTATATTAAGAAATATCAGGGTACTCGAGGATTTATGTTTGAAATCCATGTTCAGAATATTGTATCTTAAGTTATACCACGACTCTATTGTTTGGACCCGTGGTATAACTAACCAAAATGTTAGTTCTACTACACCAAAGAATTAGCCGGAACTACTTTCGTTTAACCCTTCTCATTACAGACTAAAACAAAATGTATCACGATATATGGAACTGTAACGGTTTGACAAATACTTTCAATTTCAAATAACGACAATTAGAATTTTTATACATTTTGGTATTTGTTGACTGTAAGAGTTATGACGTCGACGGTAGCCTTGTCATGGTAGATGAATCGTTAACGGCCGGACGTCGTTTTTACCCGAGAAATACTGCTAACCATGTCTTCGTTTTGGCGGAGAGTCGAGACCAACACGTCTCTCTTCTCTTCACACAAACGATTCACCCATATGAATCGTTTCCGTTTTAGGGAAATTCCTTTTCTCCTGGACAGACGTCATGTTTGTCGATCCATGAAAGAACTGCAAAACGTTAAGATTGTTATGTTAAACTGAATCATGTAGTGAATAGAGATGGGGGAATATTTTCAGAAACATATAAATACATAATGTTTCTCATTGTACGATTTTTAATTCCCGTCATCCTATTGATAACGTATATGCTATTTTTCAATCATTAAAGGGGCAGTAGCACGTTTTTTTATAATTTTAGATTTAAAAATTTTCACTGATAATTGTAAGTTAATGTTAAATGTTTTATTTTGACAGTGTCAAAAATCACATTACACCAGTCAATCATTCATAGTTCGAGGACAAAGTTTGAAGATTCACACAAAATACATTGGCGGCCGTTTTTGTGTGAACACCTTTAATTAATTTTGTGTAAGAAAAAGGAATCGCATGGCTTAACTTTACGTCATATATTTGAATTATTACTGCTCCATGTAGTTTAAATACATTGTCTTTCAATTGGAACCATTAAGTTTCATTTTACTGACATCATCCCCTAAAAACGTGCTACTGCCCCTTTAACTGTGACTTCTTTCATAGTTTCGACAAAAACAAATCTTAACCCGCAGCCCTATCAATAAACAACATTGAGGAAATTCTTAATTTTGATTTTTTAGAGATTGTTCTATAATTCAGTTAACAGTAATCACTGCAAATTTATATCTAAATTTCATTAAATGATCAGTGACAAAAACCTCATTATCTAGCAATGTCAGACCAGGATCATTTCAAGTTGTATTTTCAAAAAAAAACATTTAGACAACTGTATTGTCACAACGACAGGCCGTGATAATTATGGTAATTCATTCAAAACATCTCGTATGTTCATTCGAATGCTATAATAAGATAAAAGAAAAAAAAATTAATTTTCTTCTTGAAAACGAAATTGAACTTCAAATTAATGCATTCTTTGAATATCAAGAATCTATGACTAGTCCATATAGACTGTTCTTAGATATTAGATAACTTCCTCATACTCAAGGTAATAAGTAAACAATTTTTTTAATGAATTTCTTCCCTCTTCGTCAAGTGTATCTTGCACGAAAATATATGCAATGAAGTGACAAAGTTGCAAGCTAATTGTAGTTCCTTCAAAACACACTATCATTCTGCCACTGTACTCAGTAACAATGTCGCCTTCTCCGAAAGCCCATGTCGTTTTCATCATGGACTGCACGTGCAAAGCATGACACGCGCTTCTGTTGTTACCGTAGTTATCTACTCACATGCTGCTCGATCGATGTATTTTTTAAGACACGAAGGATCAGGTTACTAAAGCGCATATTTTAGAGGATATTTGGTAGCTTCTAAAGGCGTGATGAGGCACATAGTTTGGTAAAGAAAAAACAGTTCACAGCATTTTTATAATTTTCATATCGTATTTCAAAAGATATGTTTTGGTTATATATGTCGGTGTGTTGGTCGTGGTATAAGTAAGTTATACGACTCGTATTGGTCGTCATATAACTATTACATAATTCCGATATTACTATATGGTGCCGAAGTTTGGGGATCTGGTATTTTGATTGTCCATTCATTTGCCTGCAAGAAATTTCTTTGGGTAAAGACGAGCACATATAATGTATATAGGTATTTATAGGTATATGGAGAATGCGGCAGATACCCTCTTATTATATCTTCCCCAATCAGTGTAGTTAAATATTGGATAAGATTATTAAATATGCGTTCATATCGTTTGCCGAAAATGTGTTATGACATGATGCTACTATATGACACAGATAGCAAGAATAGTTGGGATTCTGATGTTTAAAAAACTACTATTTTTCACAGGATTAAATCATATATGGTATGGACTAAAATAGAATTTCGGTCATTGTTCCTAAGTACATTTACTCAAAGATTAAAAGGTATCTACCAACAAAATTGGTTGGAAACACTTTATTCTTCTTCAAAATGCAATTACCACACAATTTTCAAAACTCACATTTATACTGAACGATATTTATCACGTGTTAATGTAAGACAATTTTGAATATGGTTGGCTCCTTTTCGATGTTCTTCCCATGGCCTGTTAATTGAAAAAGGTAGATTTATTGATATCAAAAGAGATGATAGAAAATTAAAATGTTGTAATGGTAACATTGTAAAAACGGATATCATTTTTTCCTTGTATGTCCAGCTTATGATGATATACGTAAACAATACATAAAAGAATACTATTTTGTCCATCAAACAATTGTTAAATTTTCCTGATTATTGAATTGTATAAATGAACATGTTATTCAAAATGTTGTTGTTTGTAGCCATCAAGCAATGATGTTAAGAAAATTGTATATATGAAATGTACTATAGGCCTAGGCCTGTGGCCTTCTCAGTAATGAAATAAAAATTGATTGATTGATTTTAATTTTAAGATCATGTTGTTTATTGGAATGTGCATTGTGATTCAATGTTATGTTCTTTACAATGGTTTCGGGATGATCAAGTATGACTGTCTTTATTCTGTTCTTTTCTTAAGGCTGTGAGTGAAAATCTCAAACCATTTGAGCAAGCCATCAAAAGTAATATTGGACATATCCTCAATATATTGTCTTTGACCTAAATGATTTCTTGAAGTGTATTGAAGGTTTAAGTATAACTGTAGAATTTACTACTTAAGACTTTAATCAGGATACACGGAGATTTTATTACTATGGATATTTTGGCAACAATCAATTCTGCTCACCCAAATAACACCATTGATAAGTATAAATAAATGTCCAACAATTAAAATGTTTGTATTAAGACATCCTTTTTGTCTTATTGATAAACACTTAAAAGGGGATTGTTTTTAGGGGGAATATAAGGTGATGTCAGGAAAAAGAAAATAAATTGTTGCAATTTTAAATGAGGCAGTAATAAATCAAATATATGATGTATGATGTTCAGCCATGGGATTCCCTTTCTTACATAAATTGAATAAAAGGTGTTCACACAAAAATGGCGGCCAATGGACTTTATGTTAATTTGTGATTTATGTGAATGTGGTTTGTGTAATGGATTTTTTGACACTATCAAGATAATACATTTAGCATTAACTTACAATAACCAGTGAAAAATCTAAAATCTAAATTTTCATAAAACGTTCTACTGCCCCTTTAAAGTGAGGAAATATTTCCAACATGACATGCACAAGTAGCTCAGTATGGGATATCAAAAGGGATATCAAAAGAAGCGCAAATAAAATATTTACCAAATGCGGATTAGTATAAACAATTTGCTTTACAGGTTTATTCAGATTTTTTGCAAATTCCTTCAACAAAGAAATGTATATTTCTTTATGTTACAAATTTGAATACTTGAATCATGAAATTTTGGACATGTTTTTAGTCAAGAGGAAAGCATACAATGTTGTTAAAGAGGTCAGTTTAGAGAAGTGACGATTATTGAGAAAACAACAAGAAAACAGTAAGTAAAAGTGCTTTATTACTGACAATATCAAGCACTATCACAGTATACATGAACAGTTCAAGAAAATGAGAGGTTTACATACGGATAAATTTTCATAAAGATATAACTTTACGCAAAATAGTAAACAGCCAAATGCCTTTGACAAATTTGATGGAATATCGATTTTAAGTAAACTGGACTGCAAGTCAGCTGTCATTTCTATGATGAAAAACCCTTACTCAACAAATGCCCCAAAACCAGATTTTAACACCATTGTTCATCCTAGGCAGAGTCACTGAAACATTTCCTTTCATGCTCTTATCTTCTTGATGGCAACACTCAAGAAGCTACACGATAAGTATACATTTTGAATGTACACATTACTCCTGTTGCTAATGATAATTGTTACAATTAACTTAGTCAATTGAATGGTAGACAACTTCAACCAGCGTCTCCTCTTTTATATTTTCTTAGAGCTAAATTTACTTGCAATTTCAAATATGAAATTCACTTGAGGATATGTTGTTGGGGTAAAGCCATGTTCTTCAAATGCAATTAATTTGTCATTGGGAGGAAACATTAGTACATTTATTTACTTTTCTAGGAGAATATTCAAAATATGTACATTTCAACCATAATACAAGTTATTCACAAATATTGCAACAATGTCAATAATCTCAAGTTGTTACTATTTTGTTTCCCATAATATAGTTAATATATCTTAAATTGCTATTATTGTATTTAGTAAAATCCAATGAAACATTTTTTACCCTATAAAGAACATTTGTAAAAAGAAATCATGAAATTGACAAATGTTAAAGGACAATAGACATTGTTACATTCAATTTAATGAAGCTTATTAAGATTATTAGTAAAATGTCTGTGCAGATAAAATCTAATAATCACATAAAATCACCATAACGAAGGTTTATTAAATGACTGCTAAACAAGCGGTACTAGTCTTATTCAAAAGGACATATATCCATATAGTTTTGTAAGTAAAACACCGAAGACATCCATAAAAAAATGAACATTATTTACTCATAAATTATAATAAAAACATGTAAAAATCAATTTAAATCTACAAAGTTTAAAAACACAAAACTATAGCATTGCTTCTAGTCTATGTCATTAAAATTATTGTTTTAATTTGTCTTAATTGGAAACTGATGGATAAACAAAGTCAAAACAATGACTTTGAGAAGAAACACAAATAAGACCCTTATATATGTTTCTTCTTCTCTTCAAGCATCAGAATTTAAAATACTTCCAAAAAGATTTTTATAAAATTCAGAAAAATTTAAATTATTGACGATATACAGATCTAAATATCAACAGCAAATCATTATGTACAAACCATTGTAGAATAATCAGAACTAACAAGTTTGTTTAACAAGATACACATTTCAAATATACAGTTAGATAAGCATCATTTAAGGACACAGATAAGCTACTAAGCAACAAATGTCATAAAAATTGCAAATATTCATTCAATAAAATGTGGACCTCAAACAATTGGACAAACCATAAAAGTGGTCTACGTGAAAGAACAAATGTGACATATTTAATATGAACTAAATGCATTAAATCTTTCTCGGTAGAAAATAACTATTTCCACTTCTATATAAGGCGACAGTATAAAATTTAATTGATAACAGTTTTTGTTGAAGTCAATATAGAATTCAAATTATCTAGACTACAAATGTATATTGTTGTGAAAACAGGCATGACATTCATAACTAGATAAATCTTTTTTAGTAAAAATTTGTTTCTTATCATCTTATTACAATCTTAGTGTAACGATTACCTGGTATTGTTTGATATTTTACAACAATGTATCATGCACATAACTTAATTAATGAATTAAATTTAGAATAATATAACTCATGTACTAATTCCTTTACAAAATAAAAACAAACAAGGCTTGATAATTCTAAGTCATGTGAAAACAATACAATTAAAGGGAGGCTACTCTTCCAAAAGGGACATAACTCCGCAAATTTACTGTAGGTGGTTTACACCATGAAATAACATTATTTCATTCCTTTATTTTTATACCACTCATAGTTTGAGTATACAATGAAAATCTAATATGTTTCATATTGTAAGTTTAAGGAGATAGAAATGAAACTGAACTGATGAGAAAAACAAAATGAAAGTTTATCGATTTAATGAATTCTTTAAAAAGAGACATAACAAGGATAAACTCTAAAAAGGTTGTTTCTCACCTAAAACAATAAATCAAGCATTACAATGAAGAGGTAAAGGTTGAGATTATGAAGTTATTCATGAACAAACTGAGGGGTTGATGCTTTTAGTATGAACCTTTAAAAAGTCCTGGTTCTAGATTTCCGAAGCTGTCTTAGTGCAAGGACAGTCGTACGGACCTTACATTAACATTGATCTTCGACTATCTTAAAGCTAAGAGAGCCTCGAAAATCTACCCTTGCTTCTACAACAGTAGTACAAACATAAATACAGAAAATGTTTGAATTCTGGTGTCAGAGTTGAAATGATAGTGAAATTGATTACAAATAATATGTTATTGTAAGATACGAAATTAAATTCTTCAAGTAAAAATAGCTTGAACATTTTGAAAATATTTTTTTTGAGCAAAGAAATGTGATTGTACTACAAATAATTCAAATATCTTAAAGGAGAAATTAAGGCACCAGTACTTTTGCAACTTCTTCAAAAAGTTTTTAATCTATTTCATTGTTTCCTTTCCTTAATGGAAATTTAGAGCAAAGCTCAGATTTCACAAGGTAAATTAGTAATGAATATTTTCTGATGTAAGCAAATATACAAAATATTCACACAAAACGTTCATTTTCTACAAATATTTCAAATTCAAAAATATACATAGAAAGTAGCAATCTAGTTTAAACAAGCTGAAATGACTTGTCTTAACATCTAGCGAATTACACACCTAGTCTGTGTCATGCAATGGCTTAATTCAGCCAATTATAAGCGAGCCAAAAGCTTCAGCACAATGATGCCATCTTAATCAAATTCTGGTGCATCTTGATACAAAATCTGATTGTAACCGATGTTATGTTTCTACAACTTTAGGGCAAAGTACAGCATGTGACAGTATCAATTTGCGGAGAAACCCTGTTATTCATATCCTCAGTCGATTTTTTGCAAAAGATCGGCAATCAGTTTATGGCTAGATCATTAAAGCTTGTTTTAACCAGATTGAGAAAGCAGAGGGTATTAAATATTCCAAATTGGTTTTATAATAAAAATCTCACTGAAATATGTTCAACACATAACAATAAAGATTGCTAAACAAAAATATGCATGTTCACAAAGGCATATACCTGCACAGATGGCAGCTGTAAGAAATGATACCGGAGTAATCTCCCTTAGTTTACTGTCCGTAGGATGGAGGTGGTTGTGCAGGGTAGCCTGCCGCTGGAGGGGGGTAGCCAGCTTGGGGTGGGGGGTAGCCGGCTTGGGGTGGGGGGTAGCCAGCTTGGGGTGGAGGGTATTGGCCGGGGGGTGGTGGTCCATACTCCCCAGGGGGTGGAGCTGTAAAATAAAATCACATTGGCAAACATCTAGATTTCAATATATTATTCAATGAGCAAGTTTTGAAATGACAAATTTTAGCTTTGCTACTGTTTGTCCACAATTTTTGGATTACTCTGTTGTAATAATCTTTGACATTTCTGATTTAAGAATTATTTCAAATAATGAAATTAGTAAGCTGAAGACCTAGCACAAACAAAATTACGTAAAGCTATATTAATAGAAAAGGAAACAAAAACGCAGGAAGTTTTTCTATTTATTTGACCATAATTTTGCCTCTTAGAACATAGTTTTGAACTCATGACTCTGCCATTTTAGATTGGCATTCAAGAAGTTGGAGTGTAAATTAATTAGGAGATTTCTGTTATTATTCTGTTTTAGGGATCTTTGGACATATATTCTAATGTCCTTATCAAACTGACAGAAAAAAAGAACTTGTTTATGAAAGGAATCTCCTTATTGTTCTATTCTCTGTATAAAAGATCTTTGTACTAATAAGGAAAATATTTTGCAAGCGCAAGTTACAAAGAGAGAAAGTAGTGCATAGACTTGAACACTTTATTTCAAACATAAACATTCTTTAAATATACTGGGCAAACTTAGTCAGTGATATTTGAATTATTTGAAATAATATTTATCTATCCTTGTGTCAATGAAGAAAAGGTCATTCTCTTTAAGTACCAATATATACAATAATTATCTTTTCATAATCGACACACTATGCCTAGATAGCAACTAAGATAACTATCATAACTTATATCATCAACAATGCAAGGATGAACAAATAATATCCTGAAATCAATTTACACAAACTTTTAGCAAAGATATTTCATAAATAAACAAAAACATCATTCTCTTAAATTGTCAAATAACATCTATCCCATCATCTTTCATCACATACCTTTTAATTGGACTTCAATGACAAAACCTCAGAAATAACATTCAGCATAGAAGTCTTAAAAACACTTACGTCCAGGAGGGTATCCTGGTCCGGCCGGGTACCCAGGTGGAGGGTAGGGTCCTTGGGGTGGGGGCATCGATCCATCTGGTCCAGGAGGGGGTGGGTAGACGCCAGGCTGGCCGGGGTAGGGCATTCCTCCTTGGTTGACTTCTCCTGGGGGCAGCTGGGACTTGCCATCTGAACAGTAGCATTGCAATGAATGAATGAATGAATGAATGAATGAATGAATGAATGAATGAATGAATGAATGAATGAATGAATGAATGAATGAATGAATGAATGAATGAATGAATGAATGAATGAATGAATGAATGAATTGTGTCTTATATGCTTTAGGCACCAAATGAGCGAATGAGTAGGGTTGTACATGATGACAAAAATTTAATTTAATTTAAGGAGCAAAAACCTTGCAAAAACTGCTAAATGTCATTTCAATGTTTTGCAGTTGTCATCCTATATTTTGGAATAGATTCAATTTATTTCCAGTCACAAATATATGTTTTGTCACAAACAAGGAAAACATTAACAGAAAAATATTTTTTTAGAAATGGTTATTTTGAATACAAAGATCTTGTATAACTAATTAATTTTAAAAATCTGTCTTGTCATCTGGAACAAAAATGCAACTTGAAACAAAACATTCATGCTCCAACACCATTGAATAACAATTTCTTTTTAAAAAACTTCTGTGATTTACCAAAATCAACAAATTGTGACTATGATCTAATTCAGCATGCTTGAACAAACATCCTTTATAATTTAGAATCGGACAGAGTCCAAAATAAACATAAAATATCTGCTACCTTAAATGCTTACTTGACCTGAATAAAAGTTAATGCAGCACCTACATAAATCTTGAATTATGCTTGTTACTGCAAGTCCAATGAAAATACATAAGGGTTTCCCAGGTATGTCCATTCTCGATTATCAAGAGTTTACGTTCCGATTATATCTCCACTAACCTCTGGAACCAATTTGGGCTCAATGCGATTCATAAATTACCTCCCCTTTAGTTGCAACACCGTCTTTCATTAGCCAATCAGATAGGCCTTTAGTCAGAGTCAGAAATAGGAAAGAAATCATAGAGGCAAATAAACGGCGAATGAGTGAGTTGGGGTTTAACATACAATCAGCAATTTTTTCAGCTATTAAACATGTCGATTTGCCATCCAAAAGACAGAAGATCGGAGAGAAAGAAGTGCGACAGGATGAGAGAACAGACGAAAAAGAGGGATAGAAAGCAGGTTTTAGAACGACACAAATTAGGTCTGATTTCTTCCAATTGACATTTAAAGCTTGGGTGACGCTACCAGGAGCATGCCAGCTCCATTTGGCATAGCTCAAGGGTCGGGGAAGCACACAAGCCATCACACCACAATAACGTTTTGAGTCAAGTGGGATGACATATAATCAAGTCAACAAGTATTTGTCACAAAGGTGACAAGATCCCCCGCCGCAAATTGATGTGAACAAAATGCATACTGTATACATAGAAACACTTGTCTACACTTGTCATGCTACTAGATGTCATTTAGACCACAACAAATCAACTGGTCCCTGGATCTTCCATATATATAAGCCTCACTGTGACCTTGAAAATAATTTGAAGGTCACCAAAATCGAATGGGCCCGGCGCCTCCCCAATAAGATGCTTTGTGTAAATTATGAAGAGAATCTAGTTAATGGTTCTTGAGATATCCCGCTGACAAGCCAAAAATGCAGGTTTCAATGCTGAAATTTTCAAAGTCTCGCTGTGACCTTGAAAATAATGTGAAGATCACCAAAATCGACTGGGCCCAGCGCCTCCCTAATAAGATGCTTTGTGTCAATTATGAAGAGAATCCAGTGAATGGTTCTTGAGATATTCAGCTGACATGGGTAAAATTTCAAAGTCTTGTAATGACCTTGAAATGAAGGTCAAGGTCATGAACCTCTAGAGGGACCTTGCTCTCATGGTGATGAAGCTATATACAAAAAATAGAGCCATTGGCTCTGTAGCTCATCAGGCTTCATCATCAATTATGCTGTAGGGTGTGGCCAAAGTGATTCCCCCTTTGTAGAGGCCACAGGGGCACCAACCATAAAATTAAGTATTTGGCTACAAGTTTCAGTTTTCTAGGCCTTATACCTCAGGAGAAGAAGATGAAAATAGATTTCAGTGTTGTTCCTAGAGGTCACAGGGCCACCAAAGCTACAATTCATAATCCTCACTAGCCAAGGAGTCTGTACACAAAGTTTCAGCTTTCTAGGCCTTATGGTTCTGGAGAAGAAGATGAAAATAGGCAGGGGTTAAAAATTCTTTACATTTTCAGTAAGTCATCGACTTACGGCAGGTTTTTGCACCAAGTCACAGAGCTCATAAAGAAAGTCAAAGTTATTTTGTAGTTAATTTTTTTCATACAGAGACAAGTCATTGACTTTTTGGTGATTTTTTGGGTGAGTCAAAGGTGAATTTTGGTAAGTCAGTGACCTGGGACTTACTGATTTTTTAACCCCTGATAGGTTTTTAGAGCGTGGCCTCTGTGGCCCTTATTAGGGGTCACAGGGCTACCAAAGCTACAATTTATAATCCTCACTAGCCAAGGAGTCTGTACACAAAGTTTCAGCTTTCTAAGCCTTATGGTTCTGGAGAAGAATATGAAAATAAGTTTTTAGGGCGTGGCCCCTGTGGCCCTTATTTGGGGTCACAGGGCTACCAAAGCTACAATTTATAATCCTCACTAGCCAAGGAGTCTGTACACAAAGTTTCAGCTTTCTAGGCCTTATGGTTCTGGAGAAGAAGAGGAAAATAGGTTTTTAGGGTGTGGCCCCTGTGGCCCTTATTAGGGGTCACAGGGTCACCAAAGCTACAATTTATAATCCTCACTAGCCAAGGAGTCTGTACACAAAGTTTCAGCTTTCTAGGCCTTGTGGTTCTGGAGAAGAAGATGAAAATAGGTTTTTAGGGTGTGGCTCCTGTGGCCCTTATTAGGGGTCACAGGGCCACCAAAGCTACAATTTATAATCCTCACTAGCCAAGGAGTCTGTACACAAAGTTTCAGCTTTCTAGGCCTTGTGGTTCTGGAGAAGAAAATGAAAATAGGTTTTTAGGGTGTGGCCCCTGTGGCCCTTATTAGGGGTCACAGGGCCACCAAAGCTACAATTTATAATCCTCACTAGCCAAGGAGTCTGTACACAAAGTTTCAGCTTTCTAGGCCTTTTGGTTCTGGAGAAGAAGTCGAAATTCCACAAAGTTTACGGACGGACGGACGGACGCCGGACACCATGCCATGCCATAAGCCCATCGGGCCTTACAGGCCAGATGAGCTAAAAATGAAAAGAATCAGGTCAATACTTTTTGAGTTATTCAATTTCATCCGTCAGGATGTACGTACGCACGTACGGACGGACGCTGCTCAATACTATATCCCCCGCTTCGCGCTAAAGCGCGGCGGGGGATAAAAACATTCCATAATACATGAAGTCACTAAATCTACCTACCATCGGTTATTACTGGAAAAGTTGTGTTGTAATTTTCTTTACACAGTTTTTTTCTCTCGGATCTTTCAACTCTCTTAAATTTAGATGGCAGCATGTTTTATAGCTGGAATACTGCTGACAGCACGTTAAACCCCAACTCACTCACTATTTCACGAATAAAATCAAAGGCCATGCAATAAAAATGTTACAGTCCGGAGGTATTCTCTTGGCGAGAACTGGGAATGCTAGGTAACAATTGATATACCCCACCCATTTTGATAGACAAAAACACTAAAATACAGTCTTAAAATCCATCTCTTTTGATGTCATTTCTGTTTATTAACGAAGCGGGGGTGTGTCATAAAAAAAGAAGCCATGCGATTGGTACGCTGCTGAAGGCAGCGTAGATACCTCATTGGACAATATGCCACTAAGGGCAGGTAATTTGTGAATCGCATTGAGCCCATATTGGTTCCAGAGGTTAGTGGAGATATAACATTGTCTTGCTCAATCCAGGGGGATATTTTTGTGTGTGAATATGTATTGATGAGGGTCCCACAACAATCCTGAGTTTGTGTCTCTACCGTTAGACCACCAAAGGCTGCTTTTCCTTGTACGATTGACTTTTGTTTCTAATTCTAGCTTATTTTGTAGTAGGGATATATTTTTTTTGATTGAACAACTTACAATAGGACAACATGCACTCACAATAAACACACAATTGTATTCACTTTGTCTGTGTCATGCTTGACAGTATTTGCATCAAAGAATAACCTTATGTTGTGTTTTGGTAGACATTTTGAAACCCTTTGATAAAATTATATAAACTCAGGTCTACATTATATTCCATGCTAATCTCAGTTAATTTCAATTGTCTACCAAAACCCTATATAAAATGTCTACTTAACATCTATATTCTATCAAATTTGCTTCTAAAAGCCATTTATACTAGAAAATTAGAAAGTCATAGCTCTGCTACAAATCAACCATCTATTGATCAAGACTTGCCTGACATTACTGCTTTGAAATGTCCTAGACAAACATGCTGTGTCACATTTCACTAACTCATCATGCAGACTGCCTAATCTAACTTCCTTCAATCTGGCAATGGATTCTTAGCATGGTGATAGTTAAAATAGTTTCATTGTCTCGAAACAATCCTGTGCTAAGAAAACCTAATTCCTGAGGCCAAACAACAGTAAAATAAAACTAGGCATTCTCTCCCATCAGAGGTTACTCAACTCTCAAGTCTTCCTAATTACACTAGATCACAGAAAACGAACTTGGATATAGCGAACAATGGGATATAGTGAACAAATTTTTAAGTCCCTTCAAAAGCCCTATGTATGACAGCTAAACGCAAGTAGCGAACACCGGATAAAGTGAACTAAATTTGTTGGTCCCTTGGAGTTCGTTATAACCGTGTCCTACTGTACCTCTGTTACTGAGCAGTTCCTTGACCAGCAATGGACATTCCAATCTCATTAAAATCTGATGGACCCTATCATGTGTACCTCAATTGTTTTTATCTGAGTACTTAAAAGGGTCACCTCAGGTGGAAACATCAGGACTTTATCCTTCCAATATTAAACAAGCAAAAGTGAGCACAGCTCACAAAATAACGTTGTAATTTTACCGCCATAAAATAACAAGTCTTGAAATCATAGCTTAGAAAATGTGAAGAAGTAAAACAAAGTCAGAACATTTGACCATTTTTGGTTAAAATTTGAAAATGTTAAGGACACCTAGAGTTGAAATACCTTAGAGGCACATAATGGGGAAATGGAAATCTCATATTTGGTATATGAAGTTTTTAAGCCAAATATTTTCAATGAATGCTCAGGAAACTGAACAAAGTCAGAAATATGGCCGTTTTGGGCAAAAAATTCAAACAGTGTTGGCACCCTAGAATTTCATCCCTAAAAGACACATCTGCAACAGATCGGTTACATCCATACCAAATTTTAATTTCCTGGGTCAAATAGTTTTCAAGTTATGTTCCAAGAACGGACAAAGTTAGAAATTTGAACTGTTGAGTGCCAACATTTCCAAATTTTTGCACATGCATGCACAGACGGACAGAGGTATAGAAACAATCAGATGCCAAGTCAAATATCAAATCTTCTTGAAAGCTTTAAAGATTCATCCCTGATTGGCTGGAGTACAACGATCACCTGACACGAACCCTATAGAGCAGTACTCAGAACAGAAACACGGAGAGGTACGAGTGATTGGTTGGAGCTGACTTACATGAGATGTAATGTTCCTAACATGATGCAATCTGATTTCCTTGCGAAATCAGGAAACGTTAAACAATGTTTGTCTTGGGACTAATGTTTCTTCATGTGTCCATATTGCACTTACAAATTTACCAAGTAAGTTTTGGAAAATAACAAAAACTTTATCAATATTGCAAATTTGAACCAAAACATGAACCAAAAATTATTGCCACATTTTCGAACTGCAATTTGTAGCAGGGGTAAAATAAATGACAAGAGCTACCAGTGTTGGGAGATAATGCAACGGGCAGACACCATCTAGGGGCAAGCACATGCAGTATACCTTGGTACCCTACATAGGGTTGTCCTGGCTGGGTAGGGTAGCCAGGGTAGCCTTGAGGGGGCATTTGATCTGTTTGAGTCAATATACAGAGTTACTCACATTCTACTATAAAACATTTGTCTGCTGCGTGCAGTTTCACAGAAAAAAATTCAAACAAAAATGAACAATTGGGTTATATCAAGCGACCTTTAGACGACATCTCAGGCTGATATTGGCGGCAAAACAATGTTATATATAATCATAGTGCATATTTTAGCATGTGTCATTTAACTGTTGATATCAATTAGTCAAAAAAATTAATATTAGGAAACTTTCAACTGAAGTACAACCAAATAAGACTCAACATTATTTTGTGACCAAAACATGAACAAGTAAGAAATAGCAATAAAATGAAACTTGCAATATTGTTATTTATGATTGATTTCTCAGCAATAGGGTTATTTTTGGTATTTTTTCCGTATAAGGTCTTGGTAGAATAGGACACAGCACCTTCAGTGTCCAGCAGCTAAAACTGGCCCTGGTCTGACCTTGTGATAGTGGCCACTATTTTGTATATCCATATTAGCATCCCATTTAATGGCCAGGAGGATGTTTCTAAGAAAAACTAATGGATTTAGTAAAGTTATGTTTTGCATTAAAAGGTGACAGTTCCAAATTATCATAACATGTTTGGTGAAAATCTATTTCTCTATCCTTATCAAAAGATGTTCACACTAAAATGGCTAAAAGCATTTTTTGGTTGACACTTGATTATTTCTTCTTTGACCACAGATCATCTTGTTGAGAAATGAGATACTTCACTCACAAAAGATAGTAGATTTGGCATAATCTCATATTAAGAAAATTTGCAGTCACCTCTAAAAGTTCTATTTAGCAAATGAACATTCTGCCATGGGTGTTTTGTATGTACAGAGAGTGCTTGACTCCATTCTGTCTGATTCCATCATTGGTTCCTATTTCGTCAAAGTGCTCAGCAATAGCTGAAAAAGTGGAAAATAATCCAGCAACACCTACTTGGATCAGTGTAGGGTTGGTCTGGGTATCCTGGTTGCATTTGGGCCTCTGGTTGCACAGGCTTAGGGGAATAGGCCATGGTCGGAGCAGGCGCTGAAAGGTCAAGGGGTCAAATTATGTAAGAGTCAAGCAAATGTCAAGTGGAAGTCAAGGAGAAAATAATAAGCCCAATAGTCATGCCATCATATTGCTACTATTTCATATATTCATTTTGCAAAGGACGTGTATTCACAGAAACAAGATCACAATTTCTGAAATATCAATCCATTTTTTTCCCAAGGCTTGCAGCTCATTGCCGGGGGCACCATGAGCCAGCAAATTAGGACATCAATGATATTGCCACAGAAAGGTCTTGTGCAAAGAACAATGTAACAGGCACGCAGTAAGTGCAGAATCATAACTTGTTAACAAATTACATGATAAGGTAACAAGAATCAATTCTGAAAATGAAAAAATATCACATCTGAAACACACTTCATTAACCATAATACTGAATAAAGAAATAACAAAATTCTATGATTCTTTGTCTTTTCCTTTTGTACAATTGTGATTATTTGTGATACAAAGCTGATAATGAGAACAGCTATAATTGAGTGATTTTGATGAAATCAAGCTCTTAGAAAGCAGATACGCATGAACGATAATAAGTTTTCTATTGGAATAGGGTTTAGAGGTGTTAATCACTATCTCTTACTACTTTTCAAATGTTAATGTTGTTACTAGAAATTGGCTTATTAGAATCATTTATATTGCAGTAATTAGATTTATCATTAAAGCATTAGGGCTAAGAAATGCAAAGGCATAATAGATACTACTCAAATGTTATTATCCGGGTAATAATCATATCATATAATGACCTTCAATGCTCAATCATTAAACAAACACCAATCCAGGTTAATAACAGTTAGTATAATGATAACCTCAATAATCAAAAATCAAAATTATCTTTTTAAATGTCATTGAGAGACAAGTCCTCCTGGAAGGTAAAATCCATATCAATCCAATGGCCCCTTATCATAACTTACTGAAGTTTTGTTTATCTTTAGAGACATATGTATGTTTTCAGGGTTTTATACTGCTAATTCATCAAACATTACTGTTACTTAAAAGGGCCATCTTAATCCTAATTCTTTCAGTCTAATGACAATTTTTGTATCAGAAAATGCATAATGACGCCCACTCATGAGTCAAATATAGTTTTTGACACTTCCCTAACTTATACAGAAAACCAATTTTGAATGTTGAAAAGGTTCCAGTAGCAGTGTTTGTGTACTCATAATATTAATCCAAACCATGAAAATGTCATTTTTCCCAATTTGAGATGTGTAATGGATTAATTTTCAGGATAGGCAAATAGCTAACACATCCTGTGGAATACTTTGGGTTTGAAAACAATAGGTAAATGGAAGGTTATTTCAGGATAACTGTAGTTGAATCATTTCTGTGTTTATAGACAATACGTCAAGGTCAAGGTCATCTTTAAAGGCACATACATTAGATATATAGATAAACATGCATATATATGTCCATGCTTATACTTACAAGAAACCACAGCTGTTTACATGCAAACAAATACAAACAAATGTGGAAACAGACAAGCAAACAAACAAAAACACAAATAAAATAACCAAACAAAAAAGCCAATCAATATGATGAAAAATCCAAATTACAAGCATATCAACAAGCACGATAAAAACAAACCCATTTCAATAAAATAGATTTTTTTCTTTGACATGCATATTATATTTAGTTTTGTTCAACTTTTAAACACTGAATTTATGATTTGTTATTTACATCTCAGGTACATATCTTTGTACTGAAATACTGATATATTTTATGAAATAACTCTTTGTACTGGTTTAAGTTGCCTACAAGTGCTATACTGTAATCTTGTAAGAATCATTAAATCAACTATGACATGCTGACAGGTAGAAGGGGTGAGGTAAATGATCTATTCTAAAAGTTAAATTTGTTTTAGTAAAAGCCACTATGGCCCATTTCTTGAGGAAAAATAAATATTGAAATAACCACCTACTTCACTATTAATGTTAAACAGAGTAGAAGAGAGAAGGGGAAATTGAAAAGATCTATGCTACTTGATATTTTAAGTTATTGGCATGGTACCAGGTTAAATAGGTAATGTAGATTAAGGTGTTATTTTAAGAACTTAAGGAAATGGAAGAGTGTAAACTTCATCATGTGTATATATTCATACAAACAACTTGCAGAAAATAAAAGTCATTCACTTGATATACAATACACATATGCACGCACTATAAGAAATATGGTTTACAACCAAAAAAATAAAACTATATTTTGCAGTCTTAATGCATTTCCCCGCCAAGTTGTATACAAGTAGGAATGTATATACTTTTTTAAAATTCTAAGCATCTGGAGCCTTGGTTGAACAGATTGTTCTGGTTTGATCATCAAAGTTTAGGGATCTCATGAAAAAAAAGAGCAATTGTTCCAAATACAAGAAAATCATGTATGTTTTTGCCTGAAATCTTATCCTTTTTAATTCAGGGATTTCTTGACAAATGTAAAGTTCTCTTCAGGTACTGCTAAATCTAATTCCCTACTGTTAAAGATATAAGAACAAGATCAAGTGGGTCTAGCCCTTGAAACAAGAAGCAGCATTCTGGCATACTGGTTAATGGCACTGTATGTGTAGGAGGCTCTATCCATCTCTTATTATGATAAGATGTTTACAATACTAGATTAGCGTTTGCGGGATACCGCAAAAGCAGAGCAGCCCCGGAACTTTGGGTTTCGCCTTACCCTGTTCCGCCTTTTACAGGCCTCACCAAATTGGGAATTTTCTCGTGACCTTGACCTTTGACACTCAAGGTCACACAATCAATGAACACATTTCATTGAGTATAACATTATTGTAATGAAATAAAGTGTTAAAAATACAATTAATCCATTTTCTCCATATATGTTGACCTTGCTGTGACCTTGACCTTCGACAGTTAGTACCCAAAACTTTTTGAAAATGTTGAACTTCTCAAGAGATAATATATACAAAATCTAAACTTCATAGCACAAAAACTTTTCAAGTTATTGTGTTTAGAAGGAATTGCAATAACTCATATCTCATGACCTTGACCTTTGACCTTCAAGGTCACACAATAATTGAACACTTTTTATTGAGTATAACAATCATGTATTGATTAAAAGTGATCATAGTTAAAATTAAGCATTTTCGCTAAACCATGCTTAAGTCATGACCTTGCTGTGACCTTGACCTTTGACAGATTGTAGCCGAAACCTTTTCAAATTTTTTTACTTTTCCAAGGATGATATATACCAAGTTAGAGCTTCATAGCACAAAAACTTTTCAAGTTACCGTGTTTACAAAGAATTTTGTGGTGATTTTATAACTCGTGACCTTGACCTTTGAACTTGAAAGTGAACATGTCATAATGATTCCCTGGAAGTATTAACATTTAGACATGTTCATGAGTTCTGAAAAGCTAAATGAGATAAAGTTATACCCCAATTTAGTGCATTTTGTAATAACTCATATCTCATGACCTTGACCTTTGACCTTCAAGGTCACACAATCATTGAACACTTTTTTTTGAGTATAACAATCATGTATTGATTAAAAGTGTTCATAGTTAAAATAAAGCATTTTCGCTAAAACATGCTTACGTCATGACCTTGCTGTGACCTTGACCTTTGACGGATTGTAGCCAAAACCTTTTCAAATTTTTTTACTTTTCCAAGGATGATATATACCAAGTTAGAGCTTCATAGCACAAAAACTTTTCAAGTTATCGCGTTTACAAGGAATTCTTAGTGTGAATACATAGCTCGTGACCTTGACCTTTGACCTTGAAAGTGAACATGTCAAAATCGTTCCCCCGAGGTATGAGGAGTAAGGTATGAATAAGAGTTCTGGAAAGCTTAGGGGAAAAAAGTTATAGCTAGTAGTACGAGTACGGCGGCGGCGGCGGCGGACGCGGCGGCGGCGGCGATGGAAACTTCACAAAAACTGATAGCAGCCCCGTCCTTAGACGGGGCTGCTAAAAATGGGTTCATGCAGTTTTCACTAGACACCTGAAACTTAGATACTTTTACAGATTATCAGGTAAAGTTTATAAATGTTTGACCATTTGCAATTCATGATAATAAAATTTGTATGAAGAAAACATCATCTTAAAATTGCTAAAGTTCTTTAACCCCTTTGCCCTTTAGGCCTACATCTAATTATAAATGTATTTATGTCCAATTTGTTGAGTAAATGGGTAAGGTAATTCATGTAAACAACGTACAGTCAATCCCAGTAACCACGAAAACGCATGTAATTTACTCTGAACAAGGATTGTCCAGGAAGTCATCAAGTGTCAGCCATGAATAAACCCATTGTGATGATAAGTCACGAGTAAACTTTACCAACTGATTTTTTTGTCAAATATTCATCTTGCAGTAAATCCTGCAACACATTTGTGGTTATGCTTTGTGATAAGATACAAAATTAGCTGAAAGTAGAATTTTCCCTGATATATTGTAGAACAGTTCCTAACTTTAAATAACACATTCTTGATGGAATTTGAACCATCTGCAGTCATCAGAAAAGTTAGCCCAGGTTTCTTTTGTACCAGTAGTAGATAAAGCTAATAAAAATCAGATGAACTCTTTTTACCCTAGATTAAAGATATCTGACACCAAAAAGGCTTGTGAAATGTTTGTTTACTACGCTTTATCTTATACTATTATTTATCTTATTGGTGATCAGAGCAGTAAAAACAGTAAAAACAGAACAATTATAGAAGCAGAAGTAACTGGAAGCAAGAAGCAGGTGATAAATTGTAAACCATCAAATCAGTTTATTCAAATTGTGTCCTTACATGTTTCTGATACAAAGCAATAAGGATATGATGAATCAATTCTCATCCTAGAATTTAACCTGACCATGCTCTAATCTCTGTGTTAACTTGGTAGTCTTCATCGTAGCTTTAGAGTTCAAGTGGTTTTAACCCTGTTGCTAAGACTTTATACATACTTAAACAGCAGAATATGACACAACTCTGTTTGTTAAGTTCTTAACCTAGTTTTTCATTAAATTTAAAACAATATACTATTTATAAAATTTGACTTATTACAACCTTTGTGCCCAAACCATGTCCTCTTTAAGAATTGTTTTGCCAATGTAGATCATTAAAACTAAAGGTAGGTGTCATAGGTGAAAGTGTCATAAGTTAAGATATCCTTTATAAGGAACAGTACTAAATGTGTATTACATTATGGTATTGAATAATTAAGTAATAATAATAGTGCATGATATCAGAGAGAAATAGCTATTTGGTGACTAGCAACAGTGCATTAACAGGGTGTCTGTGAAGAAGAGTTAGTAATCTTTTCAAATTAGACATGTTAGAACCAAACAGAAGGAGATACACTGATAGCAACAACAAACACTTACCATACTCTATTATTTGAAAAGAAAACAAACAAACAAACTTTACATGCTTATATTGTGAGACTCTTGGTATCAAAAAGATGTTGGTTATTATGAATATTATAATTTTCACAATTAAACTGTACATTAAGTACCGTAATCTTTTTTGCTTAATACTTTGATTGTATTTCAGATTGTTATTTCAACAGGATACTAACTATAACATAATCTTGACTTCTCTGGAATATGATACTTTAATATATCTATCAAAACTTCAATTCAATTCAGAATGTCAAAAGTATTTTTAAGCACAGATTTAATAACAAAGATTCTTTGAAAAGGAATTTCTGACAACAATGTTACCAAATACTTACATGTATTTAAGCAGTTTTTATCAAGATTGACAAAAACATTTTTAAAGAAAATATTTACATAAAAAATCTGACATAAATGTCAAAAGTTACAGATATCAAATATTCTGTTTAATTTTTACAACTTGCTGATTTTAAGTTTATTATCAGAGAAATCAAGATGAATTTGAAAAGGAAAGTGCTATCTACATCAGTACATTAACGAAAAACAACAAAATGTGAAATCTTCTACTAGTTTTGTGTTGAAACTGTAAAGAACACTTGAATTACCACTATAGTTATTTCCTGCAAACATTAAGAAATCATCTTTTTAACAGATTTAATTTTCAGCCTTTCCAATCTTGATTGACAAGATTTTTTTCAAAGATATTCTCTTGGTAGCCCCATTTGAATATAACAATATATTTCAATTACAAATTATCAAATGACGTTTGCTATGTGCATTCAAACATGCATCTTTTAACAAGGAAATTGACAATACTTTAACATGCTAATATGATGCTGTTGTTCATATCAACATCAAGATGCAGTGTCAACAACAACTACAATGAACATCAACAACTTCATGTAAGCAGAATAAACCCTTTCCAAATTATAAAGCTAAACATATTCCTGTAATCAACTATGCTAAAAATAAAAAGTTCAATTTCTGATAATTGCCACTTTCATTATAATCAAGTTTAACAAGTTTGAATTGACAATATTACTTTTTATCAATAAATGATTATATAAGGTCCAAAGTTATTCAAAGTAGTTTAAGGAATTTCAAAAATACATTGAAATGATCAATGTTAATCACACCTGAAGAATGAAACAGAGCTAAAGTAATAAATTTTAAAATAGTAGCAAATAATTTCATGAATTTTTTAATTTCTAACAGGGTATGCATATTAAAGCACATTATCTGCTCCAGTGTTTGCAAGACAAAACCAAGATATTTTACTGCATAGCATTTTCGTTTTCTTGATGTTGAAAAGCTCAAAAAAGAGTAACTCACGAGCTTGTTTTGGACCTCTGAATTTACTGATGATTTCTCCGCCCTTTCCAGTCTTCTTGCAGCAGCAGTAGACGATGATTCCAACGATGATCACCAAGATCAACACGCCAATCACGATGCCTGCCGTTCTCCCGGGGCTAGTATAAGCAAGGAAAGTGTTTTAGATCGTCATGGATCCAAGAATTCTTAAAGGGTTTGATTGGGGAGGTGTTTGAAATCATCGTTTTTATTTTTGATCATTATACAAATTTCCAAAGGAGATGCTGGGAGGGGAGGAATCTTTGGTGATGTTTGAAACCCGTAACCCTTGCCCTCACCCTTGAATCAAGCACTGTTCAACCTTTCAAGGGTATCTGTGATTTCTTCTTCTGATGCAACAAGTTCTAAGTATTCAAAATTCTGTGGTGTAACAAGTAATAGATTTGATAAGGATGGAGATTGATTTTCTTGATAATGTTTACTGCATCCCACTAAGCAAGATAAAAGATTTGTCATGACTCGAAAGGAAGTAGCATAATTTGAACTCTAAAGGGTCCAGGGAAGGGTGTCAACAACTCCATGGAGACATTGACGAGCCTAACCTACTGGGCAATTAAGAAGGAAATGATAAATCACAATAACAAACACTGTAAGCAACTTATTTATTTCTTTATTACACATGAGAATTCACTTTAAAACTTACCGACCCAAAGGTGAAAGGTTACTTACAAGCATAGTGTGGTTTATGGTCATTTTAGATTAGTGACCTCAATGAACTATTCAAAGAAAAATGTACTGTAAGACAGCCATGTACCTTCTTGCCAACAGAACTGAAGCTCTAAAGAACCTTTGAACTTAAATGGACTATGATATACAATTCATGAAAACAAGTCAATGAGCAACTTGAAGTCAAAATGAGGAAATTTGTTACCTATCAAAGTACTTGCAACAGTACTCTCTGTTAGAGTCCCCACAACAGTAATCAAAGTCATCAGGTTCGAAGAATCGGGGACAGTAGAACAAGTTGTACACAGTGTTGTTGTCATCACTGTCGTACACATTCTTACAGATGGTTGGCACTTTGAAGAAAAGGATAAATTATTATGTATATAATACACATTAAAAATCTTCAAAGGCATTTAGAAGTTGATGTGACATGAAGAAAGGGCAAGAAGTGGCCAAGAAACATTCCACTAATCAATAAAGAAGTTGTTATCCATAATTTTTGTTTCGTACTATCATATATATATTATCATGAAAAACACATCAACTTGTAGCTCCTCTGGGTAGGATAACATATGTGATGTAAACCAACATGAGCATCTTAGCATTCAATGATAACCTCAAATCAAGCTAACAAAATAAAACTTGCCCTCCAACCCCTTCTTTAAATTGGGGATATGATTGTAATTACAGTAATATAAATACATATACAGTCGAACTTGTCTATAAAGGCCACCCAAGGGACCGACCAAAAGTGGCCTTTATATAGAGGTGGCCTTTCTATAGAGGTTCAGGTGTACATTTCTATATATTTGGAACTTACACAATGTTTCTTAAAGTTTCAAAATAAATCAATCCAGATGCATCTAATATTTTGTAGAGGATACCATTTAATTCTACTGTCCAGACTCAATACATGCTCTACGAAATGATTCCTGCCCTACCAAAGCTACAAGTTACGGAGCTTGAAGGTCAGTTAGATGAAAATATATCATTGTTTACTTACTTTGGTTGGGGTGTCGATGGTACCTCGGACCCCTCATGTACCGCAGTCCTCCATAGATGGTTCCAGCATAGAAGGCAGCCTGCCAGTTGGACCTTGTGAACCCGTAGCTGCCCTTGTATATACGGGAGGTGTGTGAGTAGCGCACTCTCTGCCGTACCCGTACTCTAGCTCCGCCATAACCTACCCTGGACCTGCCGTACCCTATCCTGCTTCTGCTATACCGAACTCGCTGTCTCACTCGAACCCGTGCACCTCCGACTCTTGTCCGACCAAATCGTGCTGAGCTTCGATATGCACTAGCGTCATCAACACCTATAAATGAAAAGTTCACAGTATGACATAAGAAAAACAATTTCCTCAGTATTCACATATTCAGAAATCTTCAGAAATTGATTTGCAAATATCTTATCATAGAATGTGGCCAGCTGATGCTTTTAATTGGAACAACAGACACAGGTGATCATTGGTGACTATCAATGGATTCCTTGTTTCTTACTATCAAAACACATTCTGATTAAAATCAACTATTTGCGAGGGGAAAAAGTGTAAAATATGATCTCTAGTGGGGTTCGAACTTCAACCAGCCCGGCTTTCCTCTCATTCACAGTCTGAAGGCACCACTTTTACCAGCATGTTCTGACGCAAGCTGATCTAGCCAATCGCAAGGAGCGCAGCAAAAGCTTTCGATATCATGCTAGGGTCAGGTAACTCCAATGTACAATTCGTTATACATAACCACTGCTAAACGCTATTTTAAAACGAGGACGTGATTTGATAGCTTACGACTGGGTATTGTCTGCGCTAAACTGGTTATAGCAACATGCGATAGAGATGGTTGCATTCAGACCGTGAAGGAGAGGATGTTCTGGCTGGTTTGAGCCTGATAGAGACAATACTTTTGATATATTATTCCTCGGGGCATGGTCGATTTTAATCTGAACATATCAAAACAGAGTTAACAAATGTTTTATGAAGCCTTCGTGCTATTTCTACAGAATGAATAAGGTTTCAGTACATTTCAATCAAAGCTAGTCAGCTACAACTTGGGCATGTGCTTAGCTAACAATCATCAAAATGGGATAATACCTGGTATTTGATCATATGAATTATTAGCTCAACTATTTACAATTTTATTCAAATGAAAGTTTCACACAAAAAGTTATTAAGGGAAATTCATTATTTCTTTCTAAGCAGGCACTGCACGAGTACCTGATAACAGACCTTATCATTATCATTATTGTTTTCAGATTAATATTCCTATCAACAATCTCTTTAAATTTTGCAGAAACAATGATATGATTCAGTAGGAAAATCATCTGGCAATGTTTTGACACCAAAAAAAAGATTTCTTAATCAACACCAAAGTACCTTATTTTAATTATAAACAAACAACAATCTTTTATTTGACCATTTTTGCATACTTGGATTGTACTTAGTTTTTACAATGGTGTCCGACAAAGATGTTAGGTACTGCATTAGCGATTTTGTTGGTCCAACTCAGAAAATACAGGGATTCAAGTTTCAAGAACAAGAACACAAGATCAAATATATATCTGGGAAAACAATTGAGAGATGAGAGAAGACTTTGATTTTTTATCACATACATCTATTTCTATGAATTTTAATACAGTCCATACTGCATGTTGTTGTCATAGTAAACTTGCTTAAATAATGTACATAAAAAATAAAATACATCTTACTGTTGAAACCCATATATCAGACTAATTTAAGTCCATTCATGGGTCAGGTAAGACTGCCCAAAGACAAATGTACTTTAAACGTTGATTTTGATTGAATATTTTCAAGTCAACGTTTGGACTAAGTTTCATTAGAAATATTGCATTAGATGGAAGTTTTTCAGATAAGCTTGCCTTTTGGCCCACACACAAATGATACAATTTCATAGATTGCCTGGTGTCTGCAAATCTATGATACATTTTCCCATTGTCCTTTGTCTTACTTTGGGGAATACAGAGTCAACAATTGTTATTGAAACACTTCTGACATGTCAATGAATACGATGTCCCTGGTGGAAATCTCAAATGTATCTTCATAACAATGCCTTTATTCGCTGTCGACAACGTGTCATGCATATTGCATGCATTATGTAACCTACTTTGCATTATGCATGTGATGAAAAAGCAGAGTCTGCTATATTTCTACACAGTGGGAAAAAGTGTGAATAATATTTAGTTATGATTATGAAGCTGTCTGTTATCAATAATAAACTATTACAAAGTCTGGTTTGAAACAAATAAGCTTTTGGTTCTGTAGCTCATCACATACTGCATTATTTTATTATCACTCAGGTTAAAGATTTACATGGCAACTACTAAAACACTGGTTATGTCGCCTCTAGTAAGACCTTGATTTATAAGGAAATGATTAGTAAAAAAATTAGTGACCTCTGTTTTCTCTATCACAGACAAGGAAAAGTAATAAAACTATCTTCTAAATGCATAGAATCTCTACATGGTATTTATAGCATTTAGAATATACTCCCAATAAAACAACCCCCTTTGCCAGCCCCTGACACCCCTTTGACACCTTATGTTTTGCCATATATATATTACAGTCAATATGTCAAATCAGTCATTTTGCAAATGTACAACTGCTAAAAATATGGGCATACAATCGAGACTGAATTTACATTAATGCAATTTATTCTGATATCAAAATGCTTTAAATGAAATAAAACAACAGCAAATATGAATGAATATCCCAAGTTAAAATCTGTTTGCATTTTTAACCTAAAATCATATCTATGTTAAAATATTGCTGAATGTAAAGATTGAAAGTACAGCATGATTTGTACAGGTTAGCATTCTTTCATCGATTATGTCGCCCAGCCTGTGTTGATCTACACCACAATGTCACAAAGACCTCAAGTTATGTCAATAAAGCATGCATGAATTTGGTTCACTTTGTGACGGATAAACGCATTAAGTACACTTACTGACGATGATTTACAGAATGAATATGAATGACATCTACAAGCTTACATTATCTAATCATAAGCTATCACCAATTACCTACTCAGTACAGTGTATATAGATTAATTTCCTTCACATAGAGACCAGATTTTATCGATCTTCTCTTTTGGCTGTAGTAATCTATGGTGATGACTGAATATTTTATTTGGAAAGCAATTTGCGTTATGGTAGACAGATTATTGACATAGTTCTCTTATATTGACATCTGGAGTTCAAAAACATTCATGTATATATAAGCTAACATTATAATTTGGTTTTAAAGGGGCAGTAGCACGTTTTAAGTGGGAATATAAGGTGATGTAAGGAAAATCTAAATTAATGGTTCCAATTGAAAGCCAATGCATTCAAACTAAATGAAACAGTAATAATTCAATTATATAATGTAAAATTTATCCATGCGATTCCTTTTTCTTACACAAAATGAATTAAAGGTGATCGCAAAAAATGGCCGCCAATGGATTTTAGGTGAATCTTAATTCATACCTTGTTCTCTGACTATGGAAGATTGGCTTGTGTAATGAGATTTTTGACACTATCAAAATAATACATTTAGCGAATACGTACAATTTTCAGTGAAAAATTCAAAACAAAGAATAATCAAATAAAAGTACCGAGGGTACAGAAGCTCACCTTAAAATGAATGATGTGGTAATATGGTTTAATTGTGTAACCATCTTTTATATGATAATTGATTGTGGCTGCCATCATGATTTTCTTATCTTTTAAAATGCTATTCTTCTGTTGGAAACCACTAGAGCTTGAACAAACATTAATACAAGAATGATATAATCATGATTTGTTAACAAGCAGTAGGTTTTTGTATAATTTTTTTGGTATATCTATGGCTGAATTGGTGACCATCTTGGACCTTTTAATCTTCAAAATGCTACTTTTATGTGGGCATCTGTATTAATTTCATTATGATATCTTGATTGTTTTAGGAGTATTCATTTAGTCACACTCTCAACTTCCAAAGAACTAAAAAGATGATGCACATAAACATTTGGAATATATCCCTCTGACACAAATCACAAATTCAGCTAGTGATAAGTCCAATTGCCAAAGTAAACTGTCCAGGTTAATGTCTCATGTAATTCTAACTGAAGATTTCTAAATATCTTAAATCAACTTGACATATGTTAGTGCAATCTGATTGGTCAGAATAGGCTAGCAACATGGGGGTTTATGCTAATTACTAGATATGATGACCTATGATGACCTCTTGCACCTGCATGTAGCTTATGTAACTTATCCTCTTATGTAAGTTACTGTTATTCCATATAGTGAGTGTCCCCCCCCCCTCATTTCAATATGCAATACAGATACCCTTTAGAGGAGAGTTGCAGGAGAGGAGCTGGAAGGATAGGAGGGGAAAGGGGGTTGTTTTTGGTGGGGGGGGGGGGGGGGGGGGTAAAAGAGAGGTTTGCAATGGGAATAATCTGGAGGTCAACTCAGTAATATGTTTATTGAAGTATCTTAACTAACAGAGAGAATTGGTGAGTAAGACTTTGTTAAAAAAAGAATTGTTCAGACAGCTGTTCAATGAATGCTGTTTGAAGATGAATATTATATCTTTTATTAGCATGATAAACAAAATAAAAGATAATTAGTTATTCATTAACCAAAATTTTCAATTTGGAATAAATTAATTGCTTGGGAACAAAGGAGTAAAAAACCTTACAGTTAGTGTTGGGAGTGAACAAATTTAATCATTTTAAATGCTTTTGAAAAGGATTTGTTTGCATTGAATGATCATTATAATTATTTAGATAATCATTCAGACCGTAATCAGATATAGATGATTAAAAAATGTATATTTATCCCTCACTGGCTATGTTATTTGCCATATATGAAGTGTCAGGAATTATGTAACCCACTGATGGAGTGAACAACTTTTATCATTTTATGTTTTATTAAAAGGATTTATTAATACAGTCATGCTTCAGGCTGTTCGCAGATAAAGATGATTCATACATTTTTTTGTAACTGTATTTATAGTGTTGATGAATATTACAACAAGCGTATCAATACAAATATAATGACATTGATTTGATTGATCAGGAAATGTATTCTTTTCAATGAATTTCATGAAATCTAATTGAAAATTCAATATAATTGACATATTGACCATCTTGGATTCTTGATAATAAAGTAAATGCGTCTTTGTCAGGAATCACTATATAAAAATATATTCACTTTTCAGAATGATATCTTAATTGATTTAGTAGGAGTAGTACTTGACCTGAAATCTAATTGAAAAATAATGACTTCTATGATGACATGTTAATTGTTTCAAGAACCCCTTCAGCATTATACAATTATCATTTAGTTTTACAGGTATTTATAAAACACATGGTATTGGAACTGGAACCTGATACAAAATACCTCTATTATTAACTTATCATGTAGATTACTGTACATAAAAGAAGATTCTTGACTTGTTTAAATTGTTATTTGTAAAAAGTATTACTATTATTACAATACAAGTATACTTTTCATAAAGACAATTTATATACTTTCCATAAAGTCCATTATGTTCTATTTATCAATTAGGTCAGGATTACTATGCAATATACAAGCAGACAGGGCTGCTAGCCCCAGATCCTTAAGGAGAGTGTAGCAATTTGTGTATTTGGCTTTGTGTACGTATATTTGGAGAAGCATCCTAGTGTGCTGAGCATGTAAACCTGAACTCTGGCTAAGACCTTATGTGTGGTATTAAAAGACTTGACGGGAGAGAACATGAATTGTTGTGAAAAATATATATAATTTCACAAAATATAGTTAGCTTATGTCCTAAATTGATTTTGTGTCAAGAAGAACTTCTGTTAGATATAGAAATTGTACAAATATGAGTAAAACACAGGAACTGGAACCTGATGCAAAATAACTCTTTCCACATCAACTTATCATGTAGATTGCTAAAAACAAAGCTTATTGTTGACAAATTTTGTGTAAGTTGTTTTTCTTAGAAAGAACATATCACTGTCATGAGAATACAAGTCTAATTTCCATAACTCTTATTGCATACACATGGCCATATAGCATAATGCTCTACCATATCAATTGGGTCAGGTTGATTTTGCAACAGACTAGCAGCTGAGACTGTGATGCTAGCAGCCTTTATTGAGATGTGTATTAGAAATGCATAGTGGACTCAACAGAAATATCTGAACTCTGGTTGACCCCTTTTGTGTGGTATTCAAAGAAATATAAGGGAGATACCATTGTTTAAAATTCAACATGATGTTTAATGTCATTGGGTTTTTGCAGCTAGTTGCCATAAAGATTTTAAACAAATTAATTAATTATGTTTGTCTTTCATCTTAATGTTTTAGAAACACTTAAAAATATAGAAAAACTTGCATGACAATCTTAAATATTCCATATTCAAGATAATATTATGATTAGTAAGTTCAAATTAGAGAATTTATATGGTGCGAGTAATCACTTGATGAAAGCTTAAAATTTAGTAATAATGATGTGTCATCTGCAGCTGAAAAGTCAATATGGCTGCTATTGCGCCCATCTTGGATTCTCAGAACTGAAACGTCTACCTTTGTGGGAGGAATCACTATAGGTATAACATACTACAATATGAAAATGATAACTAGATTAGTTTAGGAGAAGGAGTCATTTTCATGAAATCTAATTGAAAATTCAATATGGCTGCCATGGCGGCCATATTGGATTCTCAAAACTGAAACATCTACCTTTCTATGCGGAATCACCATAGTTATAACATACTACAATTTCAGAATGATATCTAGATTGGTTTAGAAAGAGTAGTCTTTTCATGAAATCTAATTGAAAATTCAATATGGCTGCCATAGCGGCCATCTTGGATAATCAAAACTGAAACGTCTACCTTTCTGTGAGGAATCACCATGGGTATAACATACTACAATTTCAGAATGATATCTGCATTCGTTTAGGAGTAGTCTTTTTCCTGAAATCTAATTGAAAAGTCAATATGGCTGCCATGGCGGCCATCTTGGATTCTCAAAACTGAAACGTCTACCTTTCTGTGAGGAATCACCATGGGTATAACATACTACAATTTCAGAATGATATCTGCATTCATTTAGGAGGAGTAGTCTTTTTCCTGAAATCTAATTGAAAATTCAATATGGCTGCCATGGCGGCCATCTTGGATTCTCAAAACTGAAACGTTTACCTTTCTGTGAGGAATCACCATGGGTATAACATACTACAATTTCAGAATGATATCTGGATTCGTTTAGGAGGAGTAGTCTTTTTTGTGAAAGTTTACGGACTGACGGACAGACGGACGGACGAAGCGCCATGACATAAGCTCACATTTACTTTGTAAAGGTGAGCTAAAAACGTGCTACTGCCCCTTTAATCTTTTAAGGTTGGACAACATGCACTCCTATGCCGTGTAACAAATCTGTCTGCGTAAAATGTCGTACAAAATACAGCAAAGGAAAATCAGCTTTGTGAATAGATCTGTAATTGTAAGTGACAATTTGCCCTAATAGTTTCAAGAAAACACAACAAGAATTCAATCTACAAATAATTAACTTCCCTTCTGACTTGGGGTTGTAGGATAAATTGACAATATTATTGAAAGGGTTTCTAAGTGCACTTTTATCCATTTTACTAAATCAGTAAACACATTTTCATAAAATAAGTCTATTTTTAAAGGTAGTTGCTTTCTTTCCTTTTGAATTTTTGCTTTACTCATTTCATGACTGTAGAAATATCACTTTTCCCATATTTGCAAAAATATCACAAAGAATATCTTCAAATGTATAATCATATGGATCCGAATTGACAACACTATCGCAATCGACAGTACAAAAATTGCCATTGTGACAACAGTGATAAGTGTGTTTATTTGTATTACTTCCATATCCTATTGACAAATCCTGTTTAACATCACATTTATCATACCCTGCATCCTGTTTAACATCACATTTATCATACCCTGCATCCTGTTTAACATCACATTTATCATACCCTGCATCCTGTTTAACATCACATTTATCATACCCTGCATCCTGTTTAACATCACATTTATCATACCCTGCATCCTGTTTAACATCACATTTATCATACCTGCATCCTGTTTAACATCACATTTATCATACCCTGCATCCTGTTTAACATCACATTTATCATACCTGCATCCTGTTTAACATCACATTTATCATACCCTGCATCCTGTTTAACATCACATTTATCATACCCTGCATCCTGTTTAACATCACATTTATCATACCCTGCATCCTGTTTAACATCACATTTATCATACCCTGCATCCTGTTTAACATCACATTTATCATACCCTGCATCCTGTTTAACATCACATTTATCATACCCTGCATCCTGTTACATGGGTGTATTTGTCCATGCACAGCTTCTGTATACTGAAAACTATAAAGGCAAATAGTGACAAGTAGTTATAAGTGAATTAGTATGGCATGTACATGTTTCACTTATATTATTCTCAATTAGTATAAATCTAAATATAATGGATGCCTGTATCCTTTCATTATGGTACTGCTGTAATAACTGGATAGGAAATATGTAATTTGTTAATTAGATAGAAGGAATATACACATTTGACGAGATGAATGTCAGGGTATGGTAGAAGTCATGTGGATACAAAAATGCTGATGAAGCTTATGTTTTACACATTTACCATACATATCATTGAAACTCTCATCTTACATCAAAACTATATAGTGGATATAATATATACGAAGATAAATCAGTTGTTAAATTGTTATTTTGTCTGACAAGTACCGTTAGGTGCATGTAAAACTTAGCCCAAGCAAGCTTTATGATACGACTAATGTTCTCTTTGTTAACCTAACATTTATTACACCATAATAGAATAGATTCATATTTATTCGTAGTGGGCAATTAATATCAACCAAATCGTGTTATCTAATGGAAAAACAAGGACTTAACAAATGAAGGACTAGAAAGGGGGCCTGTTGAATGATAATTTATCATGCATCGTAAATGAAGTGTAAAGAATCATTTACTACTAATAATATTTACTTTAATCTATAAGTTATAATTTTGAAATAATTTTAAAGCTGTGAAATAGTAACTGAAGTAACATAAATTGTAAAATTATCTATCATTAAATTCTTTCAAAGGATATGTTTTGTTGAGGTATTGAATTTTGTTTTTGTTTCCTTTTGTTTACAAGACTTCTTGATCAAAACACAAATCCATTTTGCTTAGCATGTTTTGCACTTGTCTTAGCAATCAGAGGCTTCGAGAACCAAACAAGCTAAGCTAACACATGCCACGCCCAAGAAAAACAAGCAGTGCACAAACAAGGCATAATTAATGCAACTCCAACAGCTAACCGGAGAGTAAATGAGTTTGGCTACCACATAACAATAGGATGTAGGTCACCCAAACCCATAGCTTTTGGACATTGTTTAGCATTTTCATGGTTTTATTTCTGTAAGAGACTTTACTCCAGACATAAGTAACAGCTTTTAGCATGCCATTATAGCTCACAAGCCAAGACAGTGACAGTCTTCATTGTTAAGCATTGATCATGATATATTGATGTATTGAAGGACAACAGTCTTCACCATGGATGCAGTTCAGTTAGTTCGTCTTCATGCATGGCAGCACATGGAAGTAGGTCATCATGTACTCAGAGGCTGTTTATCAAGGACAAGAACAGCTTATTGATTGAAGTTTCAAATTATTGTAGTGCAGGAAAGATTATCAAAGGGAAGTAGTATTCTAGTGAGATTCTGGTTATTTGACCTACAAGACACTTGATTAATTCATCACATTATTTTTTGATTAAACAAAATATTGATTATGAAGCTAGACAAGATAAAAAACTTAAGAAACTGTAATTTAATATGAGGAGGAAAAAGATTATACATTCATACAGACAAGAGACTAGTATTGATTTATATGTTTTATACATTCACATTCATGTAAATACACAGACATTAAGGATGGTGACGCTCCTCATTTCTGTATTGCATTGTATATAGCGATATAAGTGTATTGCAATATTTTGGTGGTTTTGAATTCTGGATTGTCCCTGCTCCCTTTACTAAATAGCTGCAGATTCAGCTGGGTGATCCATGCTAGACTGTCTGTCATTTTGGAAAAGAAGATATTTCAATTACTAATTATGAGTCTACACATTTGTGCTATTTTTACTTTTTACATTCAAACTACGTTTACATATGTTTACAACATTCATGTTAAACTGGATGGTGTTTTTCTGCACATCTACACCATTTTATAAAGTAGCTAACCTTTAAAGGGGCAGTAGCACGTTTTTTGATAATTTTATATTTTAAAATGTTCACTGATAATTGCAAGTTAATAATACATGTATTATTTTGACAGTGTCGAAAATGTCATTACACAAACCAATCATCGATAGTCAGAGGACAAAGTATGAAGATTCACATAAAATAAATTGGCGGCCATTTTATGTGAACACCTTTAATTCATTTTGGGTAAGAAAAGATTATCGCATGGTTGAATTATTACTGCTCCATTTCGTTTAAATACATTGTGTTTCTATTGGAACCATTAATATTCATTTTCCTGACATCACCTTATATCCTCCCTAAAAACTTGCTACTGCCCCTTTAAAAGGGTTTACCAAAATGTATCATGATGTTATTTCTGCATTGCAATTTACTGATATACCAATATTACTGTACTATATATTATGCACACAATTCCAAATATGCTATGATGTCAAACCTTTTGTATATTTTCACTTTCGCAAAGTATTATTACAATTCTAAATAAATTATGACACCTTTTGCAGATATGATAAATGAACGTTAATATCAGGTCGAAAAAGAATACTTGCGTGCATGGGAACTGCAAGCTTACAATATTAATCTTGTTTCATATTCATCATCTCAATTTTAACCAAACAATTTCAAATGAAGTTAAATTAACAAGGCATGCAATGTCAAATATCTTTCCCCCAAAACACACTTTGTCATTTCAAACATAACAAGTTTTTTATCAAATCTAAACTACTAACATTAGGTTACCCTGTAAGGCAGGATAAAATATTGTTTTATGGAATTATTATTTCAGAGACCAATATTATATCAGTCTAGGTTCTTTATCATATAAGTAGTTCTAGGTCACACAGTGCTGTATGTTCTGATATGAATTCATTATATAGTGAACACTCAGCCCTGTGTGACCACGAATGTCATCATACAAGTGTCATTGCCTATGACTTCCTAAACTTGTTGACAGATTTGCTCTTTCAAAAGCAATGGTCTTATCAAGAGCCTACTTATCATAAAGTACTTGCTGTAGGGTATCTTTTCCATGGACGTTCAACATTGTTGCAAGAGTTTTCTAAGACAAACTAAACAAGGTTCAAGTGTGTAAACAATGAAACTTCAAAGCCCTCAAATTTGGAAAACAAACAGACATTTAAAGAAAACCAAGATGAATGAATATGTATATCATAAGAAACATAAAACCAATGACATTTCCATGACTTCATATATGTATGCTCATTTTCTAAAAAATTCAAGGCCTGAAAACAGAGTGATTTTTTAAATTTATCATGAGCTAATATGAACCCTGCCTTATCATATTGTCGAGGGTTTTGTAAACTTGAAATTGTCTTTCAATCCTCAATTTGCTACTTATGACGTTCTATCAACTTTAATTTAAGCAAAGGCTTAGGATCATTGTTGAAAATCAAACAAACCGCATCATCAATTTGAATTCATATCACAGGGTTAATATTGACTTTGTAAGTCAATACTTGAAATAAATATAACGTGTCATTGCAACAGGTTTATGGAAAGCTTAGCCTTATAATAAGAATTAATTGTTACAACAGCTGTTACAAAATGTATTAATCTATCATCATGATATTTAATTCGATGAGTTTATCATTGTAGTTTTTTTATAAGATATAATGTTTACATGATCTACTTGAAACTAATGCATTTTTTGTGTTTCTACCATCAACATGTGATTTAATCTGCTTACCATATAATGATTATTTCAAATCATAGATAATGTTAATTTTTTCCCTCAAATTTCATCCATGATCTTATAATTTTAAAAGATTCAAGAATATTTTTAAAATGTATTTATGAATAATCATTTTATTTTTTATAAGTGCCTTAAATCATTCTGAGCACTTTCTCTTTTTCTAAGAAAGCTTAAAAAATATCATTAACAAATACCTGCTGATATTGTAATGGCATCAAATTTATCTCAGTTAAAAACATACTTGGTCTTGTATTCGAGACATGGAGATTACCAATTAAGAGATTTGTCATGTCATGTCTCATGAAATTTTCATGGGGACTCAGACACCAATGATATGGCAACAAATATATATATACCATGTTTTTTAAATATGAGAACGTCATCATTAATACAACTTAATATAAGCTAATCTAACATTTATAAACATTTCCGAAGTAATTGTTCTTATTAGCAATGATTCGTGCACTGCATTTGACAATGACAGACATTCCATTGAGATCAAGCCTTTGCCAGAGCCTTTGGGTGAATTTTAAACCGGGTGCACATCTTTTCTTTCCGATATGCTGACGTTCTGTGGAGTTGATCATAAAAAATGATAAACCAACTAGGCCTAAACCTTGACATTGTGTATACGATTTACGAATATTTAGATAAAGCAATGAATCATGGTTAATGTCCAAATGACGTTGGAACAGGCTTAGGGAACTGTGACCAAATCAAAACAGGCGAAAGTAAACAAACGACATCGCCAAACAAATCCCATTGCCTTTCACGACCCCGTTCCCAATTACACAGTTGATGTAACTCTTTGACTAAGAAATAAATCCATTAAATTTCAAAATCTTACCAAACGTTAGACACAAAACGACGACAAGTATGACCAAGAAACACAACGAAATTCGGGTCGCCATTGCTGTAGTAAATGTAAGCCTTTCGAAATGCCAGAGAATTGATTACAAAGGGAGGTCACTCTTGCTTGTTATTCCCCAAGCGTGCGATATAACAGTAGCCTATTGCATAAGTTACCGGATGTCTTGACCGAGTTTTATGATACAAAAGACATGATGTAGTCTGGGGTATCATGTCATTATTTTATCCATTAAATATGTATATGTGACAGTATACTATGGAAAAATGCATCAAGCAACCAATCAGCCTCATCATGCTCATGCATGCATGCTAAAATTGTAAGGCAACCGTGAACCATGCAAGCATTTGTATCGTACGTCCTTGAATATGTACGCCATTTATTAGACAGTTTAACTTTGCGAATTTAATTTTCAAAAAAGAAAAGTAATTTTCGGAATTGTATGTTATATACATGTATTTATACCGGGACACCGGCTATTTATCACATAGGCCTAACTATTTCTGTATTTGACAGGGGTCCTAGTCAAAAAGGCCGCAAAACGGAAAAGTCAAATGGGCCGCAAGAAAATCAAAAGGGCCGCAAACCCCTAGTCAAAAAGGCCGCACCAAAAAGTCAAAAAGGCCGCACCAAAAAGTCAAAAGGGCCCCATTCCCCTAGTCAAAAGGGCCCCAGATATAAAAATAATATAATATTTATAAAAAAAAACTTTTATCATTGTTTATGGATTGTGCAATTAAGTTGTATAGAACAAGGCATTTGTGTTGACATTTAAATATTTTATGACAATGATTGCAAGATGTGGTAAACTGTAGGTATCTGTATCTGTCCTTCTTTCATTACCAATATATAATAGTTCACAAATTCATACTTGAAATAGGTAATTTTTCAGTTAATACCTTATAGGGAAATATAACATATAAGTCAAGATTTACAAGAAATAGAGCTTATCAGGTGAAATAGTGTTAGATGTTGAGAGCCTAACATAAAGGTTGTTTTAGAAACATCCCCAGCCATTTTAAAGGGGCAGTAGCACGTTTTTTGATAATTTTTTATTTTAAAATGTTGACTGATAATTGTAAGTTGATACTTATGCATTATTTTGACAGTGTCAAAAATCTCATTACACAAGCCAATCATCCATAGTAAGAGGACAAAGCATGAAGATGATAAAATTCATTGGCGGCCATTTTATATGAACACCTTTATTTCATTTTGTGTTAGAAAAAGAAATCGCATCGCTAAACTTTACGTTATATATTTGAATTATTACTGCTCCATTTAGTTTGAATACATTGTCTATCAATTGGAACCATTAATATTCATTTTCCTGACATCATCCTTTATTCCCCCTAAAACGTGCTACTGCCCCTTTAATAGATATAACTTTGAAATTTAAAACTTAGTTCAGCTGGCTTTTAAAGCCATCAAATAATAACTTTTCAGTCGTAACAATCTTAATCTGACATTCTAACCTATTCACTGTAGCATGGTTATTTCACATATTAAGAATGTATAATGTAATTTATCAATATTAATTTTGCTGCCTGATTTTGTATATATGTGGAGTAAAGTGTATAGTTTCAGTAGTTACGCCATGCTTTCAGAGATAAGGAAAGGATGCAGGGGGTCAATCACGTCTCAAATTAGAGACATTTCTGTGGTTGTTAATTTAACATTCATTCATTTAGAGGAGAGAGAGAATTATAAGGATAAAGATACACCAAAGGAAAGGGAAAAAGCCAGAGACATCGGTTATCAAGTTATGTCGCAAATTTATCTTTTAAAAGACACGCAATCGTAAAAGACAAAGGGAGTTACATAAAGCGACATTCATTACGAGAAACATAAACGAATTCCACATACGCGCAAACGTAATATATTTTGTTAGCTTTAACCTTTCTGACATTTTTCCCATCCGAGCTTGACTGATAAATGAGTTGTGAAACAGTTTAAAAAAGGGAAATATTTCATGTCGTCCAAGTAAAGGAGACTATTCAGGTTGTTTTACACAAAGTTTTTGTAGAAAAGTGTAATTATTTAAGAAAGAGGTCACCGTTTACCTGCACATAACAAAGTGTTTTTAAAACAAAACAAATGATAAAGACATCATGTTTTAAGTAAAAATATATTTCATTGTGAATTACGTAAACATAGCTAGCTAATACAGTGTCTGTAACACACGTGTTTCTTTCATTTAGTTATTTTTCGAAATAAAATTAACTGCACTTTATAAAATCCGTATATGATAATAAGGGGACACAGACGTATGTACATTTTCATACCTTTCCTGCTACAACTTAATGGACACTCCTTAACAGTTGCAGATAACATATATACATATATACATACATAAGAGAAAGCGATCGTTAATAATTCCTATTAACTTGTTTATGTTACACTGTGTTTTTGGATAAAACAAACCCAATGTTGTTAAGGAGAATTGTATTCCGAGGCATACAATCTTCAGAATTTTGCCATCAAAGATACGAACTCGTTCGAGTGTTTCCTCACCTTCTGGTCTGACGACAATTCATATAATGCATGTTCTTACTAGTTTGGATTAGCAGATCAATTACATCAACGTCTTTGTAAGTAAGCAGGCTGACGATGATCGTGTTTATTGGTTCCATGAAGTTACTTACCCCTAGCTAAAACAGAAAAGGACCACATTCAATAAAACATTTCTTTCATCAATTGATCCTAAATAAACAACGCTTATGACAAACGATTTTTCTTCAGAGGGTTAAACACCTAAACTTAGTTTGCCTTGTATTTGGTAACATTTGTTTTACGTTCCATAAGATATGCTAATTTCACGATGTGTACACGGTGTAGTAAGCAAACTGCCTTGCTATCATACCACTAGGAAGCTTTGCACTCATGTGACATCACCGATTTTGATCATATGTTATAGTTTAATTTCTCAGTATGGTGTGCGGATTTCACACATATAACATTAAGGTCAAAATGTTAATAATACACCACTTCAATTAGTTCTTTTCGTATACTAGGAACTGAAAGTTAAAAGAGACATTGTATCCACTCATATTTCCTAAATTTTGGCGTGAGAATATTGGTAGCTTCCTTTCTCCCCACTTGACTGGGGGACAATAGACCGAAATAATCCGATTCGTCAATAAGCCCTGATATACATGAATATGTTTGTCGAATTGAGATTGTTGACACGAAACTAGAAATTTGACGGCTCGGTATGCGCCGTTTGTCAATCTAAATAAATTTAAATCAACAGATTTTTTATTTTGTCATACTGTTGATCTAAGATTGACCAGTGTGAGAGGTCGTCCCGGTGACCTTTCGTATGCAAAAAAGGAATTCGCGATTTGATCAATCAAATTCGACGTCACAAACAGTTCACAGTCGCTATATCAAGAAGTGAACGGAAGACATATATGATGGCTTATGGCCTGTTCTATATAACAGTGTGCATTGTAAAAAATAAATCTTGCATTTGATACTGATAAGAAAAATATCAGTAGGTTGATTTTATTTTGGGTGTATGAAATATTTTTAATTTTATGATTGACAAAAAAATAACTATTTTTAATTATTTGAATGGAAATGAAAGAAATTAGTATAAACGAGTTTGATAAAAAAGGAAGTTACCTCCCCTTGCATGAGGATTTTCGTAAATATTGGCATTTATCAAGTTCTAACTTTGTGATTATTATTCGCCAAGTTAGTATCAGTGCGACGTGCAATCATCATTTGTCATTGACAACTAGCAAATACGCTAAATCATTTTAAAATTAAAAAATATAATCTATTAATACATCCAAGCAATCGGATTATTCATCAAAATGGTCGCTCTGCTCCGCTCCGAATGACAAAGCTCCGAACATCATCCATTTCAAAAGATGTGCTGCTGAGTTTTTTAAACTTCCAGCGAGATAGGGCAACTTTTCTGATTGGCCGAGCGGCTGATTTCAGAGGTCAGCGGGATGACCCGCCTTACGGGCCAATCTTAGATCAACAGTAGGATCAAATATAAAACCTGTTGATCTAAATTTATTTAGATTGGCCGTTTGTATGAGTAGTGGTAGAGCCCCTGGTACAAGTGATAGCAGTCGTTGGTACAGCTCTAGTCACTGGCACGTGTCCGAATTGCGTAATTACGTTTAAATGCACGTGCTGTTCCTTGCACCTGGTTATCTCGTTGCCTCGTCTGACGTCAATTTGTGCTTCATTAAGGAAGGAACCTCCTTATGTTGGGAAGATAGAACATGTGAAGAATATTTGATGTTGGCCTGTTATATGATAACTCCTATCAGGGATTATTTGTGCGTTTAAATCATGTACTTATGGCATTGCGCATACAACACTGAAATGACATTGAATTTCGTTTCCACAACAAACAACCCGATAAGACTGTCCCTTTAAAGTGACGCAGAGTATCTTTCTTATAATTTTATTTGGTTTTGATAAGCTACAAAATATCTAATATGCTGATTGAAGTTCATATCTCATCACTGGACTTGCAAATATATCCATTTATGCATAATATCTCTAAAATGCTTGATTTTATGGAAAAATCAAGAAAACATCTCACATACGTTTAACATTCGAAATTATGCATCCAAGTAATCTACCTATTAGCTACAATACCCAATAAACATTATCAAATCGAATATATCTTCCTGTCAGCTTATGACAAGGTTTCAAAATTACGGTTGGCGAATTTGCGAGCACCACTCGAGCCACTTTGTCCGGTTTTTGATTAAAATCCTGACTTTGAATGGCTGTATTTTCGCTCTAATGTACTGATTGACCTTTAACTTGTTATTTTCAGCAACAGTTAGTGGTTCCCGATGTAATAACATTGATTTAAAAATTTGACATATGTGATCCTATCAACATACTCTGTGTCTCTTTAAAGACGAAATAAGCAGGAAAAAATCGGCTAAAGTTTCCACCTAGCCATACTGAAATCAGACTTTTTACAAACTTTTCGCGCCCCGTTATTAATTCCGAAAGGGAACGAGTACAGTTTGAAGTTTGAGCACATTCTAAATTCTACCTTGCATGCTTCTCTCGTTCAGCACGTGCCCATGTGCATTGTTCATTATCATACGTACTTGTAGATCATACTTATTTCAAAAGTAGGTTGTGCGCTACTTTAATTCAAATATTAGACTCGACCCAATTCAATGTTGAATGATGTTATATCAAATTGAAATATTTGGGATTAGCTTTGTAAAGATCTTTATAGTATATGACTAACCAAGATATGAAAGGATGCTATTAGATTTAACTTTCAACATGAGGTTGAGCATTTACGCGAGAATCGGACATATAATATAACATTTCCTGTTTACTCCTTGTGTGATAGAAACAGGATGACGACTGAGCTAAACTGCGATTTGCACTTGATCGATAGACTGTTGACTTTGTGTGACTGTAAACAGGATATAAATCATCAAATGTAACATCTACCTTTTCTTTTACGCAGTATGAGAACTTTCATTTAGTCTATAGTCATTGATAAGAATGTGATTCCCAGTAATGGCCGATTGAAAGCGGATAAGGTTAATAAATTGTGACACTCCCAATGCCATCTAGTTAATCTTATCTCACAATTTCATATGAGGTATGGATACCAATTTAAAAAGATATATCCTACAAATTGAATAATGACATTTATCAGGAAATAAGAAATTAAACAACAATTCAACTAATTCCATGTGTGCATGATACTTCTTTAATGTTCTTGTAAGAGATATTTCACATTCATATTGTGTATTCATAAGAGGATGACGAAATGTCAGCAGTGAGGTACATTGAAAAGTCAGTCCTTTCGTAGTACATGGAAAGGTATAAACATATCTTCGGTCATAAAAGACAATGACGTCGACATGAATGAAAACACAGTTGTTTGAAGCGTCAGTAAAATGTAACATGTCGAGCCTTTTACGTTCAATCTAAATATTTTTGGATCAACAGTTTCATTCATTAGATCATACTGTATGAAAAATATTGAACCGTCGTTTTAGTTTATATCCCACATCTGCTAAGGTTTCCTGTTTCTGTAGTCTAGAATCGAGTTCTCTGTATTTCACTCTTCTTGGCGGAGTTCCAGCACCATGGTTCACTTACAGCAGCTTCCTTCTGTTAGCCAATTCCATAAATAGTCTTTATGAAAATGAATATGTTTTTGTGGTATTGATTGATCATTTTATTCAGATAAGGAGGAATCTGTTCTAAGACATCAATCCATGTATCTTGCACAGTGTTTGTAGGGAGAAGACCAGCCATAACTTATGACACAGTTGAAAGCAATAACAAAATCAAAATGAAAGTATTTTATTTAATGGAAGCACAGCTAACATTCTGATTAGATTTAAGGTTTCCATCTTGTCTAGTCCCAAGCTAGAGACACAGAAGTAGTAATATAATTATTTTATAATTTTACACGCCTTAATGAACAATGTTTTGTTATTATTTATAATATATTAAATTCTAGATTGCCAGTGTCTCATAAGCCAATTTATGGCTGGATGTCAGTTTTTACTCATGTATATTTGTTATGTATATATATTTGTGTAACTGACCTGTGACACTTTAATAAAATATTTCTGTCTGTCTGTCAGTATTGCAAATCATGATATCATGAAGCTAGCTTTCTACATCCATGAACATATCTACCTGTATAAGCTAACTACACTTGTTGGAAGAGTCCATTTCAGAGTAGGTAAGCAGTGACCCTTTGTTGTTTTAACTAATAGGATTATAGTAGTCATTTTGGGAGCAGTCCAACTGGGATGTAACCGGCACACCCCTTCAATGTATAAGTGACAGAAACTTTTCATGTTCGTTAACGATTGAAATAATTGCTTTTAAATGGAATATAAAATCGAATAACCACCACAATACCTAAAAAAAACACCAGATGGTTTGCTATTTTATCGTCTATCAAGTGAAAAGGTTGGATCTAAAGTTTCTTTTGTAGACGGGTTTATATACTAGAGTATTTAATTTTCTTGAATTTGAACACGTTAGATGAACTGATGAAATCGAGATATCCCTAATGTTGCAAAATCAGACAAAATGGTGCCATGAATTTTTAACCGTTAAATTGAAATAGGAATGTTGCTTGTGTATGGGCATGATTGTGGCAACAACTCACATAGCGAGCTTAAGTTATTGACGTTTTATCAGATATCCAGACAAGTGTGTCTGATGGATTGTAAATGTCTTACTATCTTCCCTTACCGCTGTACATCATCAATGATTTTTTTTTTTTAAATATCGTTCCCCTTCACTCGATTTACATTAAGGAAACTGTTTGCTGCACAGGGGTAATAGATCAAATATTTCCAATAATTTGTTCACTTGTGTAGCAACATTTTATCATCATGATTTGAGAAATTCTTTAACCTCATCTCTATAAATCAAAATCATGTATCGGTTGTTTTAAGTTTATCGATTAATGACAAATGATTTCATAAGACATGATTTATTTTGATACTATATTATCGAATCTGTCTGTGAAATAACCACGCTCACAGCATGAGGAAATAATGAAATATTTATCATGAGAAATAACACAAAGTATTTTCGTTCTATTTTTTTCTTCTTGACATGTCTTGTTGTTAAACATCATCACTTAACTCTCTCGACTAATTCGAACAAATTCGTTCATTGAGTTGTAACATTTACTTACTTATCAGGTTTAACGTTTGTTATATACATTTGAAAAATGAAAGGGTGAACGGTGCATTACACCCTGAATAAAGCCATGATTAATGATTATTTAAGAACATGTTATTATATTTTGAATATGAAATATTTTCCAAGAAATATATGACATTGCCTAATATATGAATAATGCATACTATTTCTTGTCAAATTGTTGAAACAGACGCTTGGGTTCGAATGAATATTGCATAAGCTTGTTTAGAAATCTATATACAATTGAGACTTGCGTCCGTCGTTGGCATTGTACTGTCTTCAAAACATATTCCCTTGGAAGAGTTTTGTCTTCTGATATGAGTAGAACGTTTCATTTGACTTACAAATATTTTCATGAGCAATCATATTTACATTTACAAGTATACAATACAAATGATAAACATTTCCCAGAAGAGTAAATTGATAGATGCTAGACAGTGATACATTGCAATGCAATTATTGTAACAATTCAAAATTCATGAATCATTCAAGTCCTCGTACAATATTGCACGCATCCTTGTACATATAAAGTCGTTCCGTTTTACAGGCTTTTAATATTACATACCTCGAATCAAACTTAAGGTTTGAGGATATTTCAAATCATTGTTGTATCATAAGTTGTAAATATTTTCAATTTCGTGAAATAACTACATGTTCTGGTTAAATGTAACAATCAGTCACATTGACGAAATAATAATGGTGTGACATCATTGTACAATGGTGTGACGTCATGGAACTATATTTTATTCATCACAACAAGCGCTTTTAGCATCGACACAAACCAATGTCCATACAAATAAAAATCTTATGTAATGTTTTCAAACCAACTGATTCCACATACATGCAACATACCAAAATGCCAACAAAAGAGATTGTGACAGTAATAATTGAATAAACGAATGTCATACATCATATTCAAAATCCACTTTCTACGTCCCATTTGAATCTTTCTATATCTATCAAGCAAGTATTGCAATTTCCCAAACTTATATGATCAAAAGGTACCCACACTAAAATGGACGAGTTGCTGATTTCGCTTTCTAATTGATAATCCTTCGATTGCAAATTATCATTAGTTTGGCTAAGGAGAAGAAAAAAAATACAATACTTTGGTATCATTCCAAGAAAATATTTTAATAATAATTAATAAAATAACAAATAGCGCATTTAACCAGTTGTATTGTCACTATTCAGGACAAACGAGCATTAAACGGTAATTTTCAGCAATAGTCAGTTTTCTTGATAAAATAACACCATTAACAATCGGTGGTCACAGTGATTCTTCAACTTTAAACACTGGAAATATTATACGGCCACAGCCAGCTGTAGACAGTGATATGGGTTACAGTTATTGGTAGTTGTGAGTTTTCACATATCACCCAAGAGGGACCTTGTTTTGTGTTTCCCCAGGGTCCCATTTCACAAAACGATGGCACTTAGATTAATCTCAGTGTTAAGTCGTTTCGTGCAGCATGAACCGTCTATAAAATATACTTTGATAACAAAATGGCATTCATAAAGAGCAACGTATACATTTTTAACTTTTACTCACGATTTTTTATGTTCCGTTGCAATCATTCAATAAATTACTATTTCTATTCTTGTGTGTTAAAATTTCTAATCAATGCTGAATCGGGCCGAGAAATATGTTTTCCTTTTCTCCTAAAATTTTGAAATAACAAGTAGGAACGCCATGTCAACGTCAAAGCAATATCGCGATTATCACAATTTTTGACAGTAAACCGTTTATTTTGTCACTTCCGCTCATTTACTAAATATATAAAGGGTTTCAAATAAAGCGAGTGTTAGCTTTTTACATATCAAACCATTCACGAAAACTGAACATTTTTAATCGGAAGTAACTTTAGTGTTCTGTATATTTCACTCGCCCACATAGGTTGAACGTAATTGTCGACAGTGTGCTGAAACGTAAGTGCCCTTGACTTAGGAACAATAGCAGGCCCTGCTTACATTGTAATGATGAAAATACTTGCAACGATGATGTCATAAGAACAGTTACATTACACAAGTTTCTATAACTAAGATATATAGAGATATATTCATTGGAGAGTAGTATATGACATAAGGATACGTACAACAAAAGATATGTCAACCCTTCAAACACGAACAGTCCAAATATGTCGAGTATTTTACACCTGCGTACCTTATTTTGTTAACTTTCCTACCTTTCTAGTGCAAATATCATGTAGACATGTACCTATCTTGGAATTTGAGTAAACGAAACGGATAATTTTCATGTCAGAAGACAAGACTGCAGGAATGAGGGAGGAATCACATCAAGTAAAACAATTCTGAAAGGATTTATTTCACGTCCAAACTAAACGAAATTACGTGATATTTGAACTGAGATACTCTAGCAAGTGCAAACCAAAGGTAAGCAGCTATAAACTTCACAAGACAAGCTAGATATACAACTGAGCAATAACCCTTTGGTTTCAAATATCATCTAAATACATATAAACACCTAATATAAACATTTTTTTTGATACTCATTCATACTCTGGAACGTGTGAAAAAATGTTCAGTGTCAATCCTTGACCAAAACAATACACATTTCTCTTATAATTGTCATTATTAAACTATTATAGATTTTCGTTGTCTTACTTTGTCTGTTTAAATGTTCATGATTAAAATAATGACAAAGGACAAAGCGAAAAATACGGATAACAATAGTTTTCGTAACAGTAGTTTTCGTAACAATATTTAGCTGTCCTAGTCACAATCTTTATCAATGGTGATATCTAGGTCATTATCCTGGATAACCAACCCATGGTTTGGTTATCAAATAACCACCATGGGTTGATTATCAGAGAGCAAACATGGACGACAATACATGAACGGTTGCCTCGGCACGATATGGCAGGTCTTCGGCTTTCTCCTCAGACCTTGCCGTATCGTCCCTCGGAAAAAACTTAACCTTGACGTGATATTAAAACACATCTCGAAATGATTGCTCAAAGTTGACGGAAAATTTTATTTTTTTATTTTTGTCAATTGTTACCCCCAATAATCATTTATTGTACAATCCAATACAAATTGCAAGGAGCACAATTGAAAGAGCTAATGATACACTACGATAAAACCCACCTTAAATTCGTCCTGAGAATACCATAAAACACAGATAAAACATTTTTCGAAGCAGGACACAGCTCTAATTTCCTCACCACTTTGAACACCATGTGCTTACGATGTTGTGCTGCATCGAGAGTTTGAACATGAAATTGATGAATTCCGTGCAGCTCAAGGTGAAATGAATAACATCCTCGCAGCCTCACGTAGATTTCTTTGTTACAGACTGATACAGTTCATAGACTTAATGTCGGTTTAATTTAGGAATATCCTGAGACATTAAACAGATTTTCTGTGACCAATTGACAATTTGTTTTGGACATATTTTAATTAAAGATAGAGAATGTTAGTATTTTAAGAACTCACTCAACACAGATAGTTAGTAGCTGGTTAGTAGAAGTTACTTGTTTAGAATTGTCTGACAATCAAATCAGGACACTCTCAATCAGCACGTGTGTTTCGTGAGTATGCAAACGATAATGAAGAAATGTTAAGGAATGGAGTTCACTCAACCATTAAACCACTACACCAACTTTTTTAAAAATTTCCTTTGTTTAACACTAAAACTTATTATGAAAGGAAACAACTTTCAACAATTGCCATGTGGTGCATATGAAATAATGACTTTGACTTCGAGAATATCTGTGATAACCATCTCGCTGATCGCTCGATGGTTATCACAGATATTCACTCAGTCAGAGGTCATTATTTCAACCGTAACTTAGATATGCATCGTTATTTTAAACGCTCGCAGAATTCACTGCAATGCTCTAATCAATATTGTTCACTTACTCCTACAATCACAGAATCGCTTCGATCAATCTAACTACTCTTCAGTAAGACATAACATCCTAAATATATCACCTCACCTAATATCTCGAGATAACCAATTATCTTCAGTCGAGTGCTACTGGGAATAATCCATAACTCATTACATATCTGCCTCTCATAAACATAAACTGTCCATAATTTGTCTATGCTTTGTTTCAAATCGATGAAGAAGAGTAGGTTGTTCATTTTTATTCGCTCATTGGTGGAGTATATCTCAGAACAAATGCTAAGTGAAGCATTGGTTTGTTCTTAGGTTACCAGTCTAACCCATATAATCACACAGCTGCGTTAGTTCACTTGCTTATATCTCTAAGTCAACTTCCTCTACTGGTGTGTTTCAATCACCGATGCCATGCTTGCAATTGATACTCTAAAAGAATGAATGTTAGTGCTTTATGAATATCAACAATAAAAACAAACATATCTACTACTGTACATTGATGATGATTAATCGATCAATAAATACCATCATATATAGAAATAGATTAACAAAAGAATATATGATTTAATATTTGTGTTTATTTTGTACGGTGAATATTTTCATTAAAGAATAATTTCTTAACCCTTAAATAAATTCTTTATCTTAATAATCGTTATTTGAAAAGTACATCTGAAGCAAAATCGTTAGGCTTATGCAAAATTAGTATCTGTTATTATATATTTTAATTGAATGTTTGCAAAGTAATTGCAAATGAAAAACATATCGAGCGAATTCCTTCACACAAGATTATACTATAATAAAACGCGGCTGTCAAACTTAGAAGAACAGCATATGCTGCTCACCATCACACTAATTGACAGCCGGATGACAGATAAGTTTTCTTATTCACAAATATGAGGGATTTGCAACAAAAATTCACTAAACCTATTGACTTTTTAATTATGAATTATAATTAGGTATTTGTCGATGAACATGACATACAATAAATCAAACTTAATCATAGAAATTCATCTTTTACATTTGTTCAAATTTCGAGCGATAGCATCATGTAAGGACAAATTTCCTTTGAATTTAGTTTGAATTTTCTTTTTAATGTTTCATATTTGATATACAACGTTTGAGTTTTGTATCATTGTGTCTTTTGGCATATTCTGAATTAACATATATCACAATTATAACACCACTGTATCGTATTTGATACTTGATATAAGAGCAAGGACACAGGCTTTTTCAGTTCAGGTTCCGTATTTCGCTGACTCATAATATATACTTGATGAAATGTAAGAGCAATTTTTCACTATAAATATATAAGCCCGGTTCAGTGAACCAAAGCCCCTTCAATTAACCAAGCTTGTATGACTCACTGAACAAAGGCTCGTTCAAATGATCAAACTTGTATGATTCAGTTAACCAAGGCCCCTTCAGTTAACCAAGCTTGTATGACTCACTGAACAAAGGCTCGTTCAAATGATCAAACTTGTATGATTCAGTTAACCAAGGCCCCTTCAATTAACCAAGCTTGTATGACTCATTGAACAAAGGCTCGTTCAAATGATCAAACTTGTATGATTCAGTTAACCAAGGCCCCTTCAATTAACCAAGCTTGTATGACTCATTGAACAAAGGCTCGTTCAAATGATCAAACTTGTATGATTCAGTTAACCAAGGCCCCTTCAATTAACCAAGCTTGTATGACTCACTGAACAAAGGCTCGTTCAAATGATCAAACTTGTATGATTCAGTTAACCAAGGCCCCTTCAATTAACCAAGCTTGTATGACTCACTGAACAAAGGCTCGTTCAAATGATCAAACTTGTATGATTCAGTTAACCAAGGCCCCTTCAGTTAACCAAGCCTGTATGACTCACTGAACAAAGGCTCGTTCAAATGATCAAACTTGTATGATTCAGTGAACCAAGGCCCCTTCAATTAACCAAGCTTGTATGACTCACTGAACAAAGGCTCGTTCAAATGATCAAACTTGTATGATTCAGTTAACCAAGGCCCCTTCAGTTAACCAAGCTTGTATGACTCACTGAACAAAGGCTCGTTCAAATGATCAAACTTGTATGATTCAGTTAACCAAGGCCCCTTCAATTAACCAAGCTTGTATGACTCATTGAACAAAGGCTCGTTCAAATGATCAAACTTGTATGATTCAGTTAACCAAGGCCCCTTCAATTAACCAAGATTGTATGACTCACTGAACAAAGGCTCGTTCAAATGATCAAACTTGTATGATTCAGTTAACCAAGGCCCCTTCAATTAACCAAGCTTGTATGACTCACTGAACAAAGGCTCGTTCAAATGATCAAACTTGTATGATTCAGTTAACCAAGGCCCCTTCAATTAACCAAGCTTGTATGACTCACTGAACAAAGGCTCGATCAAATGATCAAACTTGTATGATTCAGTTAACCAAGGCCCCTTCAGTTAACCAAGCTTGTATGACTCATTGAACATAGGCTCGTTCAAATGATCAAACTTGTATGATTCAGTTAACCAAGGCCCCTTCAATTAACTAAGCTTGTATGACTCACTGAACAAAGGCTCGTTCAAATGATCAAACTTGTATGATTCAGTTAACCAAGGCCCCTTCAATTAACCAAGCTTGTATGACTCACTGAACAAAGGCTCGTTCAAATGATCAAACTTGTATGATTCAGTTAACCAAGGCCCCTTCAATTAACCAAGCTTGTATGACTCACTGAACAAAGGCTCGTTCAAATGATCAAACTTGTATGATTCAGTTAACCAAGGCCCCTTCAATTAACCAAGCTTGTATGACTCACTGAACAAAGGCTCGTTCAAATGATCAAACTTGTATGATTCAGTTAACCAAGGCCCCTTCAATTAACCAAGCCAGTCATACAAGCTTGGTTAATTGAAGGGGCCTTGATTTATTGACTCTCAAAAGCTTGATTAATTTTAGGAGCCTCGGTTCACTGAATAATACAAGCTTGATTAATTGTAGGGGCCTTGGTTCACCGAATCATACAAGTTTGATTAATTGTGATTAAGGAAGATTTCCTATTTTTTAAGTTGAAGTAAAAATGTTGATGTCAAACTGAAACCAAAATAACACGATATGTGTAAAAGAAAAGACCACTAGGTGCATTAATTTGTAAAAAAAGTTGAATCAATGCAAGATTTCATTCGATTTTAAACCAATTCCATTAGTACTTACACTAGTGTTTTGAAAGGTTTTACTGAAAATATATACATGTAGATCCCTCTATTTATAGAAATTTTTCAGTTGTATGCTACTCAAAATCCTATTTCTTTATTTGGATTTTAAAATGTTCTTGTCAAGACTCTTTGCTATGTTGTTGATTGTGTGAATGTGTTTTCCGACATCCAATAAAATGCTTAAGATAGAAAGATTCATTTATTTTTAATAACAATCTGTATCTTGTGCCAGACCTTCCTACTACCCATTCTTAACGAGAATGGCACTTCGTTCCAGACAGTGATTTGGAGGGAATGAGAGTTTTAAACTCTTTCAACTCAACAAAGGTCCCTAGGGTTGTACGTACTTTAAAGGCACTGTAAAGTTGCATTGAATTAGTAAACACATTACTAAATTAACAACTCTTTCAAATTTATCTGTCTGATGTTTCGATTAGACTCATTGAGATAACAACAATTTGCAGCAACTGCAAACGCATAATTGTTTTCATACCATTAATTGTCTTCTCGTTTGTTTTCGTCAAACATTTACTTTCAGGCACATTTTAAGGAATGATTATGTGATTCGCCGTCAATCGCTGATGAATTCCACTATTTATTTCGCTGTCCAGCTTTTCGTGAAACTAGAAGCAAATATATTCCTGAAAACTCCTCAAATTCTCAAACATTTTATCTTATAGGCAGATATTTACATCTTCTAACTTTATTGTTCTTAGAAACCTGGCAAAGTTTATAAATGTTATATCATCCACTATACATAAAGCTTGAATATACCTGTGTATGTTGACGTGTCAATTTAATGTAATATAAATCTTCTTTTAAAAATGAATGTATCCCATATATTTTATTTGAAACCACCGCCATTTTGACTGTATGTACATATACAATATATTTCTTTGTACTCTTATACCACCAATGGTGGTTTTTGGAGAATAAAGTGAAGTTGAAGTTGAAGTTGAAACCTTGCATCAACATATATATCAGAACCTTGACAATCAGTCACGATCTCAGTCATGCAACTTTTACTTAAAATGTCAGGGTTAGAAAAACGCAAATAAAGTAAAAACGTTTGCATCCAAATATAGGTAAATCAAAACTAGTCTACATCAAACCTAAGAACTTAACTGATGTATTCTTAACGACCGTTTATGTTTATATTACAATTCTATCCTGCAAAGTAAAAAATATGTAAAGAAAAATGGTCCTCCGAGGAAAGGTAAGTACGCAGGGTCAATATTACAGATGTTCATTTTATTTCATTTGAAGCAAATTGACTCTTGATATATTCTAAATATGTCTTTGAACCCATAGGATTTTATTTGGCTTATGGTACACCAATTAGATTTTCTAAAGGATTGCTTTCCTAGTTTGCAATAAAAAGAGATATATGTCTTCATTAGTTGATATTTAATAGAGGTGTATCAATACACGCAGTGGTTGAATTGTTCGTGTCCGAGTCGAGGAGAACAACAATTCAAATAGGAGGTTTTTGAGAGATGTGCCAAGGAAATTGTGAATATATATGACCGATAGATCGACCGCTCAGATTGACTTATATTCAATGAAAAAGAACTTTACGTCCTCATCTTTGTATATATGTCTTGACCTCACTAGATCAATAGAATCCCTAGTGCTATATACAATACTCTTCTAAATGCGTAAATGTAAGATATTAAAGTCAATTATTCAGATTTTGCATAATGAACTCGCAAACAACTGACTTTATCAACTTCCAACTCTGCCAATTGCGGTGATCTCTTTACTGATATAAATGTGTAAGAACCATGTTGTAACTTCTAAAAGTGCTCATAAGATGATTGCGAAATGCATTTTTTAAGTGACTGATAGATTCCGGATGTTTCTCTATCAAGAAAACCAAAGCTTCTATCTTCAAACAAAACAAAAAGAGATATTTCGGATGTAAAACCTAAGAAACGTTAGAGCTTTGGATGATTTCTGAATCATGTATCATAAGGCAATGCGACTCGATCAGGAGGTCCGTGTTTCGAATCCCACATCCTGCGAGGAGCACGGCAACTTTGTCTGCAGTAGAGAACGGTTATACGCGCAGTTACGTTTGGGTGAATGTAACACTGAATTTCAGAGCAGTACCACCCATGGTGCGCTATTTCCAGTCACATAGTTACATAGCCACAATAATGTTTGGGGATTTCTCCGTGCAATAATACTAGCAGCCGCGATATAAGTGAAATACTCTTGAAAACGGCGATAAACCAAGTATCACCATCCCCCCATCCCCACACACACACACACACACACACACTGTCGAGTCAACAAACAATAATAGTTTCGGTAAAACAGTTGAACCTATACTAATGCCCTTGATTAACTTAACAAACTGTTTCAGATATGCAAGCCAGATCGATTTTCTTTGAAAACTAACCTTTGGATTTTATCGAACAATCTACATTTACTTAAGATTATCTGTTTTCTGTGTGTTCGAGTGTTATTGACGAGTCTTTTTGTCGAGAATAGATAAAAGTGAACGAACGGTAATAAATATTAGATTTTTCAACTCTGTGGCCGAAAATAAGGGCATACTTTCCAAATACTCTCAAATTTTTACCCCAGAATAATCAGTAATGGAGGGTTTAAGCTGTAGTTAAGACACATGAGACAGTAGGATAATAAATAGTAGATTTCTGGTGACTGTTTTCACAAGAAAGGCATGTACGGAATTGCCTTTCAAATATCAAATGTTCATTTATCCATTTATCTTTTGAAGAAACCTTAAAAAATAATAACCATTTTAGGGGTTTTTTTCAGGATTATTTCTTCAGAAGACCTGCCCTCATCTGTAACATTCCCTTGCATATTAAAATCTAAAAGAAATATTTAGCCAAAGGCCACTTATTATCTAAAACATAATTCATGTCATCTATTATCCGTTCCAATCAAAGCAGTTACGCCCCGAGGATTTCTTTGCAGCTCAAAACGTCAACTGAATCTTATAGATCACAGTTAGAGATTAAAGTGGCACAGAGTATGTGTCATAAAATGTTACACATTGAGAAGTTTGAGAATATGGTTCTTACACTTTAATGTCAGTAAATGAGATATCCTGTAGTTGGCAAAAAAGGCATTTACTTTGTAACCTTATTTAGCCTTGTATGCAGGACTGCTCATTGGGTGTAGACTTCTACCTTGAAGTAATTGTATCCATTCTGTATAGATGGATTGATTGGATGCAATCGGGATGAAGTGTCTTTAGTATGTTGCCAAGGTCACAAACGTTTGAGGTATACGCCTGATTCAAACCCGGATCTTTGGCGTGATTGGCCAGTATGATAACAGCAACTACACTTTTCTCCCCATCGATAACGCCTCAGAAAATGTCGGTACAATTGACCCATGCACCTTGTGGTAAAGTATAATGTTACTAATTTACAACCATTCAGAAAGTGTCCTCAATTACGCGATATTATGCGCAAAGCATATAGTCAAAGTCAAATTGTATCAATCTTAACAAGATCAATGCACAACGTTGTTGATATCTAAACTTATCATGATTCCATACCTATTGTCAGGAGAACTGTTCTTAAGTACATACAGACAATCGTTAGGAATCTCTGAACTTGCATGCATGGAGGTATATGTGTGACGTTTAAGCTCAACTCATTGGTCAATCACGATGAAATTCCACATAGTGCTATATCAGTATGTGATTCAAATGAACACAAATGCTTATATTTGTACACTTATTGCAAAACTCACAATCACGTATGGCATCTAAATTAACAAATGCTTAAAACGCCTCTGATAAGTATCTCAAATCACAGACAAATTGAAGAATCGGTATGACACAGGGATTAACGCAATTACACAGTTACCTAAACTTTCGGTGTAACAATTGGACTTCTCTTGGCACACTTCCACCACACAGCTGTTGTTGCAATGAGATCCAGTCGCATTCCAGTATTAACCTTAAGCAATTGGTTCAAACCAACAATAGCTGATGTTGACAAGTTTTAATACTAAGTGACCTTAAAGGCACCACTCGAGTGGCTTTCAAACGCCATTTTGAAAGGTTAGCATTGCGAGAAAACAAATTTGCTGTAATATGCTTTTCCATTAACAAAATTAAGTAATAACTACTTGATTGATAGAAGAAGAGCATATTTACAAATAATTCATAATAACAGTTATCAGTTGCAACAGCATTTTGTCGTAGTAATGCATTCCACGATCGCAGCTTCGATGTTTGGCTTCAATGCACGATGTTTTTTTATTTTTTGAGCGATACATTTAATTTTTTGTCAAATCTTTAACAACTAAAATGCTTATTTCACAAACATATATGAAATTAAGTGTGAAATTATCATGTAAAATCATATATAATTGTAAACAGGAAAGTCCTTCTGAATTTTGTTTCCACAAAAGATACCCTGCTCGAATGGTCCCTTTAAATGATTAAATTGACATTTCGAGTAGTTGTACATTCTCTGTTACCTTATTTCTTGTCGGCAGTATATAGAACTGAGCGTGCGTATGGATGAGCTGAGGGGATGTCATGTGACCTGATATAGTATATAATTTGGAACCTTCAGAACTCGGAATTACTACATTATAGGATAATCGATATCTTCTTTGATCAGTAATCTGCCAATTTCGATGGGGTGATCTTCCTTTGACATCTTCCCCAATCAGTTACTTCGAAGCACTAACTCTTTCTCATTAGCAAAGCCATTCTGTGAGACAAGTGATTATTACCACGATGCAGTGTGTTACTCATTACCAAGAATCTTCCTTAAGTGGTACCAGTGATTATACCCAAGGCACAAGCAGATAGAAATCTATCACTAGTATCATAATTCTCTCTCTCTCTCTTTGTGTTAAAAACAAGATCACAGCATTTGGAATTTGCTAATGATAAAACCCGTTAACCTGATAAATTATTTGTTGAATGTTTGTAAAGTATAACAATACATCTTTATGTCCATTCAATACCTTACTTTCACAGGTTTCCAAGAGAGCAAACGATTTTTATCGATATTCGTATCCGAAAGGAGTACAACGCATCCTTGTCTAATAATGTGCAAGATCATATACTTCTAAAGTTTCTCCAAATTCAATCATTATTAAAATAAAACAAAGACTTCAAAATGGTAATATTCTATCGTTGATGACACTCGTAAATTTTAAAACATATTTGGTTCTCTTAAGGGTCTTGCTAGGATAATGAGAAACGCAGCGTCTTGTCATGTTGATTTCACTCATCATTTCGTGTTTATTTATGCCCTCACCCTAACAAACTTTCAAACCTCAAAACTTTTCTTGCAATCTTTTATCGTCAACAAGCACAGTAAAATCTCTTAGATCTCTACGTCGTTACGTCCGTTCATTTTCTCAAGTTCGTCGTTTACAGCCTCTGGCCACAAAATGAACAATATTTCGTGGTGAGTAAATTTGTTTAATGGTTCCTTTTCGCAAATCAATAATGCTAGCATCTAATCAAGAACACTGACACGTTTTAATGTCAATATTGGTGTTCTAGAGAAACAACTTCTCTACAGAACTAACAGTGCTATTTCTACCTTTTGGTTGTTAATTTTTTGACAACCTTTTATTTTTACCGGTTTGGAACAAGTATATGTTTTAATGAGGATATTAAAACATCTTTATTTTAAAAGTCGTTTCTTGACAGTCAATGCTTGAAGGTTCAACCCTGATTATTTTAATTCATTTGGCTACGGAGGAATGCCTACCTCATATTTGATATAAAATGTTTGAGTTCTGTGTCATTTTGACATATTCTGAATTAACATATATCACAATTATAACACGACTGTATCGTATTTGATACTTGATATAAGAGCAGGGACACAGGCTTTTTCAGTTCAGATTCCGTATTTCGCTGACTCATAATATATACTTGATGACATGTAGGAGCTCAAGCCTTTGCTCACTGAATCAAGTTTGATGAAATGTAAGAGTAATTTTTCACTATAAATATATAAGCCCGGTTCATTGTAGGAGCCTTTGTTCACTGAATCATACAAACTTGATAGAATTAAGGAGCAATTTGTTCCGTGAATAATAAGCATGGTAAAATGTAGAAGTATTTGTTCACTGAAACAAACAAGCTTGGTGAGTCATACAAGTTTGATCATTTGAACGAGCCTTTGTTCAGTGAGTCATACAAGTTTGATCATTTGAACGAGCCTTTGTTCAGTGAGTCATACAAGCTTGGTTAATTGAAGGGGCCTTGGTTAACTGAATCATACAAGTTTGAACATTTGAACGAGCCTTTGTTCCGTGAGTCATACAAGCTTGGTTAATTGAAGGGGCCTTGGTTCACTGAATCATACAAGTTTGATCATTTGAACGAGCCTTTGTTCAGTGAGTCATACAAGCTTGGTTAATTGAAGGGGCCTTTGTTCAGTGAGTCATACAAGTTTGATCATTTGAACGAGCCTTTGTTCAGTGAGTCATACAAGTTTGATCATTTGAACTAGCCTTTGTTCAGTGAGTCATACAAGCTTGGTTAATTGAAGGAGCCTTGGTTAACTGAATCATACAAGTTTGATCATTTGAACGAGCCTTTGTTCAGTGAGTCATACAAGCTTGGTTAATTGAAGGGGCCTTTGTTCAGTGAGTCATACAAGTTTGATCATTTGAACGAGCCTTTCTTCAGTGAGTCATACAAGTTTGATCATTTGAACGAGCCTTTGTTCAGTGAGTCATACAAGCTTGGTTAATTGAAGGGGCCTTTGTTAACTGAATCATACAAGTTTGAACATTTGAACGAGCCTTTGTTCAGTGAGTCATACAAGCTTGGTTAATTGAAGGGGCCTTTGTTCAGTGAGTCATACAAGTTTGGTTAATTGAAGGGGCCTTGGTTAACTGAATCATACAAGTTTGATCATTTGAACGAGCCTTTGTTCAGTGAGTCATACAAGCTTGGTTAATTGAAGGGGCCTTTGTTCAGTGAGTCATACAAGTTTGATCATTTGAACGAGCCTTTGTTCAGTGAGTCATACAAGTTTGATCATTTGAACTAGCCTTTGTTCAGTGAGTCATACACGCTTGGTTAATTGAAGGAGCCTTGGTTAACTGAATCATACAAGTTTGATCATTTGAACGAGCCTTTGTTCAGTGAGTCATACAAGCTTGGTTAATTGAAGGGGCCTTTGTTCAGTGAGTCATACAAGTTTGATCATTTGAACGAGCCTTTGTTCAGTGAATCATACAAGTTTGATCATTTGAACGAGCCTTTGTTCCGTGAGTCATACAAGCTTGGTTAATTGAAGGGGCCTTTGTTCAGTGAGTCATACAAGTTTGATCATTTGAACGAGCCTTTGTTCAGTGAGTCATACAAGCTTGGTTAATTGAAGGGGCCTTTGTTAACTGAATCATACAAGTTTGAACATTTGAACGAGCCTTTGTTCAGTGAGTCATACAAGCTTGGTTAATTGAAGGGGCCTTTGTTCAGTGAGTCATACAAGTTTGGTTAATTGAAGGGGCCTTGGTTAACTGAATCATACAAGTTTGATCATTTGAACGAGCCTTTGTTCAGTGAGTCATACAAGCTTGGTTAATTGAAGGGGCCTTTGTTCAGTGAGTCATACAAGTTTGATCATTTGAACGAGCCTTTGTTCAGTGAGTCATACAAGTTTGATCATTTGAACTAGCCTTTGTTCAGTGAGTCATACACGCTTGGTTAATTGAAGGAGCCTTGGTTAACTGAATCATACAAGTTTGATCATTTGAACGAGCCTTTGTTCAGTGAGTCATACAAGCTTGGTTAATTGAAGGGGCCTTTGTTCAGTGAGTCATACAAGTTTGATCATTTGAACGAGCCTTTGTTCAGTGAATCATACAAGTTTGATCATTTGAACGAGCCTTTGTTCCGTGAGTCATACAAGCTTGGTTAATTGAAGGGGCCTTGGTTCACTGAATCATACAAGTTTGAACATTTGAACGAGCCTTTGTTCAGTGAGTCATACAAGCTTGGTTAATTGAAGGGGCCTTTGTTCAGTGAGTCATACAAGGCATTAAAACAAGTTTTGGATCGAAAAGAAAGAAGGGGGGTCGTTGGGCACGATCGGCTTCGGATCAAGAGGTCCGTGGTTCGAATCCCGCATCCCGCCAGGGGCTCGGCAACTTTGTCTGCAGTAGAAAATGGTTCTATGCGCATTTAGGTTTGGGTGAAATGTATCACTGAATTTCAGAGCAGTACCACCCGTGGTTCGCTTGTTCCAGCCGATACTCGCAGGATTCACAGAAATACATAGGCACAATAGTATTTGGGGACTTATCCCTGCAATAATACTAGCAGCCGCGATATAAGTGAAATAATCTTGAAAGCGGCTATAAACCCAGTATCACCTCACCTCCCAAACTGTCAAGTCAACAAACAAAAATATATCTTCGGTAAAACAGTTGAACCTATACTTATGCCATTGATTAACTTACAAACTCTTTCAGATATGCAAGACCGATCGATTTTCTCTGAAAACATAACTTTGGATGTTATCGAACACCTCAACTCAACATTTACTTAAGATTATCTGTTTTCTGTGTGTTCAAGTGTTATTGACGAGTGTTATTGACGAGAATAGATAAAAGTGAACGAATGGTAATAAATATTCGATTTTTCAACTCTGTGGCCCAAAATAAGGGCATACTTTCCAAATACTCTCACATTTTTACCACAGAATAATCAGTAATGGAGGGTTTAAGCTGTAGTTAAGACACATGAGACAGTAGGATAATAAAAAGTAGACGAAAGAAAGGCATGTGCGGAATTGCCTTTCAAATATCAAATGTTATCCATTTATCTTTTGAAGAAACCTTAAAAAATAAACATCATTTTAGGTTGTTTTTTTTAGAACTATTTCTTCAGAAGACCTGCCCTCATCTGTAACATTCCCTTGCATATTAAAATCAAAATGGAATATTCAGCCAAAGGCCACTTATTATCTTAAACATAATTCGTGTCATCAATAATAACCTTCCAATCAAAGCAGTTACTCCCCGAGGAGTTCTTTGCAGCTCAAAACGTTCAAGAACTGAATCTTATAGATCACATTTAGAGATAAAAGTGGCACAGAATATGTATCATAAAATGTTACAAATTGAGAAGTTTGAGAATATGGTTCTTACACTTTTATGTCAGTAAATGAGATATCCTGTAGTAAGCAAAAAATGGCATTTGCATTATAAACTTATTTAGCCTTGTATGCAGCACTGCTCATTGGGTGTAGACTACTACCTTGAAGTAATTGTACCCATTCTGTATAGATGGATTGATTGGATGCAATCGGGATGAAGTGTCTTCAGTATGTGGCCAAGGTCACAAACTTTTGAGGTATACACCTGATTCACCTGATAAATCGTTGTCGTGAGCAGCCAGTATGATAACAGCAACTACACTTTTCTCCCCCTGGATAACGCCTCAGAAAATATTGACAATTGACCCATGCACCTTGTGGTAAAGTATAATGTTACTTATTTAGAACCATTCAGAAAGTGTCATCAAATACGCGATATTATGCGCAAAGCAGATATCTAGATAAAGCTAAAGCTCAACCCATTGGTCAATCACGATTAAATTCCACATAGTGCTATATCAGTATGTGATTCAAATGAACACAAATGCTTATATTTGTACACTTATTGCAAAACTCACAATCACGTATGCAATCTAAATTAACGCCTCTTAGGCAGTATCTCAAATGACAGACAAATTGAAGAATCGGTATGACACAGGGATTAACGCAATTACACAGTTACCTAAACTTTCGGTGTAACAATTGGACTTCTTTTGGCACACTTCCACCACACAGCTGTAGTTGCAATGAGATCCAGTCGCATTCCAGTATTAACCTTAAGCAATTGGTTCAAACCAACAATAGCTGATGTTGACAAGTTTTAATACTAAGTGACCTTAAAGGCACCACTCAAACGGCTTTCAAACGCCATTTTGAAAGGTTAACATTGCGAAAAACAAATTTGCTGTAATATGCTTATTCATTAACAAAATTAAGTAATAACTACTTGATTGATAGAAGTGGAGCATATTTACAATAGATAACAGTTATCAGTTGCAACAGCATTTTGTCGTAGTAATGCATTCCACTATCGTAGCTTCGATGATTGACTTCATTTCACGATGTTTTGATTTTTTTAGCGATGCACTTTATTTTTTGTTAAATCTTTAACAACTAAAATGGTTTTCTCACAAACATATATGAAATCAAGTGTGAAATTATCATGTAAAAATCATATATAATTGTAAACAGGAATTTCGTTTCCACAAAAGATATACCCCGCTCGAATGGTCCCTTATTCTCTGTTCCCTTATTTCTTGTTGGCAGTGTATTGAACTGAGGGTGCGTCGTAAGAAGGAGCTGAGGGGATGTCATGTGACCTTATATAGTGTATAATTCGGAACCTTCAGAACTCGGTATTACTACATTATAGGATAATCGATATCTTCTTTGATCAGTAATCCGCCAATTTCGATGGGGTGATCTTCCTTTGACATCTTCCCCAATCAGTTACTTCGAAGCACTAACTCTTTCTCATTAGCAAAGCCATTCTGTGAGACAAGTGATTATTACCAAGATGCAGTGTGTTACTCTTTACCAAGAATCTTACTTAAGTGGTACCAGTGATTATCCCCAAGGCACAAGCAGATAGAAATATATCACTAGTATCATAATTCATAAGTAAGTCGCCCGGATTTGTTAACGATCCTAAGGGTTAGGACAGGATGGGGTAATAATGGAACATACCAAGCGGATCTGACAAAGTGTTATAGATAACATTGAAAATAGCAGAAATATGTTTGGTCATTTCCAACAAGTCCTCAATCTTCAAGTCTTTTCAGTGTTTTCCTGTATCTGTTATATCATATATCAGAAATACAATTTGTTTTACTCGAGCATAGTAGGCCTACTTGTATTTTATTCTTTATCTATGTATAATATTATAAATGAAACAAAACAAATAACACGAGGTTGATAAGCCCTTTTATAATAAAGGTGTTTGAAAAAGACTTTGTAAAGACATGTTCTCTTTGTGTTAAAAACAAGATTACAGCATTTGGAATTTGCTAATGATAAAACCCGTTAACCTGATAAATTGTTTGTTGAATGTTTGTAAAGTATAACAATAAATCTTTATATCCATTCAATACCTTACTGTCACAGGTTTCCAAGAGAGCAAACGATTTTTATCGATATTCGTATCCGAAAGGAGTACAATGCATCCTTGTCTACTAATGTGCAAGGTCATATACTTCCAAAGTTTCTCAAAATTCAATCATTATTAAAATAAAACAAAGACTTCAAAATGGTAAAATTCTATCATTGATGACACTCGTAAATTTTTTAACATATTTTGGTTCTCTTAAGGGTCTTGCTAGGATAATGAGAAACCCAGCGTCTTGTCATGTTGATTTCACTCATCATTTCGTGTTTATTTATGCCCTCACCCTAACAAACTTTCAAACCTCAAAACTTTTCTTGCAATCTTTTATCGTCAACAAGCACAGTAAAATCTCTTAGATCTCTACGTCGTTACGTCCGTTCATTTTCTCAAGTTCGTCGTTTACAGCCTCTGGCCACAAAATGAACCATATTTCGTGGTGAGTAAATTTGTTTAATGGTTCCTTTTCGCAAATCAATAATGCTAGCATCTAATCAAGAACACTGACAAGTTTTAATGTCAATATTGGTGTTCTAGAGAAACAACTTCTCTACAGAACTAACAGTGCTATTTCTACCTTTTGGTTGTTAATTTTTTGACAACCTTTTATTTTTACCGGTTTGGAACAAGTATACGTTTTAATGAGGATATTAAAACATCTTTATTTTAAAAGTCGTTTCTTGACAGTCAATGCTTGAAGGTTCAACCCTGATTATTTTAATTCATTTGGCTACGGAGGAATGCCTACCTCACAAAGACAGTATTTCATGATTTAAATCACATATAACAAATAACGATTCCTGGGCACCCGCATAATTTTCATTTGTTAAAAGAAAACCTTAATATTATCCATAGCAAGCTGCGTTTTGCTATCAGTTGCTCTAACTTTGATTTATATAAAGTTGGAATAAAATGACACCAAATGTTCATATACATGTAGAAATCCTGTTTTGAATTATTTTCACAAATTTTAATGCCAAATGTAAAGACAACAAAGACTTAACTTAACGTTATCAGTAAAGCATATGTACATTTGCAGGTATACCAGCTAACCTTAAACTTTTGTCAGAAGGAAGTGCTGACCTATCACCTTGTCAAAATATTTATATGTAGTAGTCAGTACAATCATTCATTAGCGAGACAAAGAGATTTTTGTAACATCTGAATTGTATTCTTTGTTGTTCTATAACTTCCTAACTGTCTTCATGTTCATACTCTGTCATATTTGCAAACATTGTAACTCATCCATGTATATTCGAAGGAGAAGGTATTCTAAGTTGGAGAACTTGCTTCTCATCCTTTTCTTCGTGAATAAAATATGTTTAAATCAAAACCCATTTGAGGAAAACAAAATTGGTATTTGGTGAGCAAATAATCCCAAATTGACATAATGATTGGACAAGTAGAAGCTATTCTTTGTTGACAAGAATCAATTGGTGCACGTAACTTGCTTCAAGCAACCTGTATCAATCGTTCAGTGTTTGCCTCAGACAAATTGACTCTTCACAAGACACAATGCCTCATTTAGAGTATCACTGCAGTCCGACAAGAAGGAGTCTGCAACTGCTTGTGCCAGGAATAACATCAAATCCCAGGGACATGCATCGCTTAAAACATCTTAAGAAAGACGAATAGACTCAGAGACCCTATCATACTTCTTCTATAATGTAGGATGGTAGGGTCTATGAGGAGATATATAGCTAGTTGGGTTTATTTTCAAAAATGAATATGTTGAATATCTTCAGAATTCATAGCATTCACAGAATAGCAGATGAACTAGATATCGTCAAGAATGTTTTTCTTTCATGTACATGCACTTATTTCCATTGTATTATCATTGTTATTGCCTTTGAAATTGTGATATATCATTTCATCAATCACTTTCATTGATCACAATGTTAAATATATTTCATTTCGAAAACAAAGTTTAATTTTACATTTGTTCAATGTTCTAACACTAAGTCAAAGAAATATATTTTTAATACGCTTTCATTGAAATATATGTTATATTTTCGAATGATTACCTTAAAAGTCTATTCACTTTAGATATAATGTCCTTCTCCATGAGTTCAGTCATTATAAAATAATTCAACACATACTCATGCCATACAAATGTCATGAGAAACTAAAACTAAAATGCATTAGCACTTACAGCTCATTAAATATTCAAACGACCTTGTAAACAGTGTATTAATTATTCTTACTTGTAGTAATACGTATTATCAAAGATGAATATTTCTACCATCGTGGCAAACATTATCCAAATCCTAATTAACATATATAATGCAAGTACACTATGTGAATCTTGAACACTGCAGTAAATACCCCAAAGGTACAGGGTCCATCCAATATTAAAATAACACGAAAACGAGGATATAGATTTCCAATATTTTGCTGAGTAAATATTGTTCCAGACATCTAACGAGCACTGTCGGTGGTTCACATCTTAGGTAACTTGTAAGATTTATTTATTCTTGTAAGATAAACAGAACTGTGAAATTGGAACATGTTGACATCAATGTTCCGAAATCTATGATTTTCACGATTGTTGACGGTTGTTCTCACTCTTACTCATGATTCGTTTTGGTATTGAGCTGTCACTCCCATATCATTTGTTTAATCATTATGGTAATATGCACTACATTGAATTTACATTCTGATTCTTTAGTTTCCTTCAAAACTATATTAGAATTACTCGAACTTTAATTTGGACATACATGTATCAGTGCTCACATTTACAACAACAAAGAATATTGGTATTGCTTTACATGTGTGACTTAATATTCACAGAGTGTATGGTTTCAATGTTAGACAAATGGACAATTGTTTTACCCTTCATATATTGCAATTTAACATTTAAACACTTTTAACTTTACAATAGCTAAATGACCTTCTTTTCGAGGTATACAAAACCGTTAGTACATTGTACAGATAATCGTTTACGATTGAGCCAAGTAGAACACAATCCCTACAAACTCATGTTTTTCCAACTTTGATTTGAAAATACCAGAAAATTGGTTCGCTAGTTTTACTGCTTCCCTTATGATGTAACATTTTGTTGCTTTTATAGCAGATTATTTATTAATTTTAACTAAAACCTTCAGATGATATACAAATCGAATACTGAAGTGTGATTACATAAAAAAAATAATGGTATAATAATGTAAAGTATTTCGTGAAAACGATTATTAAATAGTTTAAGTTTGCAAGAGAAAATGAAAATGAGGTCATTCAATATTGTGATCCCTAGATATATCGATGACCTGCTGAAATGGTTACGATTGGTGATATTTATTTCTATGAGGTTGTAATGGCTCTTCATTTCTGTAGTGATTAAACAGTTTATGTTTCGTTCTCACAATGTCACGATGCCTCAAGACAACACATATATAACATGGTATTTGTTACAAAGGCTTTTTAAAAACTCGATGTGCAGTTGTTATTATTAAACAACAAGAAACCTCATAATTTTTCCCATGTTAATTGGTAAATATGTACAGAAAACATTGTCAACTTCAAAAAACACCAAAAAACGTTTTCATCGGTCCCCTAATAACAAAGATATCGCCCTTCAAAGTACGCCAATTTCAGGCTTCTCAATTTGACAGTCTGAAAAGGGATTCTACCGGGTGAACGATATTGCCTTTACTGCGCATGCGAGAAAGGGCGATCTGATGTGGCAGGTTATGATTGGCTGAGAAAAGTTTTACAGATTGTGTATTATTACATCATATACAGAACGGAAATGGGCCTAATCAATGTAAATATAACAGACAATGGTGGTAAATAAACAGAATAAACATGTTTTAGCACGATTTAGAAGCTTCATCTGTCCGGCAATAAAACAGAGTAGTAATTAAACAGTTATAGCACATCGTAACTGATTGTGTAATTACAGGCCTAGGGAGTCGCGCTTGGGATATTTCACACTCTTTGACAATGTTGTTACAAGAATTAGGGGATGTTGTTTTAGAGATCAAGCATGTCTGCCCATCTATGACACGCCCAGTTGTCAAAACACTAGTCATCCATTGGTCAACAATAAGACAAACTAGATCCAATCAAAAATTAAACATTTAGAATTTATCATATGCATTGCATCTGTCTTGAGATGAACACATTCAGTACACATGAGATGGAGTATTTTGCGTTTACAGTGACTTCAATAAGGTAGGCTTTGGTCACATGATATGTCAACTAAACTTTGTGCATTCAAACTTATATGTATACATATTTGTTATTTCAGGCAGTTGTTTGCGTTAGAAATTTACAAATATTTAAAATTTAGAATAACATTATCTCAAACAAAGATATAGAAGGGTATCTATTTTACGCTGATGAGTTGTCTCTTTGTAGACTAACATTGTTTCTTTATTTGATTGAGAAACGCTCAAGACATGATGAAACATGGTGTCAAAAGGTGTATATCCTGAATATCCTTGTATTGCGAACTTAATACAATTTCATGACATGATGCCTCAATGACTCTCTTTCCGAATATTTCGTAGTGTGTATATAGCAAAACCTCATTCAGATTATTCTGGTCACTCATCACAAAATGTAAACTTAGAACTACTAAATTCAAAACATAACTATATCGTAATATCGAAGAGATTTTCAAAACATGATTGAATATAAAGATTTTGCCTTGATGAAATATCCTTATGTTTATACCATTAATGAAGATATAACCTTAGCATTTAATTGCTTTGTTGTATGTTTTCGAAAATCGTTGTTTCAATACTGTCACTGTATATGATATGTGTACTGATCTGTCCATGTTTACGTTACGTCACTATTTTGTTAGGGAGCGGCATAAATATAAACATATACCCCGTTTCTTTTTTAAAAATAGATATGCGAAACATAGTTCTATGACAGGGCTATGACATACCATGTAGTCTCATTGATGAATTGACTTTAGATCCCTCTGTAGAAGCCGTGATTAAGCTATCAACAGTCAAAAAGATTCAACCAAAATTAGTAAATGTCTTCATTATATGTCTCACTAACTAACCGTCATACTGGAAAGTTGTTTTCTTTGTTTGTATAGTAATTATACCCCAAGTAAGTAAGTGACCACTTGACTCAATACTGTAAACAATAGCAATAGCCTGACCAGTTTGGCGAGAAAGGGCGATATGATGTGGCAGGTTATGATTGGCTGAGAGAAGTTTTACAGACTGAAAATATGATGTTTGTTTTCAAAGTCATTAAATCACTATTTTGCGCATGTTTTTGAACAAACAAAATATCGATGTTATCTCAAGATATCTTGATGTATCCATTTCTGCATTGTGTACCCCCTCGGGGTTACATGTTGTTTAAAGCTTTTATGCCTTGATGCATCCTAAGCAATATTGAGTCTTTGGAGTCTTTCGCTGGGATATTACATTACTAGCCTAATTTCATAATAGCATTGTCTTAATAGTCCATTTCAACCATATTTTAAATATATTTTTATCAATGCTCTTAAAAATAAAGTAATTCATTCAGATCTTTTATTTTAAATAGAATTCTGAAATCCCATATTTAAGGTCATCAACGGTTTTTATTTCAGAATGATGTCCGTTCTAAAAAAGTAATACTATAGCTTTGGAATGGTGAATAGTGAATACATTTGGTATAATTGATCTATTAGGCAGCTGTTATTCTTTGTTATTGAACTATCTTGTTAGACTTTGCGTATTTGTTCAAGTCATTAATCGTTGGGATGATGTCTTCAACGGTTAATATGTAATTCTAATTAAACCATGGAATATTTGTCATGTCCCAAACATTTGAATTCATATGCGGCCAAAACTGTTGTTGTAGCTGATTCATGTCATACATAACTCAAATCATTGATTCTGGGTGTTGTTTTTCTGTTATAATCTCAAAGATTAAAAATTATCTCAAGGACCTTTCATATAAAATTCAACATTCAACCTTGATTCACAAACTTTGGACAATCTACTTTCAGTCGTTCAAAGAGTTTTAACATGTTTCCGGATATGAATCATAAAGATAATACAGTGTGTATGCTATATACAATTATGACATCCTCGAACTTTTTGAAACAAACAGAAAAGATGCGCATAAATGCATTAGAACGAAATGCATTATCCATTTCCATCTATAGAGCTAGCAAACATAAGCAGTTGAAAGTAGCGTAATATTCATTTGACAATACCTTCCATGAAAACTAATATTCGTTGCATGACACCAAACAACATTGTGTTTGTACTATGAATATTGATGACAAAATGAGACAATTCATTCCAGTGGGAGTTCCTGTAATTGTGTAGAATATGCAAGAGCTGCCTAAAACTTAGGACAAGTGATTGCCGTATGCTATATGATAACCCCTTGCTAATGGCTGAATTTGAAATAAAAAGTAACAAATATTAAGGATTTGAATCAGTTTCTCCTCATTTCGTGAAAAGGAGAACATTAGATCAAAATAGGTGATGATACACTATAGGGTTTACATAATCTGTTTATGATTCTTTCTGTGGAAGTATATATTAATTATTTCTTGGGGAAAATCTCCACTGTTGCATCCCATTGTCCCTTAGAAACTGTAATGATATTGTATTTTTTCTAATTACAGGGTTTTATATAATTGAGGAAACCGTTTCTCTCATCACTATGCCTAGATTTAACTGTGACCATTTCCCGGTAATGTTTATTTCTAGTGATTCGTATGTTTGTAAATACATTTCTGTAAAAACAAAAATATGGGCCGAAAAATCTCTGCCTTTGTTTTTTTGTGGAAATATGTTGATAATGTATTTAAAAATAAACAAAATTCAATCATTTATGATGATTTCTAAAAAAAGGAGATGTATATGTTCTGTTACATCTTGATGTAATAGAAAAATAACATTCTACGTTGAGGAAAATAACAAGAGACCAAAAGACTGAGATAAAATCATTTATTCATAAACTATTTGGTGAAGATGGCCAAATAGAATAGCGTGCATTATGTTTAAACAAGATGAATAATATGTAGCAGGTTTCGTGTCTTTATTGACGAGCTACTTATCGCAAATGTGAACAGCAATGTTTCCGTTGGCATATCTATGTTTACACAAATTGATTCAAATCCCCACGTTATGAACTCTACATGTTTGCTAGGAATAAATGTCATTCCATAAAGTGCTGGTTTTCAGAATACATGGGCTCAAATGCTACTAAAAGTAATGTTCACATTTTGGATATTTGTATAAGCATCAATATCAATGACGATTTATTTTGATCATGAGTTACTGTCTGACATTTTGAGTTTATATGTGATGGGGCTTTTGTTTTGACAGAATGTAACAATAAATTACAAAGCATATTAGTTTATAAAAAAGTTTTCACGTAGAAATGCTTAGATTCCTGTTACACTGTTACTGTTCTCTTCAACTCTGGTGTGCAATCTTCCCAAACTTGAAACTTATCAGGTTATTTCTTTATTATGATTTTTCACCCAAAAAAACACTTTAAACTTTAAAAAATCAGATATTGATGATGATAAGGTTGTGGTTTAAATATGATTAAAATTCTTTTGTTCAAGAATTTAAAGGTTGTAACGATATCACTAATTTGGTTTTATCTTTGATGATGTTATTTCCTAATGGTATTGCTCTTTATATAACAAATTTGGTATCCTTAATCCAAATGATTGCGTACTGATATTTATACCAAGTTGATGGTATCAAAATACCATTGTGGTATGATATTTGCAGATTGAAATTATAGAAATAAAAATCTATAAAAAAATAAGTCAATATCAACTTCAAGAATTACAGCTAGATATCATCGTTCTCTGTCTAAGTGAATGTTTCCTTAACTCTCTTCTCAAAGTTTTTTAAATGTCTGATGGAAAGGAAAATAATCTTGATTTCAACTTTAAGGAGAAAAAGTGTCATGATCAGCCGCTTAACTGTATCTGGACTGATCAGTTTGTTGATGTAATAACGTTGACATGTTCAAAATACCAATAAATCCCTGACAGATAATTAACCTAATGGTAATAACTCTAATTCAGATGTGTATTTCTGATCAGTTGAACAAATTGTCACAGTGCTTATTTGAATGAAGACACAGGTTGAGCGGTTTGTAGTAGGAGCTCAATGTTTGGAGACAACAGGACATCAAGTAATTCTATCAAGAACAAGCTGCAGATTTTATTTAAATTCTCGAAATGAAATTTACTTTTTAAATTTTGAGATTTAGTTTTCAACATATTCATCAAAACCTAAACAATGGAAGGTATAACGACAGATTAGAAAAAAAAGTCTTGCATGAGAAAAACTTAGGAGTGGAAGCAGTCCATCAATAGAGTGCTCACAGTTTTCAAACGAATAAGGACATGCAATGTACGATTCGTTTGTGAGTCTCAGGAGAGGCTCACGTTTTATTCAACTCTTGCGTAATCACTTTCGCATATTGGTTTCATTTTCAAAGTGTTACAGTTCCTGTAAACAATTTCATTAATGCCCTTTACCAAATCCCAAAGTAGGGTGATCCAGTTTAATCCAATAATGGTGGCAGTGGATCTCGACGATTCTTTGATCTTTGTGTTTCAATAACGTGAAAGGTTCATTCGAACTGGCAATGAATTGACTTTCTATAGTCAAAAGATATGGTTTATGTTGTCATTGAATTGTATTCTAAATTCAAGAAACAATGTGCTTTTAAATAAATACATTTCATACTTTCAACAAGTTTAAGACAGTGTATTTGATGTTTCTCAAGAGATTAAATTCCTACCCATTACAATTACACATTATCGGAATTTTAAAGTCAAGATTGAAGTTAAAGACCGTATATGTACAGACAGGTAAGCCAGTTGAATTAAGCAAGTCAGACAGGAAGTTGTTCAGTCAAAACGTATTCCCTGATTTACAACATCACACACTTTATTCATTTAAGAAATGGAACGCGAAAAAAATGAAAACATCAGACTCATCTTAGAAAACCAAAAGATGTACAGGAAAATAACATTTTAGTTTCTCCTTTGTTACAAAACGTTTTCCTTTTTGCACCAGCACATTGAAAATAACTCGTTGCAACAACTCATACAACAGCATTGTTCGGAACACGCACACCAGACGTGCTGTGTTCCACTTGCCAATCCAATAGAACTTAAGGAGCAATCAGAAACCTTTCTGGAGCAAAACAGCCCAAGAGACATTTCAATTGTGAACTTTTTGAAAAACCGTAAGAGTATTTCCTTCTTCCCGATAAACATGTAACTGACAACAGTTGCTTAGACAGAATACTCAACAGTAATCAATCCCTCCTCACTATCACCTCAGACTAATGGCTGGTATTGTTGAAGACAAGTTATTCATGCCTATGGTCATCTTAAGTTTTCAAAAAAAATCGATATATTAGGAGCTTGAATCAACTTCTGTAACTAAACAGTACAATACATTTAACTTCATTTGCTTGTTTTTAGTCAAATAAATAACTTGAAAATGCAGGAGCTCTAGATCTCTGGATACAAAATAAATAAGCTGATGTCGCAAACTGAAGGTAATCACATGTGTTCAGAACATTATGTCAGTCCATTTTGACATCAACACAATAAATATATTTAACTGTATTTAAACTTAGAACTGATCCCTCAAAAGGTTATTTTCAGTAGATGAAGATTCTTGCCTAGAGGAAAGAAGTTTGTTTCAGACCTTAATGTCTTTACCCTACATTGATGACCATTTGGGAAAATCAATATTGATTAAGAAAATGATGTGACCTACAACAAAGCAAGGAAATATAATTACTTTCTAGAAATTTTGGTTCAAGTGTTAGGTGATACAGTGTTCGCTCAAGCTCAACACATTTGCCAGTGGTTCATGCAACACTGGGGTCAAAAATGCTAAAACTCAAATTTCTTGATTATATAACAAACGCGCCATTTCAGTAACATGTGAAGTATATAGAGGAATACCAGAATGTATATTTTTTAATAACTATCATTCGTTTACAAATTGTTTGTATTTTTTTTATTCCATTTCAAATCATTTACACAAGTTACATGGGAAAGCAAATACATTTACAAACGTAGTATTCCAATCATTGTTAACAGAGCTAAGTATTACAAAATATTATGAGCGCTTCATTCCATGCCAAGTATCATTGGCACCTGGTTCCATTTCCTAATGAATACTTCTGATCTGTTGTTCTTCCAAGAAATACATTTTCAATTGAACATGTCATTTTAAGATATTATAATAACTCCTCAGAAGAGAGTACATGTTGTCATATACTTGAGACATAGATATTTTGGCTAAAAGTATTTAATTATTAAGTATTTTATAGTGAGAGCTAACTCGAAATGTGATATAATATTTTGTAAGTATGATTTTAAAATGAAGATGATTATTGATAAACATAAAGTCTCGCCAAAAGTTCTTTACAAATTCACAGTCAAAGTATACATGTGAAATATCTTCTGAGATATGTTTACATTTATCATTATCAACTAGCTTCATCTTTGTTCATTACAAATTGATCAAATTGACATTAAATTATACGCCTGCTGGCGAAACTGCAAAATCATTAACTCAACATTACACATTGTCAGAAACACGTATTGCCATAGTATTGCCATAGAAAATTCTATCGTTGTACGCCTTCAGCGATAGTTTGTCCTTAAAGCCTAATGAAACTGATGACAAAAATCTTCCAACGCAAACAAAGAAAGAAAGGTCGGTGATGTGCAAACCTATTTACAATTATTTTATTACACCGCTGTGTCCCTAAAGTTTGATAACTTTCCCAAGCATTGAAGTGCAAATTTCATGGGGTTTTATTTTAATTTTTGAAAGGAATTGTAGACTTGAAAATTAAACGGACACTGTTATGTTTCTTATTCAAACTGAGATATTTTGATATAAAAATGTCTCCTGGAAGAATTTTCACCTATCTTCGTATTGAAGAGGAAATATCATGTTATTTGAGGTGCCTTGTACAACATTAAAGGGGCAGTAGCATTTTTTTATAAAAAACATATTTTGAATTTTTCACTGATAATTGAACGTTAATGCTCAATGTATATTTTTTTCAGATGCAGAAGTTTGTTAGTAGTATAAGGTAGATTAACATTTGGTAGAATCGGAATATTTAACATTTACTAAAGTTAACTATTATCTGATTTCAGTGATATGCCTTATGAGGTAAACATATGTCACATATTGTCAAGATATTACAAATGTTCTTTTAGTTTGGTAAAAAAAAATGAAAACATGTTGAGAATTGGGTAATATTCTGGAGAGCAATTGTACAATATGATGATACACAATAGGACAATATCTTAAGCTTACTGTTCTGTACTGAAAGAATCCATTTGATAGATACGATAAATGAGGTTACCCCTTACAATAATTTGGTATAACTGGAAAACATGTAACCATCTTCATATTCTGGTGGTATAGAAAACTGAGCCAAATAGGTTTAAGAACTATGCTCCTCTCACAGAATTAAGCATCAAGAATATTTGTTCAACAAATCTGAACACATTCTAGGTAGTAATACGTTCAGAATATTATGGACAGAATAACTTCGTCACCTTAATTCAGACACTATCCGAACATGAGCGTACAAATAAGACAAGATATACTTTTCAAAATTTTACATGTTGCTTAATGTGTTGTTAGAAGTATACCTTAAAGGGGCAGTAGCACGTTTTTTGATAATTTTATATTTTAAAAATTGCACTTATAATTGTAAGTAAATGCCTAATGTATTACATTGACAGTTTCAACAATCACATTACACAAGCCAATCACCCATAGTCAAAGGACAAAGTATGAGGATTCACATAAAATCCATTGGCGGCCATTTTTTTGTGAACACCTTTAATTCATTGTTGTAAGAAAAATGAATCGCATGGCTAAACTTTACATTATATATTTGAATTATTACTGCTCCATTTAGTTTAAATACGGTGTCTTTCAATTGGAATCAATAATTTTCATTTTCCTGACATCACCTTATATTCCCCCTTAAAACGTGCTACTGCCCCTTTAAATTACCAAATTACATAGCAACAGTTCAATATTTGCATATTTGTTTTCAAAAACTTTAGTAATGAGCATGTGAACGGTCCGTATATATTTGATAAGAATATACATGTATAACTTTTTTCACCATTCACCATTTTTTAACGTTGCGAAATAAAAAGGAGAAATAATTGTTTCAAATTAGCATCATGTTTCAAATACAATTGAAATTAACCCATTAAGAACTTTAACTAAACAATTATAAAAGGTAAAAAAATAATAAAACACATTTATAAATGCTGAATATCCTTGTGTAATCAGAAATAATGTTTTTAAACAGTTTGACTCAAATCATTGGTATTCGACCAAACACTTACACATATGAAGGTATTTTGCAGAATGACATTACCCCTTTGATTGGCAATGCGTTTACGGGAGGATCGGAATATCATTAGTTCATTCTATATTATATTGAAAACGCACATGAACGTGAAGATAAAAAAAATCACACTGATAAAAGGAATCACTTTTTTCTTTTATAGTTGATCATCTGATAAATAATGAAATGAAATTTGACACTAAAAGTTGCGTGGTGATCTCTTCAGCCAAGTCAAATCACTCATCATACGTTTACTTCATGTAGGAGTTACAGAACTGAAATGATACGACAATTTATCACAAAAATCTGGAACAAAAAAACGGTTGCACATCTAAATAAATGTAAATTAATGATTGAAGCATGAAGAAATGACTGCATTATTGGATAACATTAATGAATATTTTATTTCTTTTCCTGAAATGCTGAATTTACCAAGCCTCCAGACAGTAAGGAAGTTTGCAGACAAATTACATGAAAATGAGAATCCCAAATGTCACGTAGCTTTTTAAGTTTTATTTCAATTTGAAGTACATGTACAGCTTGTTGAGAGTCGCAGACAGATTACAATATAATAAAATTGGCATTGTATCCTTTAGTTTTTTATTCCATTGTTTATACCTGAAGGCAAACTATCATTTAGTCTAAGAGGTATGTGTTACAATATAGACAATATTTTTAAACAATTCATGTATTATAGCAAACTGGGGCCCTGAAGATGCTTTATCTTTAGAAAGCTTCCTAAAGTCGAGTGATCTAAATTGGTATACTTTATTAGACATGGTTGGTCGACAACTGAATATTTTTGCTTTAGGGTCTGGATGACAGACAAGCCTGAAGGAGGACAGATGAACTAGAATTACGATATGAAGGGAAGACTCAGTAAAAAGAGACTTCGAAACATACATGTACAACCATCCAGGCAAAATAAATTAATGACGGAAATGCCATTAGGAATGGAAAATCTGTTGTTGTTATACAAAACAAAGGAACATCATATTGAAACTTTTGTGACATTGGAATGAATTATAATATTCCCAACAGCAGATATAAACGTATCCTGGTCAGTTTTTCTGTTATTTACAGCTTTCAAACAAACATATTTTAGCAAACAGTGTTGTTTTGTATACTTAGCAATGAAATCAATATATGTTAGGTTGTTCTCTAAATATGCCACTTCTCAAACAGTTTATCAATAATTAAAACCATATGAAGAACTCCAGATAGAACATCTAACACACTTTTCAAGAAATTAATTCAAATGTTGATAGATATAATGTTACATGTATTACAAGTATTGTTTTAAACAAAAATAATACATTTTCCTCTTTCCGTAAATAAAATCTGGAAGAGCCAGACAGTTTGACTGTCAAACCGTCACTGATTACCCGTGGGGTTGCACTAATAGCATGTCATCCACACCACATGCTCAAACATGTTGTGCATACGACCTGGACAGTAAACCATTCGTCATCATTACTGAAACTCCCAATGGACATTTGTTTGTATGACGAATAATCATTAACATACAGAAAACAACATAATACTTTTGATATTTATATATTCGATGTGTCATTTTATTCAATATACACTCAGGGGCAAAAGAAACGATACCAAATTTTCAAAAGAGTACAGAACAAAATCCTGTTGTAAATGAAATGCGACTACGAATCCTTGTGATAGGCAAATTAGTTGTGAAGAAGTACTCACAATTTCAAACATCAAAGTATGATACTTATAACTGTGTGACCGTTCAAATACACGAGGGGTCAGAAAATAGCTTTTTCAATGTTATTTCTGGTCATAATCTTTTGAATTGGAATAAAAAAATTATGAAATGTAAATTTATCATAAATATAAGATGTTATCAATATAAATAACCCGGGTAGAAGTTAATTTGTTCACGCATTTTGCCTGTATGTTGGTTTGAAAACTCAAAAAAGGGCCATTTTCTCGTTCCTAGCTGGTCTAGTTAAAGAGATTTTTATAAGGCTTTTTTTGAAAGGCCTGTATTTCAAAAGCGTTAACAGATATAGCTTTGAAATTATAAACTTAGTTCAGGCAGCTCTTGAAGAAACAAATTAACCCAGTTTCAGCCGTAACTATCACTCGTAGCTTGACCTATCGTGTATTTTATATGGTATCGTTTCTTTTGCCCCTGAGTGTATACATATATATATGTATTTCTTGCAACTGATGGTAAGTAACTATATGGATTTTGTTTCTTTTGATAGTAATCGGAGTAAATGTTAACCAAACAATTATTTTCTGTGAAAAGAAACTCAATCAACAAGTCGTTTTACAAATACAACGTGATATTCCCGTGATATTGTGTCGAAATGCAACTCTATTGTCAAGTGTCAAGTGATCTTGTGTAAACTATAACAATCGAAATAGGAGATTCAACTGGCAAGGCAACACACCCTTGCGTTAAATATGTGTCTTATTGTAACAGCTGTGCAATGAGTGGCCTTCAACTCTTCCAAACATACCCACACCTTAATTCTGAAAGATCAAAATATATATAATAAATTCGAATAATGTATATCTAGTTTGAAGTAAGTTGATAGTTGAGTGAACGTTAGGTTCTTCAAACCAATTGTACAAAAAATAGTTTTCAATTTATAACCAAAATTATATTCAATTACTTACGTCCGTCTACAATTCCGTTTTCAACGAAATGGTTTTCTCTTACACATTGCACAGTTATAAAGAACAAGGTCTATTCAATATTTTTTAAACCAGCTTGACTCTTGTCATAGCATTTAATTATAGCCTAATAGCAGTTATACGAATATAACTACGTCATAAGAAGGAGTCACGTCTTTGTCTTGAGAATCATGATCTATGCATTGCAATAAATACTTAAAGATATTGATTCCTGTTAGGTTGGATACAGATTCATTTAAACATGAGAATTGAAATTTCAAATCGTTCCTTTCTTGGATTCCCTCTTATTTCACACTAACCTTCTGCTTAAAACAAAATCTTTATTTGTCTATACAGTGTGTACACTATTCTCAGAATGTAATTTCTTTAGTAGATTTTGTCCAAGTACGAACGTCCGGAAAACAGGCAATGAAAGCACAATGTCGATTGAAATCCACTTGTTATCGCCTTGGCCATTGTTAATTGGGAGAGTGCCATTAGGAAGATATCTAATTTAGAAAATCTGTACATATTGTTTACACAATGTCTGGCCGCAATGACCTCATTACTCACCGCGACAAAATATCCGTAGACTTTTACTTCGTTGTACTTGATATCAAATGGTTATTCTTACCTTACAACTGCAAATAAATCATTTTAAGAGCTTGTTTAACCCTCTCCTGACTGCAGGCCGCACCTGCGTCCCAGACTTTAATTACTAATTGACACGTCATTGAAATTTGACCCTTTGACATACAAACGACAAACGTGTGTGACGAAGTTCCATAAATGTTGACAAAGTTTATATTTTTTTAATCACAAATCAATAGCCTTTCTCGTGGTGAAATAATTATAATGATAAAGTTTTCCGTTATCAAAAAGTGACAAATTAAAAATATCGAATGTATTTCAATTAGAAAAGTGACGTGCAGGTGCATGTTTTTCTTACTAACAGCGAATTTACCTATCTTGTTGAATGTTCGTTTCAAAGTGCTTTTAACATACTCAAGTGTTATATCATTCTGTTCGTTAAATAATATCCTATTACTCTTTTAATTTCCGAAATAAAATCTTTCTTCGTCATAAAACTATAGAAAAAATAAGATTTTGTCGGCAAATGTAAACATCATCGATCGATTTTTGAAGAACACATGTAAAATTATCAGCGTAATTAACTTACGTTTTTCAGAATCTCATAATCCTCAAAAATTTATTAAACACATGTTATGCAATTCCTTGTCAATTGTTGTTCCTAAAAGTTGCGAATATTCCGAAATAATGTAAAAAACATCGCATCGAGTATCGATTTGTTTCAACAGTCACATGGGTCGCTTCGCGCCAAATGATGGCATAACAGCTGATAACGGTATTTCAGCGAGGTCAATGTCGTAATTTTTTTCTCCATATTTCAAACGGTTCGGAGTGGAAAATAACAAGTCATATCAATAAATAGAATTAATCAAATCAACACAATTGCAATGTAGTTTTACCACATTAATCTAAAACAATTTTAATTGTCGTACTATTTATACCGCAGCACTTAGTTTATCCACTACTACTGACTTGCATTATTCGCATGATGTGAAATAGTCGTCACGAAGAAATTTCAAGAAGACGTCGTTTTTTGGTATGGCTTACGACTTAAGGAAAATAAGAAAGGAAAGGAGAGATAAGGAGTTGGGCAAATTTTAATTGACAAACATAAAACAAGAACAGAACTACTCGAGTCATACACAGACAAGAGTAGAAATGAGGTACCCCCTAGAGGGAATAATACACAAGAAAATAGATTGCCTAAGCATAATACACAGAAAATGCATTGCTGTAAATATAGAAATTACCTGGTTTAATTATTGCATAATAAAGAATTGCAAAAATTGATGAGAAATAACAAATAGCTGGATAGCCTACCAAGCACCCTAAGTAAAGCTACTGGGAGGGTGGGAGTGTTTTTTCGCTAATTTTAGCACCATCAAAAGCACGGCAACATGCCGAATAGCAAACGTCAAAAGATAAGAGAGCTAGTAAGGGAAGTAACTGTAACATGATTACGCTGCAACCCACCAAAAATTATTTTAACAAAGCTAAAATACCACTTTGGTATGGCTTACGACTTAAGGAAAATAAGAAAGGAAAGGAGAGATAAGGATTCGGGCAAATTTTAATTGACAAACATAAAACAAGAACCGAACTACTCGAGTCATACACAGACAAGAGTAGAAATGAGGTACCCCCAAGGCCAAAAAAAAAAAAATTAATTGAGGTAAGTATTAATAACTAAGGAAGAAGGCTATGTCAGCAAAAGTAAAACCCCATAAAGTAGAACCTGGAAAAAAGGTATAAGCTTAACCCTAACAATTGGAGTAAAGTTAAAAAGAGGGCAAAAAGCAAGAAAAAGGAGAAAGGAAGAAAGAAGCTTTTACAGCAAAAAAAGCCCCTAAAATAAATAAAACCTGAAAAGGGAATATAGAATTGAACCTAACAATTGGTGGGTTGAAATATGGTTCGAACACAATGCATAATAGCCAAGCAAATGTCTTACATAATAGCTGTAATATGTCTAAAATGGAACTTGTGGGAATCGAACAGGCAACATTTGTCCAAATCGCAATAAAATAGCTAAACGCTTGTCAACATCAACATCGCAATAACGCTTAAAGGCCTCAGATGACCAATCACCCAGAACTTGTATTTCTGGGTCAGAACACCCAATGTGACGAGCCCAGCTGGCTCCGCCCCTTCTGAAAGAGTGGCCTGCATAGTCTTTTGGATTAAGTCCTAACTTCTGAATCAAACCCCTTAACTGAACCAGAAAATCAGCATATGAGAGTGGTTTTGAGTGTCCATCACAGAATAGGGGTCCAAGAGGCTGGGCTGCTGGAGTCGCAACTAACATATTGTTCATAGCAGTAGCTGGACACAGGAGATGGTTTTCCATCCGGGGGAGCACAGTCTGGAGTTCCCGCTGTCTGAACTGGATTATTTTTGTCCATCGCAAATTCACAATATAGCCCCAAATACAAGGCACCACATCAATTCTACGGATATCCCTGCTTTCATTGAACAGGCCTCTTAGCAGGAAATTCCCAGGACGTAACAGCCCAAAAAAAGCAAGCAGACAGGCTGCCCAAAAAATAACATTGTGCACAACACTGAAGTCCAGATTACCCTTCAATCTGAGTAGAAGATCAGGCGTGATACCCAGCACACGTTTCATACCAGACCACAGCTGCACTATCCCCCAATCATCTTTGGTGGGATCAGGCACACTTGCAGCTTTATGTAGTAAAGAGACAATATTCACATATGATTTTATGGTGTGGTATTTGAGCTTTTTTACATCTGACAGATATACCATGTATAATTCCACAACCTTAGATGTAACCGGGACCGGCTGTAACTTCATGATTTCACAGAACTTGGTGTAGCACCTAAGGTGGGTCGTGTACGTTGTTTTCGTCGACTCGGCCCAAGCTTTCTCCATGAATATGTCCAATTTTGTCTGCAGTTGACATAGCAAGTTGTCTGGGCCACCTGTAACAGATGAATTTTGGTGACATGTGGCAGCACAATTCACTGATTGAAAACTCCTTTAAGTTTAAATGGGGGAGAAGAATGTAGAGTTGAGATAGTTTATCAGTTTCACTCAGTCTTGAACAAGTATCTGCCACATAATTATAAGAACCTTTCAAATACTGTGCACTCAACTTAAAGTTAAAAATAGCAGAGATGAAACATAAAGCTCTGAGAAAAGGCATAATTGGAGGGAACTTTGCTGTTGCTTTGTTAATGATACTTTTTGCAGTAACATTATCTGTCTGAACAATAACATGCCTGTTACTCAAGAAAGGAGCCCATCGCAGAACCGCCACTACTATTGCCATAGTTTCCTTATAGTTAATATGCCATCTAGCCACCTCAGGTAGGTCAATCAACCAGTTCACGTAAAAATAGTCCCCATCAAAATAGCCCCCCGCACCATCACCACATGCATCCGTTTGAAGGCTTGTAACCGGTCTGTTGTCCAAGATGGGCTTAGTTCCGTTGAAAACTGATAGAAACTGTATCCACTAATTTACATTCGCATAGAAGTCTTCTGACAAGCGAGCTTTATGGTGACTAGCGGTTAGTTGGCTTTGCATATCTATGACTCTTCGAAGAAACGTCCTTCCTCCATGGATGACTTGACTAGCCCAGTTCAGTAGCCCAGCCAAAGCCTGTAGCTGACGTTTACTTGCACGCTTGCGAGAACTAAAATCTTGAAGTGTCTGCCACAGTTCTGCACATTTTGATTTAGTTAAGGCCAAGGTCATACTTTCCGTATTTATCTGAATTCCAAGGAAAGTTAACAGGGTACTTTGGCCTTCCACCTTGGTCCAACTAATACGAAAACCCAATAATCTCAAGGTTTTACACAACAGTCTCAATCCCCTACCACATTCCTGTGCAGAGTCTTCTATGATTAAAAAATCATCCAGGTAGGCAATGACACAAACATTGTACATAGTTTTCATGATACGACACACTGCAGAGCTTAAAGTTTGAAAGATCTTAGGCGATTTCGAAACACCAAATGAAAGTTTTGTGTCATATATGTAGATAGGGGTCTTCAGATCACTAAACACCCATTTTAGTCCTGTGAGGGGGTAGTTAGATGGGTGTATACCTACTGAGCGATAAGCGCTTTGCAAATCAACTTTGGCTAAGTAGGAATTTTGTTAAATCAGTTTAACTGCTTCAAGCAAGTCCATATATTCACAAGAAGTGTCTTTACAGTATGCGTTTAAGTTTCCTCCCAAGGGTTTACTAGCATCATGGATAAGCCGCACCTTACCATTCGATTTGGGGATTGCACCTAAACTACTAACAATCCTAGGGGCCTCTTTTTAGCAAACATAATGACCCTCCCTCACTTCTTCTATAAGCTGTGCTTCCACAAGGGTCCGATATTGCAATCCTGATTTATAATTGTCAACTTCAACCCTCTTCACTTCATCCAACTTAGTGTTCTCCACAATTCGGAAGCCGTCACGTACCCCCTCAAGAATATAATCCCTATCACAATCCCCTTGCGGAAGTAATTCCGCCCATGCAGCATAGTTCAACTTGAAATTATCAGCGTTCACATGTTTAACCATATCATGATCAGAAATGTATTTTGCAATATCGTTAGTGTCACTTTCACCACTACAATCATCATCCGTTACCTTAGAGGCTACATCAAATGCACTGTGTGCCCCTTGGTATGAACGATCACTAACTAAGCGTTTTTTGTCTCTGTGTACTGAGCACTTCTTTGTCCTTGCGGTGCACTGGGATAACTTGGGTGCCGCCTTGCCGGGTGAGCTGGGCTGTAACAAATGGCACAGTTATGTGCCATGCGACAGTTTGGATATGTACATTCCTCAGAGTTGAATTTTCTACAGATTTGACGTCCATCAGAAAGAAATGGTCCTCTCAATCCAGGGGCTGTAGCATTATGTTGCCTACCAGACGCATTCCACTTGGTATGAGTGTTAAGTGGCACAAGGGGTGGCTTAGGTTGCAGCCGGAAGTAATGTAAATCAGGTCTGTAGACACCCCAACGAAACTTCTCATCCCATTGTTGTTCCCGATATTCTTTGTCATAGGCGAGAACACTCTGCCATGTGTGTTTAGACGACAGGCGGAATATGTCCGTCGAGTACTTAATGTAGTCAAGAATGGCCTCTCTTCCTATATCCTCTTTTGTCATCATATATGACAGGATTTTTAAATTCGCGTATCCCCATTGTTCCAAATTAATTATTTTGTCACGTTTAGAGCCAAGCTTTAATATCGCCCCATTTCCTAACTCAAAATGTTCCTGCTCATTTTGTTCCACATCCCAAACAAAATTTGTAATGCACAGTTTCTTCCCCTGAGCAGTTCCCTCATTTACCGAGATAATACTACCTGTTGCCTCTGCCGAATTCAAGCGTAGCAAATTGTCTCCCTGTTGGCCTGTTGTCACGATTGGCTGCTGCTGATCACGTGGGGGAGCCTGAGGTGGTAATTGCAGTGTACGATTCATGTCAACTTTCTTCTCCTCGATCTTCCTGAGAAGTTCCACCTTTGCGGCTTCCAACGTTAATACTTCCATTTCGTATTCCAAATCCTTAACTTGATCGCGGAGTTGTTTTCCTGCCTCGTGCACCGGTGTCGACGCCATTTTGGAAGACCATGCTGCTTCTGCTTTCGGAGTTTTCTTCTCCTCAAACAACAAAGACTCATCCAGTCCCTTCATTTCAGCCGCTAATAGTTGCTTCATCTTGTTACCCGCTGATGAACGTTTCGGACGCGCGTCCAACTGCTATGATTCAGACATTTTTTCGCTAATTTTAGCACCATCAAAAGCACGGCAACATGCCAAATAGCAAACGTCAAAAGATAAGAGAGCTAGTAAGGGAAGTCACTGTAACATGATAACGCTGCAACCCACCAAAAATTATTTTAACAAAGCTAAAATACCACGCCAATAAAATATGAGTGAGTTATTTAACTGTTTTGATTTGTATTTGATATGTATGAAATCTATAAACTATTTCTTGATCAAATATATAACAATTAAACCGTAATCGTATTTAATTTTCATGCGAGATGTGTTTTCCCCCAACACGTTGACCGTGCCATTTGAACAAATCGAGCATAGCGCAGTCTTGATTCTGCCGACTGTCAATGTTGCATCACTGGAATCGTTAATTTCAAATTAATAAGTTGCTAAAATATGAAATTTTTGTACGAAAAGGATTGGTAGGACATCCATGTCCACTATTTCAGGTTTAAATTTTGTTTGTCAATAGAATTATTGTTCGTATAAACAAGTTCGCCAAACAAATTATCATAACTAAATTGGCATTGGCATGTCGCTGATATGACGCCATGAAAGGGGGGATATCTCATAAAACAAGCTTAGGAGTAATAAACTAAATGGTGTTTTAAAATCGAAAAAAAAATCTAGAATTGTAAAATAATACATTTTAGACACCACACATGTTTTATTTTTGTTTAATGTTCCAGAATTATTGTACAAATACGATTAGAAAATATGGGCTACGTGATTGTCATGTAAATCATTTTGATATGTGCCCCGCCGTAGCGAAGGAAATCTCAATCCAAGTTAAAATGTATTTTGCATCTATTCTGCAATGAATTTCCGTAAACCCTTTAACAGTCATTTGTAGAAATGTATTTCATTCTTGGTTTTAAGTGGAAAAATTATAGGATGGCACTGATCTCAAAATATCTCGATTTAAACAGCATTGTCATCGTTCAACATTTTGGCGATCTTGTGTGATGTTACGATCTTTTTACATCTGTCATTAGTGGCGATATCAATAAGAGATGGACGTATAATTGTATGAAAACGACACTATTTAATACTCATATTTGGGACATAGAAAGGCAAATCGATTACTTAAACTTTTGTGTGATTTTGAAAATGATTGATACGTTATTTTTTTTTTAAAATCAACACGGAAGTAAATTGCATCGTTGAGTAAATATTTTGACTGCTTGAAATTACATTGAAAATTCATCATTTCAAATAACATCGTTTGTAACAAGCTCTTGTTTGTTGGAAGAAAGTCGCATTCGTGCAGAACAATTTTTTTCTGGTACAGAATTTATTTCTGAATAAACTGTTATAAAAAAATTTCTACAGAAATATGTATTGACAAAAATGTTCGATTTTGAAGATTAAGTACAAAATTATGACTTGTGTAATTTTTCATTTTTATTCATTGTCACGTGGATATAAACCTAATTGTAAAAAAATGATTGATTATTTGGGGAAAATAAAAACTATGACAAGTAAGAAAATCAATTTATTTACAAGAATTTATTTTATTTTTTAAAATTATGTGTTTTAGAAAGGAGGGAGAAGCTAAATATGATAGAATCCAATGTGACGTCATTGTTAAAATTTGACACTTTTGAAGCTCCAAGCAAAAACTTCAAAACAATCCAGCAGGCAGAAGGTTAAAACATCTAACATCTTTACGTCCGATTAAAGTCCGATTCTCAACAAACAAGGTAACAGTATCCAGAATTGTACATTTTCATATTTCAGTAAAGTGTCCCTTACATGGTGTCGTTCAAGGAAGCGACTTTTAACCTTTAAAATTTTGTTTTCAATAAGAGCAAATAGTACAATGGAGGGAAGTGACCAACTATTAAGGAGTCCTCGTACTTCAATACTTATACTATTTGAATTATCTTCAACATTTCCATTCAATTATAATTCAAATATTTGACTTCAAAGAATTGCAATTCTGGGTCTTAATAAAATAAGGTAATGCTTTAAACATATTCGGGAGTTAAAAATTGTTGTCTATCTTTCGAAGTGATGTATTTATTGTAAAGAAGAGTAGTCCATGCAATGAATATTACACTATTCCTTCGCTTTTGACATTGAAAATATCAAAAGTATGGCAAATCTCCATTGGGAGTGTTACTTGCTGTGTGATTGTTATTCATTGGTTTCATAACGAGCTGTCTGTTTGAATGTCTAATATAATTGTGCCAGTGCGAGGAAAAACAATTCTTTCTTGACAGGCACGTTGTCTGAGTCATTGGTTATATGAATAAACAGAATCATTGGCAAACTCATTATATCCTCGTTTATTACCTACGAGGGCAGTCATATCGAGGTTCATATTTTTCATATGTTGCCCTAGGGCAAAATATCACTTTTAGATTGTGACATCACGTTAAAAACAATGCTTTGACGTCACGGTTCACCTATGACGTCACAATCTATACGGACCGGCGGCGGCTAGTCCGCCTATGCTGAGAAGTAGTTTTTGAGTATTTTCTTTAATTTTGGGACTACGGTAATAAACAGAATATCATATTCGTGTCCATGACATACTATGTTTACGACACTCGTGCCTAAATATCAGTATATCCCTCGCTCTCGCTTGGGAAAGACTAATATTTAGCCACTCGTGTCGTAAACATAGAATGTCATGGACACGAATATAATATCCTCTATTTATGTTGAAGCTTGGACCTCAGTCCGTTGTTTCTTCCCTTCCAATATCCTTGGGCAATGTATTATTTTTAGTTACACACTCTAAATATTTAACAGCTCGATTAATAGACGGGGAATTTACGTCTTTAAAATTGTCTTTTTGAGAGTTCAATCGTATACTGCCTACACGTTTTGTGCCTGTAATGCTTGAGGTAACTTAAACTTGTCTGAATTTTGATATTTTTTAATCGTTTCACAGGATAATAATTTTGTCCCTTGAAATTCTGTTTTTTAATAATATTTCATATGTAATTAAGAATTTCCATAGAATAGAATAAACGCCTGCTTTGATATCACTTTTCTAAAAGAAACCTTACACTTTTATTTGTGATTATGTATGTTATCAATGATTTTATCTTTCAAATCTTTTCAAATGTTGTACAGCTGAATCCTTCATGAATCCATCTTACCATATACATATGAGAATAGATTTCTGTTGAATACTTAAGATATCACTTGAAGGCAACTAAAATGTATGTATGTATGTATATATTGTTATATAAGATAGTGTATTTGTAAACAAATTTGACAGTATTATGCAAACGTTTTGTTTGCAAGAACATTTGGTTATCTCATAAACCCACACATCATCAATTTTAAGACAGATCTGGTTTGCTAAGGATGCATTCCTAGAGCTTGTTTGCTCTCAATTAATAAACTTTTTCGGATTGCTCTGGTTACTGATCAAATTGGTTAGATGCATGAGTATGACATCTGACGTTCATGCTTCAAATAATGATTTTGCTTAAAGAGCAAAGACATTTTTATTGATATGATTCTAGTGTAGCCATGATTTATCAATAAACATTTCCTTTTTCCTTTACTCCGGAATGCCAACCAAACTGACATAACTTGATCTAGAAGTTTCAATGTAATGATTCAAATAGGCAAAACGTTTTTGCAACAATGGTGGAAGCTCAAGAAAAGGCGGAATTTCAGATAGATTTTTCTTTTAAACAATTCGTGCCTAGAATAGTAAGATACAGATGTATATGTTTGAGTGTTGATTGCCTTTTCAAACTACATTTTCTGTGGCGCCGCAAATGCAGAGCAGTCCCAAAACTGAGGGTTTTGCCTTGCTCTGTAAATTGGGAATTGTCTTAGCATTGTGTAACCAATAAGAATAAAATAATTTTTGAACTTTCATCTTAAATGTGAATGTGTCTAACGAATTCCCAGAGGGGGGAGGATTATTATTTTTAGAATTCAAAAACCTATACCTGTTTCCTTTGACGAAATAGACCTAGGTCTGGGCTATCTCCCGCCCCTACCTTAATCAAACCTCATCATCTTATTATCTTTATTTGTTGGCAAGTCTGAGACAATAAAAACTAAATATTTTAAGAGAAAATATATAAAAGGAAATAAGTAGCCTGTGTAGACTCATAAGATTTTACTGAAAGAATATTTATAACGTAAAAAGCTGCACTCTACCACTAGATCTGACCACATGCCATGTTTGTGATTTTGGAAGAAGACCCTACCCTACCCTACCCTACCGAATATGTTGTCTTCACTCTCTAGAACTTCCTAAGCTGCTATATTGTGTATATGTTTGCATCATTGCTGGAACTACCTGCACTTTTTTTTATCTAGAGAAATTTATACTCGGCTTCGTTGAAAGCCATTAATATCACAGAAAAATCCTTGATTTCGGTATTGTGAGTCCGTATTTCAGGGGCATTTTAACTCTACGTAATTGCCGTCCAGAGCATCACAGCAATGTGCTAAACGTCATATATTTTATAAATTGTTCAATGATGGCAGTTTTTTCTAAAGTTGTCGACTACTTTACGCAAACTCTGCTTTCATTACCTCGGATACTCGCTTCGCAGGAAAGGTGTCTCAGGTTGATGGAGAGGTTCAGGCCAGGAGACAGAGACCTTCTGAACCATGTGTCCTTCCTCTATTCTCTGGTGCATACAGGTGACATGGTAACATTGTGTAATTGTTAAAGATGCTGTATCATACTTGCAATATTTCTTGAAGTATTTTTAATGTATTCGTTGTATTTTTAGAAAAATTTAACGACCAACCTAGGGAAAATCGGACCAAAATTCATTAAATAAGAGATAATTTACCAAAGTTATGGAAACAGCAGACAACATAAAGGCGAATCAAGTGTGGCCGTCTCACAACTTCCGGTCTCTAAATATACGCTTGAAAACAGTCTTTGTCGCGCACAACTAGATTTTGTTTTCTTTTTCTCCGAATAAGGTATTCGTTGCTGCCAAAGTTGATACCCATCGAACGCAAATACGCTAGTTGTGACACGGTGTAAATCCTACACGCGTAATGATTACGTCACCGAAAGCGGGTTCGTTATGCCCTTTCTACAAGGGGTACTGTGCTTTGGGCGTCGAAATAAGTATATTATTGTTGATTAAACAATCTAAATATGAAATAAAAATTTCGATGAAAGATTTTTCTACAAAGTGATGTATTTCTTTTCTCAATAGCTAAATTTCAGCCTGAACCGCATGCAAGTATGAAACAGCATCTTTAATATATTCTCAGCTTCTGTCTTGAGTTCATTGAGCAGGGTCGTGAAATGGTCCTATTGCTTTCTTCGTTGGTCCAACAACCACTCTCTCACCCAACAAGACCGCTGTTTTGGGTCGTTGCCTCTGCTTGTACCTACACTGGAATTAAAAATGGAAACGATAAGTACATTATGAAATAGTAGAGTGACAAGGGTAAACAGAAATGTTACACGTCACAACAAAACTAGGCATATGTCCCTCTTAGCTGGCAGGTTGAGACCAAAGTTGTCATTTTCAATATTGTCTCTCTATTGTAAAGTCACTATAACATGTTTATCACTTGCAATTCCATACTTAAGAGGAATTGTGAGACATAATATTGCAAAGATTATTACAAAGAACAATATCCATGCCGATCCGGTAAAGTTTTTCTTTTTGACATTTTGTTGTCACATATTTTGATTTTAAAAAGTTTTAAAATTAGCAAACGCAAAACGTAATTACATATTCACACGCAATACATCAACGTGATATAATAACCTGTCAAATTTGGTTGGTGGTTTTATATAAAAATTTGAAACAAATCAGTATGTTAAAAAATAGTTACAAATTCCTAGGATTTGTACGGAAAACAAGTGCTATAACTTAAGTATATTAATCTTAAACGATATATGTTTTTTCAGTAATTCCTTTTTTGTAACTTAGAAGTATATGAGGTTTATGTATCATATTATTCTTCATTCAATTGTAAGTTTATTTGCTGTTTGAGTGCCATTCTAGAAGTTGATGGTATAAGGAAGACAAGAGTAATTCTATGGATGAACAACTTCTTTATTGGATGGTAGCGACGTTTCGGTATAGATTATTATACCGTTATCAAGCATATGGTGAAAAATGAGGAATACAGCAATTTATACAGTTTGGTATGATAATGAGAAAACAATAACAGTAACAACAGGATAAGGTAACAATACATCAAAGGATACTTTACATGAAGTTTAAGAAAACATAGGATGAGTGGGATACCAGTTTGTGAGTGAGTTAATTAGGCAGATTAGCGAAGCCAGTTGAGTTATTTGGATAAATTATGGGCGGATTAAATGGTTGTAAGCTGATGGGATGTAATAGACTTGATCTCTGTTCATAGATGGCCGGAAACGGGAAATTCGTAAAGCTTCGGCTAAACGACGTTGAGTGTAATCATGTTTGTTGGTTGTGAGTGTTTTGACAGTGTCCCAGTTGATGTTGTGTTGTGGGAATTTGGTCATGTGTTCTGAAATAGCTGATTTTGCGTCTGCTCTGATTGTGGATGTCTTGTGTTCTTTGATGCGAATGTTGAGTGGCCTTGATGTTTCTCCGCTGTAGTTGCTGCCGCAGTCGCAGCTGATGTTGTAGACCACTCCTTTTGGCTGCTGTTGTTTTGTTGCATGTTTTCTACCGTTAGCCCTAATGATGGTTTTGAGAGGAGTGGCCGTGGAGAAGTAGGTGTCTATACCAGCTTTCTGCTTGAGTTGATGACTAATGTGATGCGATGTTTTGCCAATGTAGGGGAGTGAGATGCGAATGAGGGCAGGGGCAGGCTTGGTAGTAGTGGGTTTTGTATTGTATGTATGTATGTATGTATTGTTACCTTATCCTGTTGTTACTGTTATTGTTTTCTCATTATCATACCAAACTGTATAAATTGCTGTATTCCTCATATTTCACCATATGCTTGATGACGGTATAAGAATCTATACCGAAACGTCGCCACCATCCAATAAAGAAGTTGTTCATCCATAGAATTACTCTTGTCTTCCTTGTAAGTTTATTGTAACTCGCATATGACTTTAAGGGTTCTATTTATGACTTTCCAAATTTCACTATACACAGCCTTTCAATTGCTCAGTCAATAAAGATAAATAAAGTCCTTTTGTTTTTAACGCATTTATTCATGCACATTGTATGCTCAATTAGTGACACATGTACAGTATACTCCCTGAGGAGAATACCGCCGGCCGCCTGTCATGCGCTCTAGATTCAAATTTAGACTACCATTTAGAATCATCACAGTTCATAAACGTTATTGTTTCTGATGTGTTTAGAAGTATTCTATGAAATCTTTTAGCACCGACTTAGAACATTAACACATGACTTTATTCAGGCCGCCTTTCCTTATTAGCGCAAACTTTTCTTTTATTTGAGTTTTCTTTTAAATAATTTTATTCAAGGATTGATTTTCTTTGTATGATTCAGATACAAACATTCAGGCAAATTGCCCAATATTTGTCAGGAAATGGAACTCCGACTTATTTTGCCAGATCTATTGTCAACAGCAATTCATGGAGCTATTATAAATAAGTTTAACCGAATTAATTTCTTTAGTTCCTTCCAATGATCAATTTGAATAATTCGTATTCACAAACACTCTTTGTTCGCGACCTTAAACTGTCAGGAATGTTAAAATGTTAATTTAATTTTAGTTCTTTTGTCGAAAATAGAATTCATCATTTGTGCATAAGAAAAAGGTCATCCACCAAATGCGTCCAAAATGAAATCAAAGACATCCTTTGAACACCTGATTACATTTAATAAATGAAAAGTTACTTGCTGGCATTTTTAGGGTCTCTTGATAAAATATGAACAATTCAATTCTTATTTAGTTTATGATGCAGAAAATTGAGGGAATTTTAAGATTTTCCTTAATCATTTAGTTACTAACTTAAGAGCATTCATATTTTTGATTATCAGATCTTTGACTTTTGTCAGTTTTATGTTTAAATATTTAATTTCTAACTAATACAGAATTTCTTTGTTTAAGACAAGATTTAATAATGTTGTGTTTGTTAAACGATGTTAAAGTAAACAACAATTGAGGGACAACTTTGTATCACATTTTAACAGTCATGTTCAAACAACAAACAATTATTATTTTCATCTAAATGTCACAAAATTTAATAATCAGAAAGTCAAAATAAAGTATAACTCCTACTGAACATCAATATCAGCAAAATCAGCCCGGTCTGCAATCAATATATATATAAATTGAAGGTTGTCTCCCCTTGTATGGTAACGTGGGGTTAGATAAGATGGGGTCAGATAAGTGCTTTAACTTTTCAAACGGGATGTTTTTTTTCTTTCTGAAACACATTTAAACAACTTAATATGCTTCTAATGTGTGAGCTACTCACATAATGTTTCACTTACACAGAAACACGTTTGTTATTAGATTGCCCATTTTACACGTAAAACTATGTTGTTATAATATCTGGTTAGACTTGTTACTGTTTCACATAGAGATTCAAAACACATATTGGTTCTTTGACGATCCTGCAGTATATCATTACACCGTGCCAATCTTCTTACGCTGTAATTTGGCCGAACACAAGAATGAAGTCTTAATGGTATCTGATTCTTCATAACAGACACAATGAAAGGGAAATCAATCAGGGAAAGATTAAATTTCAATTTACCTCCATGGTTTTTAAAGAAGTTTTTGATTTGTTCATTTCTGTTTACAAAATTTAAGATTTTGATTGACACTGTGTCCAGTGTGTGAAAACACTTACATCTATACATCAATGTGTTATACATGTATATGTCAAGGCGTTACCACTTTATGAAGACAAATATGTATTTAGATAATGTGGAATTAAAACAAGTAGGTTATGTCAGAAAAGTTTATCTTTCTGAATAATTGCTAACGTGAAGTATTTAATATAATACAAAATTATCTCTATCACGTCTCATCTAATTTTTTTTAGTTTTAAAATATTTATGTTCATAAAAGATAATTTGTTACTCTTTGTTTCGACATCAATCACTGCTGTAAAAACCTTAATTCTTCAAGATACGTATAGAGTTATCTCCCGTCAGTATGTTTCTAATTTACTATCATATTTTGGATGGCAGTACAGCGTTTCGCCAGTTTTATTGTGTATTTCAGCACTTTGATTATGCCAAGATAATAAAAATGCAGCTTCTCCAAATATAACTTACATTTATGGCATTTTATTGCATTGCTGTTACCCTAAAAATGTCATAAGTAATCTCGGATAACATAGTCATTCCTCCACCAGGACAAACGACAATATCACCTGAAATGTCAGATAACCTAATGCATTGGGGATTAATAGTTGCCTTTAATGATCTGTAGGATGATAACTTGAGGTATATAGTACACTTATGATTTATGGATTTGGTTATTGCCTAAAAATACTACTGTTAACAATAACATGCCCAGGCGGGAACGTAGCCCAATTGGTAGAGCGTCGGCTCGTTCGATTCCAGACCGCGTCATACCACAGGTTGTTAAAAGATAGAAGATTCTGCTTCCTTGCTTGGTGCTCAGCAGTTATTATATAGAACATCGTTTGAACTAGGGCTGCTCTGATGCTGCCAGATGCCATTGGCAATGACACTCTGACATTTCTTTGTAAATAGAAGTCAGTATGAACTATCTACATTAGCTAGCATTTCATTGCAACGACCAACGATTCCTGTATCAGAAGAGATATTTGCTTTGTATTGGATGTCAATCAATAGTTTGTTTGCTTGTTTTTGTATGTTTTATTTTCACGTTGAATTAAATTGGAATGTCAACCGAGTAAAACCAGGAGTCAGAATTTTTAAAAGAAAAGGAAGCCTTTTAATGAATTGATTAGCAATACTGCCTGTAAAAGTTTTGTTTGACATTTGAATAAATGTCATAACAGAATACCGAAATGTGTTTTCCATAAATGCTTTTATTATTTCGTAACTCTCGAGAATGATGCAAGCTTAAAAGTTGTTTTCAAAGAAATTGTTTCACAAAAACTATATGATAAACTCTCTTTCAGTATTGCGTGCTGTGAATAGTGAAAGACAAGGCTATTAAACCCGCATTCTTCATTGACTGTTCAAGTTTTGTTTAAGTAATCTATGGGATTGTAGTCTTGCCTTTGACCTACCATGTCTTATTAAACACATGTAGTTGTATTGTTAACTAACAAACCTTTTTTAATAAAAGCGCACATAGAATAACAGGAAAACACTTGGCACTGATTATTGCTCCGCTTAGGTAAAAAAATATGTCTTCAGTTTTTAGTAGCATTAGATATTTTGCTTTTTAAAGACAGACTTTTTTAAATCTTGAAATGCATATATGCTAGTGTAGTACAAATCAGTGGGTTTTTGAACATTTTAATTTACTTAATGCAAACAAATGCAAATCCCCCTTTTTGTACAGTTAAAGTAATTTCTTTGAACAAACTAGCGTCTCTGTCAAGTTATTGTTTAGTCGATACGGTTAATCATTGATGCTCTCCGTCTCTCCGTTGATAGAAAAACTTACGAGGATTTGTTTTATAACTGTTATCAATGTGGAACGAAAGTGACAGCAAATATAATTTAGAATGATGATGAACATATCCTTCATCAAAGAATTGATATTATGCAAAACACTTCTCAAAGAGACTTTGATGTCCCATATGACGGCTAAGAGATCATTAATGGGAATTCGAAACTTCAAAGTTTACTTAACCCTTTAAGGCCCAAGCACTGAAAAATCAGTGCTCCATGACGTTGCCGTTAAGGCCCAAGCACTGATATTTCAGTGCTCATTCATTGACCCGTTAAGGCCAAAGCACTGAAATTTCAGTGCTCTTTTTCAACCCCGTTAAGGCCCAAGCACTGAAATTTCATTGCTTATTTTCATAAAGGTATCAATAATAAAATGAGTTTAATTTCAATGGGGGTTTCTGATTCTTTATAAACATTGCAAATTATTCAAATAAATGAGTTGATATGTAACATACATACAATAGATCTTTCTCAACAAACTCTAAAAACAAGTTTAAATACTTATTGATTACAAAAATAAAATGAATCACCTGATGAAATTAATAATCTCTCTCTCTCTCTCTTTTAAAACGTTCACATTTAGAAAAATGGTTGATTTTTTTTCAAAATAGAGTTGACAAAATATGGTGAAAACAACCAAAATGCAAGATTTCTTGCAAGACATAATTACACTAACCATATGTCACCAGTGCCTTTACTCAACTACCTAATAGCTGTTTCAGTTTAGGATATACAATTATCATGAAATGTTAATTGCTTTTTGCAATACATAACAAACGAAAAATGAAAAAAAATGTTTCAACGCATTTGTAATAAAATCTCCTGTTGTCATTAGTTTCATGAAAGAGATTATTCTAAAACAAAAAATGGCATGGCAAAAAAATCAACCAACTCAAGGCTTAAAGGTTAAAAAATTATTAACTAATGAGATCAAATCTAATGAGATACTATCGATGTCAGTAAAGTGACGATAAGTGAACACATTTAAAGCAGACAATAAGTGACATTATATTGTTATTCATATAGGTGGAGAATTACTTTATATTTCATCTCGATTTTTTTCCTTAGTGACCTACAATAAGCGGGTCACAATCACCAGATATTGTCCAAACATCATGTATTAGTTATGACTTTTGTAAATCCACAGCTGCAGGCGAGTGACAAATATTGACAAAAGTAATAGAAATGGAAATTAATCCACTGGGCTATTGGCATTTCAAAAAAATGGTAATATGACAATGCAATTTGCCTCTGCCATATGTGTTTACACCATAACCTACACCGTAATGTATCTTAAGGAATCCATTAATATAATTGTGATACAATTTTAAAACTTTTTCTTGGAGTAAGCAATTTTCAAGGATTTCTCTCCAAAACAAGTCAAATGGCATTCAGGTACTAATATCAGTATTTTTTCCAATATTCATGCAATTTATGCATTTTTATATATTTTTGTAAAAATTATTTTTTTCTTTTTGAGGTACATGTACATTTAAGTTCAAACTACAAAGAAAGTGACATTTTACATAGCAACATTACATATAGGCGAATTTTGCATACATGCAAGTATCAAGGTTTCCATCAAGTTTCCAATTACAATGGTAACAAAGGCATATAAAGAAGAAGTGATTAGTGTTTGAATAGTAAATGGCAGGATGACACAAATTTCATATATTTAGAGTAGTTGCAATTCGAATAACAGTTGTATTTGTCAATGTTATATATTTTCATCAGATCATTTTCAATGTATGTGAAGTTTGGTTTCAAACCAAATTGTTTTGCTTTGAAAATGGTGTATTTCACATTTGTAATTCTCATGTTCAATACCCTGTTTCTGTATTCGGGGTATCCAAGACAAATGTTTTGTTTTGAAAACTTTATTTTTGCTTCAGTGTTCGTCTCTATCCATTCCTTAACTTTGTTCAATAATTTTTTAACAATTGGACAATCGAAAAATAGATTACTTATGATCTCTTTCTCTTTATCACAAAAACTGCATTTATGTTTCATATTTTGCAAAAGATCATTTGTCGGCAGAATTCTATGAAGTATGGAATATTGAAACCATTTTGTTTTGGAATTTAGATTAGACATGAAGGGTATTTCATTTATGTTATTCCATTCGTGTAAATTTATTGAACATTCAAGATCTAATTCCCACTTTTTTCTGTACTTGCATTCTGTCATAGTGTTTTCTGTCTTTTGTAATATATAATAAAAGCTCCGACATCCCTTTTTCTTAGTAGCTATATTTTCAATAAAGTATGGGATAAGTGGCATTTCTAGTTTTTTTTCTATTTTAATTTTGTATTTTAAAAAATATGTTTATTAAAATATAAATTTATGCATTTTGATGTCGATCCCTACTTGTGAAACAAGTTTTATTAATGCTCTACATCGAGGGTTGAATCGTACACTTCAAAATTCCATAGGATGAAATTAGTTCATCTAAACTGCCTGATGCGTTATTGGTCATGCGATTCCTGTTCGAATATTTACGCCAGATCGAGCTTACGTTAAATCGATAATCTATTACTTTAATGGCAATTTTGACATTCATATGTGTCAAACACTAATTAAACGGATAACCATTCAGAACATCTCCTAAGATACAAAAAAAACCATTACAATTATGTGTTTTCAATGAAAACGAACAGTCCCCTTATGCTTGTGCAGAGGCCGAAACCACACGTACTATTTACAAGAATTCGAATTGTATAAGCTTTCAAAGACTCATCAAGGCAAATTTAGACACGTTTTCGAAAATTGTTAGTTGAATAGCCTTTGAACTACCTTCGATTTATCAAAAAGGAAATTCTTTGCAATGTTACAAGAAAAGAGGTTAACAAACAAATTTGGTATTATTTCCATGCTATTCTGTTAGTTTTTATGAAGATGATACCAAAACAAATACTAGCATAGAATTTATTGTGAATCAATGAAATAGCTTTCTACAATAACCTTGATTTCAGAAAAAAAAATCTATTAAATCAAAGAAAACATAATTTGTATGACAATTATGCTTTTAATATATTCTGCTTTTGTGCAGAACAGAATTATCTATTCAATTGCTGAAATATATTTTTTGCGTTTGACAATATTATATCTGCCCTACATTATTCTTTGTAAAAATTTTGTAAATTAATTTGTTTTTAAAGTGTTATCCAGTAGGATAAAAGCATCGACTTAGATATTTCTTTTGTCCGTCTTTAATCAAGCAATTTATTTGAAATAGAAAGTTCTTTAAATTATTCAAGACACATCTTCAATCAATTTGTTTTTAAAATTCAAAATAAGCAAAACACTTTCTTGAGTTTGTTGTAGAAAGAACCGAATGTATCATGTAAATTGAATGGACACAATGAAATGCAATTGTGTGCGAAATTTTTAAATAGAGGCAGGTCAATATCCTGACCAAGAAATGAAATTACTCTTCAAGCATTTTAGATAGCACATAAATTCGATTGTAAAGTAACAAGGAAATAATCAAATAAATAAATGAATATTAGAAACTATTGATAAAGGAAATACTGACTCTTCGATTGCTGCTCTTCCGTTTTAATCAACTCTTGAAGATCCCTCTCCTGAGCTGTTCAGTAAGTTTTCATTTTGTTTTGTTCATGCAGGAGATATGATCATTTAACTCTACTTGTCTAGTTTCAGATGGTATTTCAATATATTGGTATCTAAGCTTTGGTTTCTGAATACACAATTACCGTCTGAAACTCTCTGATTAAACACATGTACATTTTAAATTTTGAGACTGAATTATGTTGTGGCAAACTTGTCAGATATATTTATCATGTTACTGAGGATGGCTGTCCATCAAGAAAATGCCGGAGGGTAGAAAACCGGTCCGACTTAAAATTAGTTTTTTAAGAAAAAAAACCATAACATATGGGTAATCATGATCCCCTGCCGCTTTAAGTGCGAAGTGGGGGATTAAAGTTTTTGCAGCGCCCTACCGACCGTACGCATGACATCGAATAAATCAAAAACTGTTGACTAGATTCTTTTTATTTTTTCATATTGATTAATCAGCATGAGAGCATTGAGGCTGATGACATTGACCTTCATTTCGCGGCCACAACAGATTCAACATTATACCCTTGTCAGCGGGATATTTCACAGACTACTGGATTATTTTTAATAAGTTGAGCAAAGCTTCCAAATGGAACGGAGCTGGGACCAGTCGAATTGGGTGACGTTATATTATATTCAAGGACACAGCGAGGCTGCGAACATGTCAACATAGAAACCTGCATATAAGGCCAGTGGGATATCAAGATTCTCTTCATAACATACTAATTATTTCTAACTGGGAAGATGTTTAACCTAGTCGATTCATGTGAACAAGACTTTTTAGGTCTTCAAGACAAAGTCTGAAGACCTATTGTTATTATCCGTGTTTTCTTATTATTATTTGCACGTTTTTTGTGGCAAGTATTCTGAAGAAACGGTTCGATCGAATTTCATGAAACTTTCAGGGATGTTAGCCCGTATCATGAACTCGTTTTGTGTCGAGCCCGTTTTTTTAAATTCCATTTTGTTTTCGAGTTATCTCCCCTTAAAGACAAAACTTTAAACCTCAATTTCTCGGTAACTATGGGAGATAATTTCATAAAACTTTCACCAAAATGTGGGCAACAACATTCTCCATCGATTGCACCCATAGCGGTTTTCGGCCGTATAAATAGATTTTTTGCTATTTTCGAAAAACTGATTTTTTTTGTGAAATTTCGCGGTTGTGACGGTACGTGTCTTTGAACATCTTCTCCTCACTAACGGCAATACATACAGACGCATGCTATAGCTCATTTGAAAGCTGAATGAATGCTGTTTAATCGATACTTCCTTTTAGGCATCCATTTTCATCGTTTTTTGAGCTACAGCAGTTTCAAAAATGATCTTTTGAAATAAAGGATTTTTATGCGTCACGTTCAAAGGGGCACCACTATGTAAAGAAATGTCAAAAATGAAATCTGTTTGATGCATTCTGTTCGACAATGATAGTTGAACAAATTCAGTACAGGTCATTATTATATAAAAGTTGATATTAAAAGAAGTATGTGGACATAAAGATATTTTTCTAATTTTCTGCGATTTTAACATTTTTCGAGGGTTATTTTACTTTGGGAATTTTAGTTTCAAAACTGTTAAAGATAGAAATTTAATCATTGATGTTTTGTGAAGCAGATGTAATGAGTAGACAGAAAAAAATATCAACAAGTCATGATAATTTTTTTCTGTCCATGACCAGTTCTTGAATATTGCGATTTTTGGAAAATTTGCATTTTAAGCACATTTCAAAGTTCCACAGTTTCTTTAGTAAGAAAGATATCTTTCAATTCATTAGACTAACACATGCGCTATTCCAAGCACAACTTTTGCTATGTTGTACTTTATAATAAAAATGTTGATAGTTAAGGAGATAGAAGGACCAACATGGAGTAGGGGTAAAAAAATCTTCAAATTTCAGTGTTTTCTTTGCATTACAACGTTAAATCACATGTATCTCGAAAACGGTGAGAGATAATTTAACCAAATTTTGTTCTGCTACTAGGAATAATATTCTCTGAAGAATGGTGTCATAGCTGACATTGGCCACCATGATGAATTTTTATGAAAAGTCTTTAACACTGAATGTCAAGTGGAATTTGGTCATTTTGATAATGTATTAGCTACTGTTTACCTCTTAGACAAAAAGTCATGTGAAGGTCAAACACTTTGTGAAGGTCAAAGAGGAATCTTGAAGACCTAAGTATTGACGCGTCAATCCTAGTTTTACTTTATTCTTGCTATTAACATACATTTGTGACAATTATTGTTTATGTTACAGCAGGGGTGTTAATGAGAAGGTTTAAAGGGGCAGTAGCACGTTTTTTTGATAATTTTATATTTTAAATTTTTCACTGAAAATTATACGTTAATGCTAAATGTATTATTGTAAAAGTGTCAAAAATTTCATAACACAAACCAATTATCCATACTCAGAGGAGAAAGTATTCAGATTCACCTAAAATTCATTGGCAGCCATTTTGTGCGAACACCTTTAATTCTTTTTGTTTAAGAAAAAGGAATCGCATGGCTAAACTTTACATTATATATTTGAACTATTACTCCTCCATTTAGGTTAAATGCATTCTCTTTCAATTGGAACCATTACTTTTCATTTTCCTGACATTACCTTATATTCCCCCGAAAAACGTGCTATTGCCCCTTTAAGACTTCAAATATGAAGTTAAAACTATTATTTTATATTTTTGTAATTGCAAAGCGAGATCCGGAACAAACATTTACGCAACTCCAATTAGTGAGAGACAAGGCTGTTTATTTGTAAAAGAAGCATATGATAATGGGATTGATCCACGTCCAGTTACACAGGTCATTTTCATTATATGGTTACAAACAGCAAGTAACTTATTTATGAGTCTTCTTTTATTCGGAATGGCAAGGTTACAAAATTACAAAGAAACAAAAGAAACCATACTTAAACTTCTATTTCGCACAAATAATAATCTAAAACAGTCTCAAAAGAAGTTTATAACACAACGTACTTGTAGCCATGGTTACTGCTAAATTCTTGTTTTTTCTAAAAATACATAAAAATTTGAATTAATGGTAGTCATTATTTAATAAAAATCTCATTAGAATTTTAGATTACTTCTAACTAAATCATGCTTATTTACTTGAATAACATACTGATTCAATGTATAGAAATAAAGTAATAATTCTTAATGAGACATGCCAGTGATAAAGTTTTAAAAAAATTCTTCCAAGAACTCCGATGATATACGATGAAGACACAATTCTGGAAAATTAGTAAGCAATAAAATTATAAATGATAACTTTTGTGAAGAGAATTGACTCATCAAAAAAACTCTTAAATGCATCCTATGCATCGAAATTTTGTAAAAAAAACTGTTTGGAAATGAAATGTTTTATTATTTTAGTTTTTCTATCAAGTCAATATTGATTATAGTATAGATAGATTTTACATTAAGAGTACTTGAAAGCTGTTTTGATATATACAATGGTTAAAATTGTTAAAAATGTTTGAAATTGTATAAATCTCTAATACCTCATTATATCTTTGTAATTATCAGCAACACAGACACATACATAGCTGACAGCACTTGTTAGAAGAAATGAATGTTTTTATGTTCCCAATTCCAGTGGTGGAGTTTAGAGTTTGACATTTGCTGGTATTCAACAAGCATGTTGTTATATCAGGTCCATGATATCATCATTTACAGTAAATATGCATTGAATGCAAGCAGTCTTAGATCTTGACAGTGTCATTTCTTGCATTTATTGAGTAGTCAGATCATTTGCAGGTTTGTTTATGTTTCTGTAACTTAAGAAATTAGTTTGTACCTTTTTCAAACCTTTCAGTTTTAAATCGTTTTACTTAACTTAATGCAGAACAGAAATTACTATCGAGGGACCTAGTGACAACACAAAACCTGAAATGTTGGAGAGGTGTGAACCAATAAACCACATGATGATATATTCAAGCGGATACATTATACCTCTTACCATGTAGTTTCATGTTACAGTGTATATCAAAGTTGAATACTTAAATGTTTTCATTCAAAAACATAATCAAGCATATCAACTCAAAATGTATTTGCAATAGCTTCTTTGTTGCAAACGAATCATATTTTATGAACAATGATCTTAAATGGTCATTTATTCAGTCATGGTTTTCTTGGGGTTCGTTATAATTGTATCTGAAAGGACTTCAACAACAGGTCACGATTACCAGACTTTATCCAAACATCCTCTGTAAATGAATTCCTTCTGTAAATATGCATACCTAATTGGAAAGTATAGCTCCAGGCGAGATGATGTAATTGACGTATATGTAAGTAAAGGAAACGGAAATTATTATGTTGTTTGGGTGTCTGTCTGAAAGTAATGTCTCCCCCGAAGGGTCGGGAGACATATTGGTTTTGGCTTGGTTCCAAGTCGCATTGGCATCCACATTGGCGTTCCCATGTGATTCCGGAACATAACTCTGAAACTACCTGACCAAGTTTGGGTATTCAACCTGCCTTTTGGTTTTTCAACTTCTATTCCATTTTATTTTGTTTGGTTTCCATAGCCTCAGTTACGATTTTGACATTTTGAAGTTAGGGTTAGTTTCCGGAGCATAACTCTGAAACTACTTGTCCAATCAAATTTGGTATACATCGTCTTCATATCATCTGTGCATCATGTGCATTTTGGGGGGTTTCAACTTCCTTTCAATTTCATATCTATTAGTTTCTATGGCAGGAAAAGGGAAAGGTTAGTTTCATGAATAGAACCAAAACTTACAGTTTGTTGCTTTATAGGAAGAATATGGATTTTATTTCTAGTTCTGAAAGAATGTAAGGGATTTCCAAAAACAAAATCAGCTGAAATGGTGAATGGTGGAGACAGTTTGCAGAGGTGTTTATAGGACAAAACGCTATGTTTCTGCTTCTTGTAGGATATTGTAACTTGGATGCATACATGACATTGTATATCATACTCCTGATAAATATTGAATTTATTTTTACGCTAAATATGTAATAACATTGTGTTTTAAATGTTAGCCAAATGTCAGATAAAGTAGGCTCGGTCTGCATGTGATCATTTTTGGGGTGTTGGTAATGTAAGGAACACGACCAATGCAAGTGCAGGAAATTGTAAATTGCAAACCTCAAATTTAACAATGTTTTATAGATTGCGGATTTTTTTGGATGACATTTCTGCTTTAGTTCGGACATACGCACAAACGGACGAAACTCAAATCTGAACCCATTTCCTCGTCGTTGCAGGATATGATAAACAGCCCTTACATCTCCATAACCCCCCTCATATACCCTTAAACCCCTTCAAATCTCATCAAAGTATCTAGCATCGAGTTACCTTTATGCATAAAATTCTCAATTTCAAACAAACTCATTTTATATGACCATTTTATCAAGACACCGAAGTCTGGTCTAATCGCCATTTGCTAACAACAATAGTCAATTTAAGTAGCGTATTGAACATTGTACAAACATACATGAAACCAGACGCTACATAGATATTTTGCAGACAAAGACAAAGTTCAACCAGATCAAGTCAAAAGAGAGTCTGAAAGAAAATTAATTAAAGGATAAGAACGAGACAACTTATAAGTAACAGACGTTTATGAGATCAAAGTGCATTTATTCGACTTTCCAGGCGATTCGAGATGAAATGTATTGGCAGAGTGTCCAGTTACGAATTGATGTTAAAAGTAAAGCTATATGTTAAAAGTATTTTGCACGCCGCTAATGGCTGAAATATTGTCCAAGCGGCGTAAAAGGATAACTCATTCAGTCGCTCACTAAAAGTATTTTACTGAACATTGTTTTCATGTGGATCATGCTTTTTTTGGACAAGTTATATCATTTAATTTTAAAATCTCCGAAATATTTGTTTCTATGAAAAACTCACATAATAAGTCATTTTTATACGACAGTCCATATCCAATCCATGTTTTTCAAAGAATGAAAGATCTAGCGATGATCCCATGTAGAAAACACAATAAACAGATTAACCCATTTTTGTGCATCACATAAATGCTATATCTTCAATATAATAATTCTTCACATAAATTGGTTACCAGTATCCTTTCAACAATTTCTTCTTTCCGCGTTGAGCAAAGGCAATAATATAAAAATGATATGCTCACTCGTAGATTTAACATTTTTCTTTGACATGAATGAACTTAACTCCGTTAATGTAACAGTTGTATTATTTAAACGTTATTTAGCACACTGTTGTCAAATTAAGTTCAATATTTGTCATAGTTTGTCCAGAAAGGTCCAAATCTGACATTGGAGTGATGTTAAAATCAATTTATCAATTACAGACGTTTGTCGGAAGATATGACATGAATTGAAACCCATTCAATGACATTTCTATTTTAAACTAACCACATTGACGGGGTAATGTGAGTTCGTTCTGAAATCATGTGACTAATTATTGTTGACTAAAGAGCTTTAGTTTTAAGAAATCCATTTGGGTGTTTATCCTATTATTTTGCTATACACGAACGAAAGAAAAACATGCAGTAATAGCAAATAAATTTTAAATGCTTAATCTCCTTTCTGATTTTGGATTTTTCAAAAAATATACCTCGTTAACAGCTGGAGAACATATCGAATATAGTAGCATTGTCAAGTTTTATGTTAAGTATGAGTTTCGTTTTTGGAACATGCATGTTGCTCCTTTTAATAACCTACAGGAAGGCTTTGTAAGGAAATCTTGGATATACTCGCATATCCTATTGTCTCAGTCATCAATTGAAAGTTGTGATCACCTAACATCGATATCTAATGGAGGCTGATACTATGAAGATATCTGACACAATTTGAATGAAGGCTCCAAAATCATAACCCCAACGATTAATACATATTCTCTAAAATACAACTTCTAGGAACTAGTTTGATTACAAGATTAATTATCGGATTTCTGAAAATTATGTCTTCTTCATCATTATGTCCAATCTTATCAAAATGTGCATTTTTTGGGGGTTTAGCTTCCTTTCAATTTCATATCTATTAGTTTCTATGGCAGGGAAAAGGAAAGGTTAGTTTCATGAATAGAACCAAAACTTACAGTTTGTTGCTTTATAGGAAGAATATGGTTTTTATTTTTAGTTCTGAAAGAATGTAAGGGATTTCCAAAAACAAAATCAGCTGAAATGGTGAATGGTGGAGACATATGTTTTTACGAGTAAACACTTTCTAGTTTGCAGAGGTGTTTATAGGACAATACGCTATGTAAATGTTTCTGCTTCTTGTAGGATATTGTAACTTGGATGCATACATGACATTGTATATCATACTCCTGATAAATATTGAATTTATTTTTACGCTAAATATGTAATAACATTGTGTTTTAAATGTTAGCCAAATGTCAGAGAAAGTAGCCTTGGTCTGCATGTGATCATATTTGGGGTGTTGGTAATATAAGGAACACGACCAATGCAAGTGCAGGAAATTGTAAATTGCAAACCTCAAATTTAACAATGTTTTATAGATTGCGGATTTTTTGGGATGACATTTCTGCTTTAGCTCGGACATACGCACAAACGGACGAAGCTCAAATCTGAACCCATTTCCTCGTCGTTGCAGGATATGATAAACAGCCCTTACATCTCCATAACCCCCTTCATATACCCTTAAACCCCTTCAAATCTCATCAAAGTATCTAGCATCGAGTTACCTTTATGCGTAAAATTCTCAATTTCAAACAAACTCATTTTATATGATCATTTTATCAAGACACCGAAATCTGGTCTAATCGCCATTTCCTAACAACAATAGTCAATCTAAGTAGCGTATTGAACATTGTACAAACATACATGAAACCAGACGCTACATAGATCTTTTGCAGACAAAGACAAAGTTCAACCAGATCAAGTCAAAAGAGTCTGAAAGAAAATTGATTAAAGGATAAGAACGAGACAACTTATAAGTAACAGACGTTTATGAGATCAAAGTGCATTTATTCGACTTTCAAGGCGATGCGAGATGAAATGTATTGGCAGAGTGTCCAGTTACGAATTGATGTTAAAAGTAAATCTATATGTTAAAAGTATTTTGCACGCCGTTAATGGCTGAAATATTGCCCAAGCGGCGTAAAACTATAACTCATTCAGTCGCTCACTAATTGTATTTTACTGAACATTGTTTTCATGTGGATCATGCTTTTTTTGGACAAGTTATATCATTTCATTTTAAAATCTCCGAAATATTTGTTTCTATGAAAAACTCACATAATAAATCATTTTTATACGACAGTCAATATCCAATCCATGTTTTTTAAAAAATGAAAGATCTAGCGATGATCCCATGTAGAAAACACAATAAACAGATTAACCCATTTTTGTGCATCACATAAATGCTAAATCTTCAATATAATCATTCTTCACATAAATTGGTTACCAGTATCCTTTCAATAATCAAGACCTTCTTTCCGCGTTGAGCAAAGGCAATAATATAAAAATGATATGCTCACTCGTAGATTTAACATTTTTCTTTGACATGAATGAACTTAACTCCGTTAATGTAACAGTTGTATTATTTATACGTTATTTAGCACACTGTTGTCAAATTAAGTTCAATATTTGTCATAGTTTGTCCAGAAAGGTCCTAATCTGACATTGGAGTGATGTTAAAATAAATTTATCAATTACAGACGTTTGTCGATAGATATGACATGAATTGAAACCCATTCAATGACATTTCTATTTTAAACTAACCACATTGACGGGATAATGTGAGTTCGTTCTGAAATCATGTGACTAATTATTGTTGACTAAAGAGCTTTAGTTTTAAGAAATCCATTTTGGTGTTTATCCTATTGTTTTGCAATACACGAACGAAAGAAAAACATGCAGTAATAGCAAATAAATTTTAAATGCTTAATCTCCTTTCTGATTTTGGATTTTTCAAAAAATATACCTCGTTAACAGCTGGAGAACATATCGAATATAGTAGCATTGTCAAGTTTTATGTTAAGTATGAGTTTCGTTTTTGGAACATGCATGTTGCTCCTTTTAATAACCTACAGGAAGGCTTTGTAAGGAAATCTTGGATATACTCGCATATCCTATTGTCTCAGTCATCAATTGAAAGTTGTGATCACCTAACATCGATATCTAATGGAGGCTGATACTATGAAGATATCTGACACAATTTGAATGAAGGCTCCAAAATCATAACCCCAACGATTTATACATATTCTCTAAAATAAAACTTCTAGGAACTAGTTTGATTACAAGATTAATTATCGGATTTCTGAACAATTATGTCTTCTTCATCATTATGTCCAATCTTATCAAAAGTCTAGGCGTGGTAGATTAAGTTCTTAATTGGGACTTTGAAGACAACAGCAGAGGCAGTTGCAGAAGTTGAACTTGTATCTTTCATTGCTACCAGTTTTTCTCAAGATATGGCACCTTTGCAACTAGAAAGAAATGTCTTCAACATTTTCTATGTTATTGTTGCAATATTGTTTACTTTACTCGTGTCTTATTCAAAGCCACCTTAGGTGTACGTTTTTTAACTATTTGGAAACGAGTTCAATTTTTTCTTTAAAATACAGAGCAGCTTGTTCCACAAATTCAATTTAATGACATAGACAAAAAAAACGCAATGGAAATGAATTATTTCTTTCGAAGTAATTTAACTTAATATATAATTACAAGTCATGTGGTTGTTTAATTATAAAGACAAATTACAAATTAAGTCACACTGATAATCTTTTGCGAAATCAATTAATCGAAATTGCATTATTTTCATCGTATGAGTTGTGCAAAAGCAAATATGAGTAAAGGAAAAAATATACACCTTCATTACCAAAATGTTTTGATATATCAATAACACTAATTTAGAAAAACTACAAGAATGGATCTTTCCTTGACAACGACATTTAATTTATATATTTAGTTGCAATAACAACCTCATTTCGAATTTATTTCAAGTGTGTCTACAGTAATTAATTGTCCATGTGATTAAGGACACGAAGGCAAAATATTTTTAGGATTTGTCAAATTTGTACACAAAGTAAGTGCACGAATGTCGTTTCATATTGGATAATGTATTTCTGTATCTCTCGGTGAATCTACTATGTCAAATATTCAAACTTTCAATTATAACTTGCTTATGACTATCATTCTTGAATTACACTGAAGTCTATACATAGAAATCAAAGAATTATTTGTTTATTAATTATCTTTGTACATACATGTTATGTTGAATGGAAAAACGTGTACATGATTGTTAATATTTTCTTATTTTAACCTGAAAAATAATTGAATCTACTGACAATAGTGCACTTACCTATTTTTTTTTAAACTATGCCATAGTTAACTGTATCAATTGAGAAACGATCTAAATGTCACATCTGGCTATAATTAACTGTCACAGAATGACATCTCACGAGACATCAAGTCTGTTAGTTATGATAGGAAAAGCTGAGTATGCAGGAAATAAATTCATCTGAGCAACATTGTTTTTATCTAGGATGTATTTTACAGTTTTGTGTCATTTGTGTTGCATAATATTTGATAATATAAAGTTACCAAGCTCTCAAACTATTTACAACTGCTATCATTTATGTAAATGTAAAATAAGTTGTTAGTAGCTTATGGTATAGGAGAAAAATAGCATTACCAATTTCTTATCTTGTTTCTTGTTATTATTCTACTACGTATAACGTTGTTTCTCATTCCAATGCTGATACGTAACATGTACAATGAAACCTCTAATTTTATGTTTTGATACTTTTTTTTAATAATAACTAAATGTTATGTTTGATGCTGTTTTTTTAAATGATTTAATATAACATTATCAAAAAAAAACATCTAAACAATCATTAATATTAAATTATATCAGAATATTTGCCTATTGTGTGTACAAAGTGTACCAATATTTTTCGTTCATTTCCTTTGAAAAACTACGAAATTGAATACGATGAAACCTAAAACTACCAGGGAAAAAGTTAAATATATTGTGACGTTAAAATCAGTAGGAAAGCAGCAGGAATTGCTACAATCGTTGCCACACGAAATAGTGAACTTGACTTGTTGACTAAATTTTAAGAAATACAACCATCAGTTACTATTGTGTTAACCATCTAGCCTTTATATCTAGTTCCTTATTCCTTGAACATAATATGTTTAAGTTTTTTAATCTTTGAAAAAAATCGTTGAAAATTGCATTTGTGTTTGTTTGTTTTTGTTTTGTTTTATATTTTTGGTTAATTATTTAAAAATACAAAATGCGTTGTTAATTGATTGATATATTAATATACTTTTCAACAAACAAATGTAAAGGAATGTTACTCTTTGAAGACACAAACATTTGGGCGGTACTTTCCTTTAAATGACATGTGAAAGGTTTTCTACAAAGTTGAAAACTGTCTGACCTTCCTAGGTTTGTTATTTGTCAGTTGATTAAGCTCATTTCGATTATGGTCACCAGCTGTTATTTTTCTCCAGGAGATTTGTCCTTTTAAGCCCTTTGAAGAAGCTTCTATCAAAATGTCATTTCACTAACTTATTTAAGTGCAGGTAAAGAGGTATATATGTGATGCTTTTACAAAAGACAAATGCAACATCTGAAACAAGAAATGATTAAAAATGTTAAATCAGAAAATAAAAAAAATAGGCATCGTATTAGATCAAATCGCAAGTAGTTGTTGAAACAGGTTCTAATTTTCTTTTCTAATAATCTGTTTAACGTTTAAGTGTATACAAAGGATACGTTAGACTTTTCTACATGAAAATATCTCAATGAATCATTGTCTTGAAAACAAAATTGAAAATGCAAATGATTTATTGTTGTTGTTCAAACTAATCGTCATCACATCACGAGAAAAGTAATAAATAAAATCAATAATATGAGTATAACATTTTGTGATTCTGCCAAATAATTTTTTTGTTAATGATTTATGATATATATGTCCGATTATCGACAGTTGGACATAAAATATTTATGTTCGTCAGACAACATCATTGTTTAAAAGGAGGGCTTTTTATGCGTAAGATGTTGAAAATCTACTATTTCCTACTTTCGCTCATGTTAAATCATTTCAGAAAGATTGAAGTATTATGTGAGTAGTAAGATACATTAGACGTTTTTGGTTTGTTTTGTTTGGAACATATCATCTGTCACTAAAAGAAAACAAAATAATACACAGTGGAACTTCAAATTTAATAATGTGATATGTTGTAATAGAAAAAACTCTTAACCATTTTTTTCTCTGACTGTAATATTTAAAACGTTTCCAACACATCACAATCTGCAATGACGGGATGAAATGAACTCAAATGGAAAGATAGTCCTCTGCAAAACGTCATAAAGATATCGGGAATTCGTTGGGAACTATTTGATTATTGACTTTTATCAATTAATTATTTGAAATGGCTTAATATATATTACTTAATAATTATAATTGGCAAATAAAAATGTATTCATTACACGATGAGGATACATGTGTGGAATCATGTAAAATAATTGATCCAAAATGTTCAAAAACTTTTCACCCTTATGATATAAACTATGGTTCCGAGTTGGTGTGTTTTCAAAATGATTAATCTTAAACATCATCAAACAATATGCAATCCACAGGGTGTGCCTAACAGCGTGATTCTTATCACCCCTTCTGGATGTTTGGATCAGTTAAGGCCATGTTATTGTGACGATGACTGTTCATGACAGCCAGACAAGTAATCAGTTTTGGAGTATCCACGGGAGCTTACTACTGTCGATAATTGGTTCTCATGAGACCCAGAAATATGCAATAGGGCATTTAATCTTTCTTGAGTGGAAAGTTATAAAACTGCAGTAAACGAGTTGCTAAACTGATTGTTTCAGTATAAGATCTGGATAACAACATCAGATATTGTGGTGTGTTGTATTAATTTGATTTCAGATCTTAGCGGGAATTTTTGTATTTGATATAGCTAATATAAGCTATATATAGATTTAATATAGCTAATTCGAATTCAGATATATCACATATACTTTCATTAAAAATTATAGGAACATGTAATACAAATCAACAGCCTCATAACATACATCAACAGCCTCATAGGTGTCTAGGCTCAAATCACGTTGAATTCACATTAGTAACTTGATGTCAGACATTCAACCCCAGTTTTCCTAAGACAATAAGACAAGTATGCAAAAATGGCATTTGGCTAATTGGCGTGCGTCAGCTGCGGTAAATTGACTTATTTTTTAACTAAGAAAATCACGACTTTCATATTTTGATTTGATTACTGTACTGAAATTGATAAGCGTTAAAGTTGTAACAGAAACAATGATAAAAATATAGACAACGTTTGGTTTATTTCATTTTAGCAATAGTTTCTACGTTGTGCTTGTCTAATTTTCTTACGTACCACAACTGTACATCAGTTAAATGCACTTCATCTCATGCTTCACTCAACTTACAGGAATCATCGCCACTTGTGTATAGTTTATCACTACCATTCAGTATCAAAACGTTTGAAGATGAAAGAGACTGCTTTGATCACTAGATTTATAAGAGAATGATAATGTGGTCTTTGTAGACTGAAGGACGTAGTTGTCGTCTCAAGGTCTATACACACATTGATTTACCATCCCATCCAGGCTTGTATTTGAACTTGTATGTAGCAGATATCTGAACAGGATAAATCATCCTTCCTGTATTCAAAACGAAAATACTGTTATCAGTACAGTATTGAAGTATGTAGCATCGTTTCGGTTTAATCAGTACATTTTGCAAAATTTTGCTTACAAATAAGAACTGATAGAATTGAATAGAGTTGCTGCGAGTAAACACAATATCCTGACTGAATAATATAAATACAGATGCTTCTTTAGTTTAAAACTCATAAATAATGATTCTATCGTCTTAAATAATTTGTTAAAAATCTTCTCTATTGAAAAAGCTTATTATTTCAGACTAACGAGATGTGTGAGGCAGTTACAGAAGTTGAATTTGTAACTTTCAATGCTACCCTTTAGGTTTTTCTCAAGATATGGCACTCATTGCAACTAGAAAGAAATGTCTAAAACATTTTTATGCATGTGTTGCAATATTGTTTACTTCGTGTCTCATTCACAGACACTTTTGGTGTACGTTATCTTAACTATTTGGAAACTAGTCAGGAAAGTTCAATTATTAGAAAAAATACAAAGCAACTTGTTCTACAAATTCAATTGAATGACGTAGACAAAAACGACATGAAAGTGAATTAATTCTTTCGAGGAACTTTACTTAATATATAATTACAAGTCATGTGGTTGTTTGATTATAGAGACAAATTACGAATGATCCAAAGGCAAACTGATAATCTTTTGGCAAAATCAATTAATCTAACTTGCACTTACCACGTTTTCTTTTTAAAAATATGCCATAGTTAACTGTATCAATTGAGAAACGATCTAACTGTCACATCTGGCTATAATTAACTGTCACAGAATGATATCCCGAGACATCAAGTCTGTTGTTATGATAGGAAAAGCTGAGTATGCAGGAAATAAATTCGTCGAAGCAACATTGTTTTATCTAGGATGTCTTTTATAGTTTTGTGTTGCAAAATTTTTTATGATAAGTTAGCAATCTCTCAAAATATCAACAACTGCTATAATCATTTATGTAAAATAATTTGTTACTAGCTTATGATATAGGAGAAAATGATCATTATCAATTTCTTAACTTGCTTCTTTTGATTGCTGTAATGTTGTTTCTCATTTCTATGACGATATGTCACATGAACAATGTCATTTCAAATTATATTTTGATGCTGTTTTTTCAATAATAATTTAGTGTTATGTTTGATGCTGATTTTTAGAAAATGACTAAATAGAATATTGTCGATAAAAAAGCTAAAACAATAATTAATATCAATTATATTTACTATATTTAAATATATTTGTATTGAGTGTACAAAGTGTACCAATATTTTCCTTCATTTCCTTCATTTCAGGAACTGCTACCAATCGTTGCCACACTAAGTAGTGAACTTGACTTGTTAACTAAATTATAAGAAATACAACCATCAGTTGCTATTGTGTTGAACATTTTACCTTTATATCTTTTTTCTTCTTCCTTGATAATATATGTTTAAATTCTATAATCTTTGAAACAAAATCTTAGCACATTGCTTTTGCAGGTTTGTTTTGGTTGTTTTTTTGTTAATTATTTTAAAATACAAAATGCGTTGAGAATTGATTGATAAATATAATAAACATTTCAACAACAAACGTAAAGAAATGTTACTCTTTGAAGACACTAAAATGTGGGCGGTAATTTCCTACTATACTATTATTTAAAATGAAATGTGAAAAGTTTTCTACCAAGTTGAAAACTGTCTGACCTTCATTAAGTTTTTGTTATTTGTTAGTTGATTAAGCTCATTTCGTTGATGGTCACCAGCTGTTTTTATTTTTCACCAGGAGATTTTTCTTTTTAATCCCTTTGAAGAAGCTTCTATTTGAAAGTCGTTTCACATATTTATTGAAGTGCAGGTTGAAGGGTTTTATGAAGCTTTAACATAATCCAAAGACAGATGAAACATCTGCAACAAGAAATTATTTCAAATGTTAAACCAGAAAGAAGGTAATGAAAACGAATCTCATACACGTATCGTAATGTATCGAATTGCAAGTAGTTGTAGAAACAGGTCGTCATTTTCTAATGTTCTTTTCTAATAATCTAATAATAACGTTAAAGTGTATAAAGTTGATTTTTTAGACACATATCTTTTAACATTTATTATTGTAATATTTTGCAATAGAAAAAAGCAAAAACTCTTCACCATTTCATTCTCTGAGTGTAACATTTGAAATGTTTCCAACACATCACAATCTTCAATGCTGGGATGAAATGAACTCAAATGGAAAGTCGGTCTTCTGAAAGATATCGGAAATTCGTATATGTTTTACTGACGTTGTGAACTTCTTGATCATAGACTTTGATCAATTAATTATTTGAAATGACTAAATATATATTAATCAAAATGTGATGACAAGTAGAAGTGTATTCAGTACACGGTGAGGATACATATGAAGAAAAATGTAAAATAATTGATTTAAAATATTCAAAAATTCGTCAGCCTTGTGGTATAAACTATGTTTCCGAGGTGGTGTGCCACCGAAATATGTCAAAATGATTAATCTAAATATCATCTAAAAATAATTCTCCTTGCTGCCATCCAGAAGATACGCCTAAATGTGTGACTCTCATCATCCCCTGTGGATGTTTGGATCAGTTAAAGCCAGGTTATCATTTACAGCATACAAGCAGACTGACTTATCTTTAAATTGCATTAAATAGACACAAGTAACGATGAATGTTTATGACAGCCAGACAAGTAATCAGTTTTGTAGTACCCCCGGGAGTTACTACTGTCGATAATTGGTTCTCATGAGACCCTGAAATATGCAATAAGGCATTCAATGAACCGTTTGTGAGTGGAAAGTTATAAAACTGCAGTAAGCGATTTGCTAAACTGATTGTTATCAGTATAATATCTTGATAGCAACATCAGATATTGTGGCGTGTTGTATCAATTTGATTTCAAATCTTAACGGGACTTTCTGTATTTGATTATTTTGTTCAATAGGGACAAACGTAATATAGCTAATTCGAATTCAAACACATCACATATACTTGAATTTCATTATTTTCTTCAGTTATAGGAACATATGATATAAATCAACATCCTCATAATATACTTCAACAACCTAATTGGTGTCGAGGCTCAAATCACGTTTAATTCATATTAGTAATTTTATGTCACACATGCAACCCCGGTCTTCGTAAGACAAATAAGACAAGTATGCAAAATGACATTTGGCTAATTGGCGCGCCTCAGCCGCAGTTAAGTGTCTAATTTATTTTCTAGAAAAATCACGACTTTCATATTTTGATTTCTTACTGTACTGAATTTATAAGCATTTAAGTTGTCAGCAACTGTTTCGACGATGGCAAAAACATAGACAGCGTTTGGTTAATTTAATTTTAAGAATAGCTTCTATGACAAGTTAAGAGTATTTTTACGTTTTGCTTGTCTAATTTCTCTACGTACCACAACTGTACAGCAGTTGAACGCATTTCATCTCATGCTTCACTCAACGTACAGGAATCATCGCCACTTGTGTATAGTTTATCACTACCATTCAGTATCAAAACGTTTGAAGATGAAAGAGGCTGAAGATGGTAATGTGGTCTTTGTAGGCTGAAGGACGTAGTGGTCGTCTTAACGTCTCTACACACATCGCTTTACCATGCCTTCCAGGCTTGTATTTGAACTTGTATGTAGCAGATTTCTGAACAGGAGAAATGGTCTTTCCTGTATTCAAAATGATGATACTGCCATCAGTACAATACTGAAGTATGTTGTAACGTTTCGGTTTAAACAGTAAATATGCATGTTTTTTCTTACAAATGCGAACTAAAATAGAGTTGCAGTGACTAAAGCAAAATATCCTGACTGAAAAATATAGATGCAGATGCTTTTAGGGTTTAAAACTAATTAATGATTCTATCGTTTTAAATAACTTACCACAAATTCTTCTATATTGATAATTTCATTCTTATTAATTTACTAGATGTGTGAATTTTTGTTCTTCTGTTACAATAACATTGACTGGTTTTGAGCAATCACATCTTTTGTAAGTTTCAAAACTCCATGAATATCATTTTCTAATGCATGTGTAATCAACATCAGTTTCATTAAATACATTTTATATATAAACAATAGATTAACGTTTCTGTTACAGTAAAGAATACTTTTCGTTACGGTAAAGAGGTTTATTGCTTGGAAAGGTCTCAATTTACTAAACATAATTAAATCATTGTTGACTTATATTTCCACATAAGTTCAGTTAAATGTAGGAAGATGCATTGTCGTTTTTGCCCAACCAACGTTGTATACGAACTTTATTAAAAACAACACACAGACTTATGTTTCAGTTATCCATTTTACAACAAAAAGTGTACTTAAAATGTTGTTTGTTATATGAGTAATATCAATAGCATTTGTATCTTTTGAACATATTTTTAAAAAACAATTAAAACTAAACAAACTAATGTTGTTACAGTAAAGAAATGTCAGTTACGGGAAAGACACAAATTGTTATAGTAGCTCTTGACACATCATTGATGAATATTGAAGTTAAAAACATAACAAAGTATTCTAATGAGTAACTCTAGAATTCAAATAAGAATCTAAACTAGTAGGATTGGGAGGTAAACAATGTCTAAAACACTTGTTTTGAACCATGGTGCTTGCAAGGTAAAGTACTCACATATAGTCTGTGGCGATATTTTTGCATTGTTAACGTCAGTGACTTTTGATTTCTCAGTTTCTGATTTTTATGTTGGTCTGTTATAGTTCTCTCCATTTTCAAACAAAGACTACCTTTCTTCATAGAAAATAATTTCTCAACTTTTGTCATCTGTCTTACACCGTTGATTCTGAATGCTAAATTGGCAGTTTTATCCAGTTAAAAAATATGGAAAATTATGTATAAGATTCATTAATGTAAAGCAGAAATTCGTATGTTGTTTTACGCTAAAGTTAAACTACTAGTGAAATGTTTAAATTATATCTTCAGATTACATCAATATTGCATCATTTGCGTTATTTAAAACAGAAAATTGAGTAGAATAGTGTTTCTACCAGTGTGTACTTTTACCAAATCCTTTTGGTTGAATGCAGTATAATAGAATAGAAATGTTCATGCACGGTATCAGATACAAAAGGTTAATTACTTTTATAACAGTCAATATCATAGAAACATATTTCCCGTGACAACAACTCTTTACTGTAACAGATCCACCTAATACATTACGATTTCAAACTGGTGTGACAATATGTTATCTAAAATTTACAGCTGTTTGCTGTTTTTATATCGGTAAAGCTTCATAGTGTCACATCCTAATACCTGAGGATTGTTTAAAGAGATTGAAGAAGATGGTCACAGACCTAACAAGAAACTGGTGTTGGTTGCATTAGACAGGTCGGGGATAACCACCGAACGACCTATAATAGCTCGATTTAGCTATAGTAGCTCGATCGAGCTATAGGTCTATAGGTCGATCGAGCTATAGCCGCATTTTTTTGACTATGTGCAGTTATAACGGGTTTTCCGCAATTGCGGCCCCGCCAATATGGAAACATATTTTATCGATTCATTCTTAGCCCATCACAGAATTTGGCTAAACCCTAGCGCTTTTTAGTTATTAGACATTAGTTTGCACTACCCAAGTGTCAATGTCACTTCGAATAGAAATAACAACTCAAAAACAGAAAAATATACCTCTCAAAGTTGACACAACACTCGGCTGATGACAGATCGTTTCGATTGCCTGACTTCTGGTTTGGATGTCTATTTCGTAATGATAATTTTCCCGTGCATCTCGCTCGAGCGTGACAATTTTAATAATCTTCGGAAATTACACTCGGCTTTCGGGTATATTCGGGTTTGAGAAGGGGCCATCCCTGCATAGATATTATAATTTCAGTTATAAAATGTTTGTGTTTTGTTTTGTGTTTGATTCATTGCAACTCGCTTGCTGGCGTTTTCCATTGGTTCGTCCCTACCATGTTTTGTAACATTTGTTAAGAAAGGATTAACTTCTACTATAACAGTGCAAAACTATCAGTAGGGACCGCACGGTGAATTTCTATTTCAGAAACCTTTGAATTAATAATTGTGATAAAGGTACTTAAGTTCTTAATACAATTAACGAAAAAAAGAACATTATATTCTCATAACTCGACCCAAGTATTGAGTAAATGTTATCTGAAAATATGTACACGTTTGCAAACTCATTACGATCCGTAAAATGGCATCGAGCCTTCTGTACTTCCGGTTTATAAACAGTCATGGTTGCGTTAAAAAGTGGACATCGTCAGTAATATCAAATGTGGAATTTAATCATTTTAAGGGCTCTTAAACTGATTTGCGCTTTATACAAGGTGAAAGACTTAGAAACTATTGGAATACTTTAGTGCAAGTTGGAGTAATTTGCATAATGTTTCTACTATATCCAAATGATATCGGATTGTATTATAATAGTTTAGTCTTCATAGTTTACATGAGTCTATCTAATTTGCATATGTATTTTGGGAGAATTCAATTATAAATCAACAAAGAATTTTTTTTCATGTTTTATGTCCCTATTGTTTCCCTGTTGTGTCGACATTTTAATGATTAAAACTTTTCATAATTCGTTATTATATATAAGCTAAAACTATAATTATAAAATTATAATATCTATGCAGGGATGGCCCCTTCTCAAACCCGAATATACCCGAAAGCCGAGTGTAATTTCCGTAGATTATTAAAATTGTCACGCTCGAGCGAGATACTCGGGAAAATTATGATTACGAAATAGACATCCAAACCAGAAGTCAGGCAATCGAAACGATCAGTCATCAGCCGAGTGTTGTGTCAACTTTGAGAGGTATATTTTTCTGTTTTTGAGTTGTTATTTTCTATTCGAAGTGACATTGACACTTGGGTAGTGCAAACTAATGTCTAATAACTAAAAAGCGCTAGGGTTTAGCCAAATTCTGTGAAGGGCCAAGAATGAATCGATAAAATATGTTTCCATATTGGCGGAGCCGCAATTGCGGAAAACCCGTAATAATTGCACATTGTCAAAAAAATGCGGTTATAGCTCGATCGACCTATAGACCTATAGCTCGATCGAGCTACTATAGCTAAATCGAGCTATTATAGGTCGTTCGGTGGTTATCCCCGACCTGTTAGATTTGGTCATAAGATGCTGTAAACAATTGACTGCCATCATACGAAATTTTACACCTGTTGCATTATCTTTCAAGCTCTAATCTTCTTACAGTATAAAGGTTGATTGCTTCAATATAATATACTCATGCCGTTTGGGGTAGTATTGACACGGTTATATTGATGTCATTAACTTCTTAAACTTTAATTTCGACATTAGCCGCTAAGCATGTTGTTTTCAATTTTTAAAAATCATCTAAGCGTTTAAGAATTTCAAATGTTGATTTTTGGTCATAGAGGTTCGGAGATATAGGTTTATAATGCTTAGAAAAATTTGTCTCATTGGCTTAATAAATTGAAAGTTGCAGTGCAGTGCAGTTGAAGACCAAGGCCGACATGTCCGTCTGAAGGACGCAGATTTGGCTAATCGCATTAGGAAAGCCTCATTTCGCACCAACGTACCAGACAGTTAATCATGTATAGCTTGTTCCCAACAGCACATACATGAAATAATTGGATGTCCGAAGTATCTTGAACAGTAAATGGTTCTCACACAGGACGAGGTATTTGTATGGAGTATGGTACATATGCTACAGTAAATCTGTGTAAGAACTTGGATTTCCAAGAAGTTGTAGTTAATATACAAACCTATCATATACTTGTGTGGATTGATTTGCAAATCATATAGAGGAAGGGGCACAGGACTAATATGACACTCCTACAGAACATCAATATCAGCAAAATCAGCCCGGTCTGCAATCAATATCTAAATACATTGAAGGTTGTCTCCCCTTGTGTGGTAACGTCATGATTGACATGGGGTCAAATAAGTGCTTTAACTTTTCAAACGGGATGTTTTTTTCTTTCTTGAAAAAACACATTTAAGCAACTTAGTATGCTTCTAATGTGTGAGCTACTCACATACTGTTTCACTTACACAGAAACACGTTTGTTATTAGATTGCCCATTTTACACGTAAAACTATTTTGTTATAATATCATGATTTATATATTCTTTAATGGTTAGACTTTTTACTGTTTCACATAGAGATTTAAAACACATATTGGTTCTTAAACGATGCTGCAGTATATCATTACACCGTGCCAATCTTCTTACGCTGTTATTTGGCCGAACACAAGAATGAAGTCTTAATGGTATCTGATTCTTCATAAGAGTCACAATGAAAGGGAAGTCAATCAGGGAAAGATTAAATTTCAATTTACTTCCATGGTTTTTAAAGAAGTTTTTGATTTGTTCATTTCTGTTTACAAAATTTAAGATTTTGATTGACACTGTGTCAAGTGTGTGAACACACTTACATATATATATCAATTTGTTATACATGTATATGTCAAGGCGTTACCACTTTATGAAGACAAATATGTATTTAGATAATGTGGAATTAAAACAAGTAGGTTTTGTCAGAACAGTTTATCTTTCTGTATAATTGCTAACGTGAAGTATTTAATATAATAAAAAATTATCTCTATCACGTCTAATCTAAGTTTTTTTTAAATTTAAAATATTTATGTTCATAAAAGATAATTTGTTACTCTTTATTTCGACATCAATTACTGCTGTAAAAACCTTAATTCTTCAGGATACGTATATAGTTATCTCCCGTCAGTATGTGTCTAATTTACTACCATATTTTGGATGGCAGTACACCAACGTTTTGGGTTTTTTCGCCTTAAATAATCTATCCGTTTTCAAGGTCAACAGATGTTGACTTTCAAAATGTAATTTCAAAAACATGTTTTCCTGAAAGTCATTATTGCTTAATCTTCAAATGTTGCATTTACCGAACATCGTAATGTACTTGACTCATCTCTTTCTATAAAACTGTTATGCGGACTTCAAGGCAAACAGTTAATAGAGTTGATTTAGAAATAAATTAAGTCTTCGAAAAAAAGGCCAATAAGAATTTAGTTGAATTATAGCGTTTATGAAGACAACGTTGAAAAGCCCTTTTTTTCAGCAATCCCCTTTTTCTATAATTAGAGATACTCATTTGACAATATAGTTTTCTCTTCTTTACATGCAATTATGTCCATGAAAACAGCTTTCAATTCGAAAAAGTTTTAGAACAGAATTGTTTATATCTCTTGTTTTTAGAAACCCGTTTAATAACACTAATGATACATGTACGTTAAATATAATGTAATGTTTAAAATGAGACGAAATTTGGTTACTGATATTTATTACACATAGGGTGGAAAATATGTGGTGACATACTTTCAATATGTCTGACAGTGTAATACGGGACATTTTACTCTCGGAATCTTGTTTGATCTTCTCATCTGTCTCTCCCTGGTAACAATTGTGCCTCAACGATGTGCTTAAGGTTCCATTATTGGAGTTAATAAAACCCTTCTACTCGAATCGCTGTCATTCATGACCTTACAAGTCTTTGGAGATGTTAAACAATGCTAGAGGGCATGAGGTTTTTCAAACGTTTTAAACAATGGAAGGATATCCCCATATCTGACATTGAACTTTTCTGAGGGAAACTGGTATTTTTCATGTCAACTATCTGCAATCCTTTTGCCTCTGACAATCGTCGACTTGCTCCGTCAATATTATATATATATCATTTTTTTAAACGTTTAATATATTGAATTGTGTGTTTGGGTTTGGTAAAGTAACTGCACCATAACCAACCATGAGCATGTCATGATGTACCCGAAGGTGTAAAATATCAAAACTCACAATCAAAATTATCCTGAATATAATTATTTCGTGAAAGATTTATTGGGAATTTGATATAATTTTTAAAATAATAATTTTAGATAACAATAAATGGAATTTTTTGATAGATTTCCATTTTCAAAATGCTCAATGTAAATCTTGTTATTATTCGATACTCCAATCCGCATTATCCATAATTTTGGTTGTGGACATGTCAACTGAATAGTGAAGACATTGATGCAGTTAATGGAAATAGAATTTGTAAATTTTTGAGAAAAACATTGTCGATAAAACAATTATGCCACCAACTTCAAGTCGAGCAAACTCTGCTGATTTAATGTCTGGATTTTAAAGCATCAAAATATTGATTGTCGTTTTTCAAATCTTATTATGTGGAATATAGATGTTTATATCCGTGATAGAGATCACACGAGCGTTGTGAATTTGGAACGAGAATCTATTTTGAATCATGCAAAAAATGTTAATATGATTAATGATTTGTAGCGCAAACACATCCTGGTCCATTTTGGATCATTTGGAAATATATCAAAATATTGATTTTCTCGATACAGCTGAAACAGGAAATTGTCATTTATTTATCGTGTGGTAAAAATTGTTATCCAACAAATTTTGAAGTGTTTTAAATGAAATATGGTATAGTCATGCATAATCGGTTAGTACTAAACCAAAGTGATTTTTATGTAACCCAATTGTGGAACCTGTATTTATTGAATATCAAAACATAACAGGTTAACTACCAAGAATTAAAAGCGAGTGTGAAAAAAAGGAATATAAGAAACATTTGAAACATTGTAAACTATATACCTGAAAAACATGTTTTGTTAGAACTTGCTGAAACCCCGATGAGCCCGAATAGTTGCCATAAACGTCCCCTAATCAACTAAACAAGACTTTCCGCTGTTTTGGAGGACGTAGATTCCATCCGGCTCAAAATATTGTATGTGCTACAAGAGCCCTAAATACAACTTGGAAATCTAATCCATAACCCATTTCAATGGATACCAGTCAAATCAACTATGGTTGCATAAATTACAGAACGTGACCACGATGGTAAGATTTTCTGTTACAATAAGGATGATTTATGAATATGTTGCAATTTTAATTCTTAGTGCTAAGTTTTTACTTTACACCATGTTTATCAACACCATTTGTTTCTTACTTATTTGAAAAAGCTCTTTATTTATATTGAATTGAATCGTAAGGAGAAAATAATCATTGTTTAAACTATATCATAACAAATATATCAAGTGATAATTGCTATACGTCACATGAGGTTCAATCATTGAAAGTATAGTCTGTTTGAAGTCGTCAGTGACTTGGAAGATTGCACACATTGTGTAATCCGTTTTTCTTTTATTTTGCAGGTGTGCTTGACGAACGAAAGGTATGAGTGTATGTCGCTAGAACTAGTAGAAATTTTCATTCTTTTCTGTCAAGTTTTTGATTATGGCTAACAAATTAAGTTTTGGATCTTTAAACTGTCGTGGACTTGGGGACTTAAGTAAAAGAAGGGATGTTTTTAATTTTCTTCATTCAAAAAAATGTTCTTTACACTTCTTGCAAGATACCCATTTCACATTTGAAGAAGAAAAATATGTAAGATCTATGTGGGGCTACGATGTCATTTTGAACTGCCATTCCAGTCAATCTAGAGGTGTTGCGCTGCTAATGAACTGTAATAATGAGTATAAGATACATAATGTATACAAAGATGACTCTGGAAACTTTCTTTTGATTGATATTACTTTGAATGGCAACAGAATGACCATTGGTAACATATATGGCCCAAATACTGATTCACCAATTTTTTATAAAATGGTCTTGACAAAATTCAAGGAATTTGGAAATGCATATTACATTTTAGGTGGAGATTTTAATTTGGTGCTTGATCCAGATAAAGACACCAATAACTATAAAAATGTAAATAATCCTAATGCCAGAGAACAGCTACTAGAACTTATAGGAGAACTAAACCTTATCGACATTTGGCGAGAAAATAATCAAGACTCAAGACAGTATACATGGAGACGATCAAAACCTATAAAACAGGGAAGGCTAGATTTTTTTCTTGTCTCTGAAAATCTCTGCGGTAATGTTACTAATGCCAAAATTTCCCCAGGATATAGAACAGACCACTCATTTATAAACTTCACCATGAATATTGAAAATAACACAAAGAGAAACACATATTGGAAATTTAACAACTCTCTGTTAAAAGATCACCAATATGTAAAAGAAATTAAACAGGTAATATCAGAGGTGAGAAAAGAATATGCTCTACCAGTCTATAATCAGGAAACTATTGACCAAATCCCTAATAATGACCTGCAATTGCAAATTGATGATCACCTTTTTATGGAAACTCTCCTTATGAAAATTAGGGGTAAATCAATATCCTTTTCATCTTTTAAAAAAAAGGAAAGATTAAAAAAAGAGAATGATTTAATAGCAGAAATTGAAGTTTTAGAAAACATTTATGATGAAGATAGTGTTTCTGTTCTAGAAAGTAAGAGGAATGAATTGCAACAAATTCGGAAAAATAAACTAGATGGCATATTAGTGAGATCAAAGGCAAGATGGATTGACGAAGGTGAAACTATAAGCAAATACTTCTGTAACCTTGAAAATAGAAACTATATCAGCAAAAACATGAAAGAATTAGAAACAAAGGAAGGAACTATATTGAATGATACCACAGATATTATAAATGAAGCAACCAATTTTTACCAAAATCTGTATGCTTCCAGAGATGACTTTATTGATGATATTAACCTTGATGAATTATTCACAGAATATGATGTCCCTAAACTTGAAAAAGCTGAATCTGATCTTATTGAAGGACTTATTACTAAGGCTGAGCTATTAACAGCTCTTAAAAGATCTAAGAACAATAAAAGTCCAGGTTCAGATGGATTTTCATATGAATTCTTTAAAATGTTCTGGCTTGATCTTGGAGATTTTATACTTAGATCAATAAACTATAGTTATATTACGGGCAATCTGTCAATAACACAGAAGCAAGGAATTATCACCTGTATCCCTAAAAAAGATAAACCTAGACAATTCATAAAAAATTGGCGCCCTATTACCCTTTTAAATTCCATATATAAACTTTTATCTTCTGTAATTTCAGATAGGTTTAAAAAAGTTCTGCCACAAATTATTAGTGAAGACCAAACCGGGTTCATGTCTGGAAGATACATTGGAGACAATATTCGCTTGATATATGACTTGCTTTTATACACAGAATCTAGACAAATACCTGGTATGCTACTTTTAGTAGATTTTGAAAAAGCTTTTGACTCTGTCTCCTGGTCTTTCATATTCAAAACCCTCAATTTTTTTGGATTTGGTGAAAGTATCTCCAAATGGGTCTCTATACTGTATAAAGATATAAAGTCAAGTTTAATAATTAATGGGAACATGTCCCCTTGGATACCAGTTGGTCGTGGCTGTAGGCAAGGCAACCCATTATCGCCCTATATTTTTCTTCTATGTGCTGAAATTCTTGCAGCTCTTGTGAAAAAAAATAAAGATATCAAAGGTTTAACCATTGACAATATAGACTATTTAATTGCACAATATGCGGATGACATAGAATTCCTTTTGGATGGCTCTAAGAGATCATTTGAGGCTACTATAGCCACTCTTGATACTTTTGCAAAGATTTCTGGATTAAGAATAAATTTTGATAAATCACAGGTAATATGGATAGGCTCCAAAAAGAACAGTAATATTAAATTTAAACCAGATTTAAACTTAGAATGGAACCCTGAAACTTTCAAAATTCTTGGCATAATTTTTTCTACTAACTGTGAAAAAATGATAAAGCTTAATTTTGAAAGCAAAATTTATGAAATTGAACAAATAATTAAGAGATGGATGAACAGAATTATTACGCCCTTAGGTAAAATTGCAATAATTAAATCAATGCTCATTTCAAAACTAAACTTCCTTCTCCTTACCCTCCCTAATCCCTCTGATGAATTCCTAAAAAAGATCAACTCTATTCTCTTCAAGTTCTTATGGGATAACAAACCTGATAAAATAAAGAGAATTGTTGCCTGTAAACCCATCTCCCAAGGGGGACTTGGAATGATAGATATTTTTGCATATGTTGATGCTATGAAAATAATTTGGATAAAGAAGCTGGTAAATGTTGATTTCGAAAAGAAGTGGAAACAACTAATGACAAAAAATACTCCAGATTCTTATGAAATACTCACCTTTGGAAGTGATTTTCCACTAAAGCTTGCTAAAAGACAACAAAACTTCTTTTGGAGAGATTGTCTTGTAGCTTTTTCAAATTACAGTAGCAAAATAAAACCAAAAACCTATGAAGAGTTCCTCAGAGAACCCCTAATGTACAATAAACATATCTCTATAAATAGAAAATCCTTCTTTAACAAAACATTTTATGAAAATAATTTACATAACATATTTAGTTTGCTTAACACTGATGGCAACTTTCTGACATTACAACAATTTTGCATTAAGTATTTTAATATAAACTTCTTGGAATTTTATGGAATTATAAGATCAGTAAATAAATACCTGACATATTTGGGTATTAAAAAGGATTCTAACTTGGAAATAAAAAATGTCACAAATATTTCTATAAGTAATCTCTTTGCTTGCAAAAAAGGTTCTAAGAAATACTATTATGTCATAACTCAAACCGAGGATAATCTCAAAGCCATTGAAAAATGGGAAGAAGAACTCTTAATCACTGTAAACTGGCCAAGCCTTTTTGTTAAAGCACATAAAACTACCCCAGACCCTAAACTAAGATGGTTTCAGCTCAGATTGCTCCATAGAATTCTACCTGTTAATACATTCTTAATTAAGATGCACATTGTTGACAACAACTTATGTACTTTTTGCAAGGCTGAACCAGAAACTATAAAACACCTTTTTTGGGACTGTAGGGTAAGCCAAACTTTTTGGAACAAATTTTCAGAATGGATTGAATCAAAGTGCCAACATGCTTGTAACATAAATCTTACTGTAACCTTAATCCTTTTTGGATATTCTCCAATTTTGAAAGTGATACTATCCTGGATTTGATACTTTTACTAGCTAAATTCCACATATATAGATGTAAAATGCAAAAAAGTCTACCTTACATTAAACATTTTCAAAATTATGTGAAATTCTACTATCAGATAGAAAAAACTAGACACTTTTGCAAATCAAAACACACCGAATTCTTTCAGAAATGGGCTCTTTATGAAAATCTTCTCTAATTTCATTCAACTTTAATTGTCTACAAAGCTTCTACTTCTAGCCTGTATGTAGTGTGCGTGTGAAAGTGTGTGAATGATGTTTATTTATTTATTTTTTTATTTTATTTTATTTATTTTTTTTTTTTTTTTTTTTTTTTTTTTTTTTTTTTTACCCCTTTTCTTTTCCTTTCTTGTTTGTAAATCCTGGTATTGTATTACCGGTACTGTATTACTGTTTCCATAGATACCATTCATGCTGTACAATTTTCCAGGAATAAAAAAAAAAAAAAAAAAAAAAAAAAAAAAAAAAAAAAAGACTTGGAAGATTGAAAAAGAAAGCGAAACGCGAGTTAACAGTTTGCTAAAGCAATAACTTTATTCAAATCTATGTGTTCTTTCAAACTATTATAACGGCTGAAAACCATTTAAATAGATACATGAATACAGACGACCCCTTCTTCATTTAACTTTAGTCTTTATAAGAATTATACCATGAACAATAAAGTGTAACAATTTGCCTTTTCTTTCTATTTGATAACAGAAGTGCAACCACGCGATAATCATTATGGTATGTATAGATGATAAAAATCCCAAAAAATTTCGTATCACCTAAAACTACTTCTCTCTAATGTCATTCCCAAATTTTTACTGATATGCCTAAAAGCGTTTCCCCTTATCACCCCCACCCCCTCTGTATGTTTGCATCCGTTATACTTAGATTATTGAATCGATACAGCATAGAGCCAGACAGCGTGTATCGGGTGAAAGTAAAATTGCATTAAATAAACACAAGTGACAATGTATGTTTATGACAGCCAGACAAGTAATCGGTTATTTATTACTCCCAGGATATTACTCCCGTCGATAATTGGTTCTCATGAGACCCTGAATATGCAATATTACATTGAGTGGATGATATCTGTAAGGAGAAAAGTTATTAAATTGCATTAGGCGATTTTCCAAACTGTTCTCATTATAAGATCTTATAAATCTTTCGTTGCATTGATTTGTTTTTTAAAGTCTTCATGGACAGTCTTTAGACAGACTTTAGAAACTTTAACGTCTTAATTGTCACTATACTGAGATCATACCCATTTTATTAGTAATTTTCGGCAACAGTTACAGTCATGAAAGTGAGACAACGTTATTGATATTCAACAATAAACTTTGTCTAGGGCAGTAAAATGGTTGATGGTCTCATTATGTTACAAAAACATAGTTTACAGCAATCTAATGGATTCCTCTCATGCTTAACTGAATTATCAGTATTGGAATTTTGTCATAGCTTTTATCATAGCTTTAAACATACGAAGATGAGGTTTAAATACAAGCTTAACTTCGTAGAGTTATCGTCTAAAAGTTAACACAATCAAAGACATACGGTTTTTCGATTCCTATCAAGGTGTTTGAATTGCAAGCTTGCATACAATTGATAACTGAACAAGGCGTTTTAAACAAATCATCCATGATTTCATGACCATAATTATATTTATGTGAACACACGAACGAGAGTATTAGTATCTTTCTACGATTCCTTAAGCTTTATCAGAATCTTGCTCATCCTTTATTAAATGCTTATTTAAGATAAGAATTTTCAAAACGTGACGGACAGCAAAACGTTCTGACTGTCAATTTAAATGAAGATACAAGTATCATTTATTGATATGTACCCGTCGGGTGGAACGCGAGCGTCTGCATTTAGTTCTGTAAAAACCCTGATTCTAAAACCATCGGAATCATTGTTTTTAACAGAGCATCGTAAAATAAACATGTTCCCTTTTGAGATTCGAAACGATAAATGACTATACATTTCTTAACTGCAATGTGATTGTATTCATATCTTGAAAAGACAATCGTATCAACCCCTTTACATTTATGAACAGTTTGTTCTAAATGATTTTATCAAACAAACGTGACAGTAAATGGTTTTGATAGCCAGACACGTAATCAGCTATAGATTGTTCGAGGGAGCAATCAACTGAAAATAATTGAATCTCAGAAGAACCTGGAACAGTGTATGGCATTCAAACAGGACAAGGGTATCTTGTATATGTTACAGTAAATATGTGCAATAAAATGAAATTTCTAGATTTGTAGTAAAATGCACGTATTTGTCCTATACTTACGACTGAATTTTTAGGATTGTTTTGCCAATGTAAGATGAAAAAGAAAAAGATGTAATCAGCAAAATCCGTATACTCATATCATTAGTTAGTTAAGTGCTCGCTCCCTTTGCTGGACTCAACATGGGGACGACATCGAAGGAAGGAAGTGCGTTTTATATCATATAATATGATGTTATTGCTTACCTAACTTTTGAACTTTTTAAACAAATTTTAATGTTGTTGGGTTTTTTTGTTCTGACGCTGTTCGTGTTTTTATTAAAAAAAATAACCATTGGAAATCGGAAACGCTTAATTTCTCACATTATGATAGCGTATCCTTAACATATCTTTATTCCCTGTTAATTTCCTCAGAGAAGTATAATTACTCATGACTTATGTAGACTGAAGTTATGAATATAAACATATTTCTCTATTTACCTTCTGATGACTTATCAATCCTCTAGAGTCATGATATTTAATACAACTTTTATATTTTGTCCAGTATATAAATACTTATCGATCTTTGCAATACAGGCATCCATATTATTATATATTGTTATACAGAGGAATAAGGTGACATTTGTAAAGCTGTAATAAGTCCAAGCACAACTTATTAGGTGTAAAAGTGTTGGATTCTAATCACTAAATTTCATACTAATCTCGCCCCTGGGGAAAATACTATGTGAAAGATCAAATTTCAATTACTCGTTCAGTAGAAATGTAAATAATATAACAACATAATCGTATTCAAATCAAGTTATCCCCATCATGTTTTGTATCTTTCACTTTGTATAATCAATATCGCCTTCAATGCCTTCTTTACATATTATTCATTTAGGTGCAGCAATTTTGGTCTAGGTATAGAGGTAGGAAGGTATAATAATACACAAATGCCTGATAGACTATGCAAGTACTGTAAAGTAAATAACATTAATTGTATAGAAAATGAAATGCATATTCTTTTTTATTGTAAATTATATAAGGATGCCAGAACTAAGTTTATTAACCCCATTATTGTCAAATATTATCAATTTACACACTTTTGTGAATATCATTAATAGCAATAACCATGAAACTATCAAAAATGTCTGTAATTTCTTGCACCAAGTACATAAAATTAGAAAAAACAATGAAATCATAAATATGTAATATCAAATTGCGCATCAAACAAATTGTACAAATTTACTGTATTATGGGCCGTTGGCCTTAAAATATTGAATAAATATGTCTGTCTATTCATATGCTTTCTTATTAAATATCTTCATGTTGAAACATTATTTCTTAGATTTGTTGTTTTGTCTTTCTGGTCGATACCAATCCCTGCTTTAAAACCTTATTATTTCAAGAAGATACTTCAACATGTACGAGTCTTGCTTCTATGTTAAAGAATATCCTCTATCGATTTTGGACCTCATCTGTTACTATGTTCATAATGACAGCAAATGTGTCCTACCTTGGAACTTTATTTACTTTCGTCCATACAGGGACCAGTTTCCTTCCTGATTACGATTTTTCATCAGGATCAAACAAAAGAGATGTGCATGTCACATATGCTCTATGTAGGATCCGTTAAGGTTGCTTCGACCTTTGATTTTGAACGCTAGGCGCTTGAAACATCAGGGGAAATCCTACAAAAAGCTTACATATTTTATGAAAATTAATTGAATAACAACAGAAATGACAAAAGTATATAGCTCTTGTTCATGTTCTTCCGAAGTTGAAGTTAGTTTATAACACGTAGAATTTAAAACGTGTAAGAGTTGATAAGTGCTGTTAAAGTTTTTACATTTGTTACTATTATGACATCGTATTTTGGCTGTAACGGTCAATACTTTTCCACATTGCCTGTAATCAAATATTACTCTGAAAGTAATTTTTTCATTGAATTGATTACTGCTTAATCTTCCAGGTAAAATTTTCAGGAAACATCTTAATGCCCCTTAATTGATAGACGTAAGTTTTTACGGGCTTCAAAGGCTTAAATGGACTGAATTGGAAATGTTTAACAAGGTGTCCAAAAAAGGAATAGGTCATTAAGAATGTAGTTCAATTTTAAGTTCAGTCATATCATTAAAGGGTTCAGAACGTTGGAAGAGATAACGTTTCAATGCCTTAATTCTCTATTGGGTAGTATTCCCCTCTGAATTTCACCCCCACCCCCTCCCTTAGCAAGTAAATTCCTTTACTAAGGATAAACCTTCCATACACGTATATATGTCTATGTAAACTTAACATCTTTCAAACCGTAGCAGTAGTTTTGAAATAAGATGCAGCTTATTCCAGATTTTCGTCATGTTAAAATACAAAGTACAGAAAGTGACTTACCTGGAAGCAACAAACTTGCTTATGGATATTGAGTATTCATATCAATTATATAGTATTATGTAGTGTTGTATGTACATTATATTTATTTATCAAATCCTAAAAATATTTTAAACAAATGTTTGACTGATTTATGTTATATAGAGCATGGTAAGATGATATGGATTAAAGTTTTTTCATCAGATGTATTTAAATTAAAAAATAAGGTTTATTTTCATATGTCATGGCATATCTTTATAAACCTCAAATCAACGACAGCAGCAACGATGGTGTCAACGAATGAATCAACTTTCTGTCTTTAAGTGATAGTGTTACATGTTCTACATACAAAACATTTAACATTTGGTAAATGCTTTGGTCATAAATAGAATGAATGATATGGTCTATTGGGGGATGAAAAACGAAAGCTTCATAATTAATTTTAAGCGAGGTTTACATTCACTTTGTTTTATTTAATTCAAATAAATTTTGCTGGTTTTTCAATAATTCTGCGGCACAAAAATATTGATTTTATTCTATAGATCTGATAACATGAATAACATATTTTGGAGGGGATTTTTTTAAGATAAAGATTACAACAAGGTTGTTATATTAGAACGACATTTAGTTTGCGGTTGTACAAACAATTTCTTTTCATCTGGGAAATAATTTAAAGTGCAGCATGACGTTAGGAACTTGGATTTAGATATTTTTTACTCGATGCAGCTGATCCAAATTCCCCAAATGTGGTTACTATCATTAATAATGTATCGTATGACAAACGTAACAGATAAGGTTTTTTTCACAAGGTCTTTTAAAGCGTTTAAAGGGATGAAATGTGTCAGTTAATGTTAATATGTTATGGCATAGTTGCAAAAATCGTTAGGGAAACGTTATCATTAATCATCCAAAGATATTACTTTTTTCTTCTTGTCTACGTTTTAATTCACCTTATGGAGAGAGAACGTATATGATTTTAGACCGTGAAGGATCAATCTTACAGAGAGAGAACATATGTGGTAATAGACTTTGAGGGATCAATCCACATGATGGAGGGAGAACATATGTGATGTTAGACCATGAGGGATCAATCTTACAGAGAGAGAACATATGTGGTAATATACTTTGAGGGATCAATCCACATGATGGAGGGAGAACATATGTGATGTTAGACCATGAGGGATCAATCCCCCTGATGGAGACAGAACACATATATTATTTTACCATAAAAGGAACAATCCCCCTGATGGAGAGCGATCAATCCACATGGTGGAGAGAGAACATATATGATGTTAGAATGTTAGGGATCTATCCACATGATGGAGAGAGAACATAAATGATGTTAGACCGCGAGGGATCAATCCCCCTGATGGTGAGGGAACATATATGATGTTAGACCGTGAGGCATCAATCCCCCTGACGGAGAGAGAACATATGTGATGTTTGACCATGAGGGATTAATCCCCCTGATGGAGAGAGAACATATATGATGTTAGACCGTGAGGCATCAATCCCCCTGATGGAGAGAGAACATATTTGATGTTAGACCGTGAGGCATCAATTCCCCTGATAGAGAGAGAACATATATGATGTTAGACCATGAGGGATCAATCCTCCTGATGGAGAGAGAACATATATATATGATATTAGACCGTGAGGGATCATTACCCCTGATGGAGAGAGAAGATATATGTTGTTAGACCGTGAGCGATCACCCCACATTGTGGAGAGAGAACATATATGTTGTTAGACCGTGAGCGATCACTCCACAATGTGGAGATAGAACATATATGATGTTAGACCGTGAGCGATCACTCAACATTGTGGAGATAGAACATACATGATGTAAGAATGTTAGGGATCAATCCACATGATGATATGATGTTAGACCATGCGGGATCATTCCCCTTGATGGAGAGAGAACATATATGATGTTAGACAAAGGCGGGATCAATTCCCCTGATGGAGAGAGAACATATATGATGTTAGACAATGAGGGATCAATCCCATTAATGGAGAGAGAACATAAATGATGTAAGATAATGAGGGATCAATTCATCTGATGGAGAGAGAGAACATATATGGTGTTAGACAATGAGGGATCACTCCACAATGTGGAGATAGAACATATATGATGTTAGACCGTGAGCGATCACTCAACATTGTGGAGATAGAACATACATGATGTAAGAATGTTAGGGATCAATCCACATGATGATATGATGTTAGACCATGCGGGATCATTCCCCTTGATGGAGAGAGAACATATATGATGTTAGACAATGAGGGATCAATCCACCTGATGGAGAGAGCACATATATGATGTTAGACAATGAGGGATCAAACCACAAGATGGAGAGAGAACATATATGATTTAAGAGCGTGAGGGATCATTCCCCCTGATGGAGAGAGTACATATATGATGTTTGACCATGAGGGATCAATACACCTGATGGAGAGAGTACATATATGATGTTTGACCGTGAGGGATCCAACCCCCTGATGAAGGGAGAACATATATGATGTTAGACAATGAAGGATCAATTCATCTGATGGAGGGAGAACATATATTATGTTAGAATGTTAGGGATCAATCCACCTGATGGAGAGAGAACATATATGATGTTAAACCGTGAGGGATTAATTCATCTGATGGAGAGAGAAACTATATGATTTTAGACCATGAGGGATCAATACACCTGATGGAGAGAGAACATATATGATGTTAGACAATGAGGGATCAAACCACATGATGGAGAGAGAACATATATGATGTTAGACAATGATGGATCAATTCATCTGATGGAGAGAGAACATATATTATGTTAGAATGTTAGGGATCAATCCACATGATGGAGAGAGAACATATATGATGTTAAACCGTGAGGGATTAATTCATCTGATGGAGAGAGAACCTATATGATTTTAGACCATGAGGGATCAATACACCTGATGGAGAGAGAACATATATGATGTTAGAATGTTAGGGATCAATCCACCTGATGGAGAGAGAACATATATGATGTTAAACCGTGAGGGATTAATTCATCTGATGGAGAGAGAACCTATATGATTTTAGACCATGAGGGATCAATACACCTGATGGAGAGAGAACATATATGATGTTAGACAATGAGGGATCAAACCACATGATGGAGAGAGAACATATATGATGTTAGACAATGAAGGATCAATTCATCTGATGGAGAGAGAACATATATTATGTTAGAATGTTAGGGATCAATCCACATGATGGAGGGAGAACATATGTGATGTTAGACCATGAGGGATCAATTCATCTGATGGAGAGAGAACATATTATACCTGTATGTTGTTAGACCGTTAGGGATGTTTACTTTACGATGAATTAGACGGTTAAAAGAATTGATAACCCAAAATAATTTGACACTTGTTATGTGTTTCTCATGTGCTGTAGACCTACTGTATTGAATCAACATAACACAACAGATTAACTTCAACTGCAATGATTTGAAAGCGAGTTTGAGGATTTTAAAAATGATATGCAATCATATTAACTATACTTGTAGATTGAGACATTAAATACAGAAAGAATCATGTCCTACATTCATGGACATTTTTAAAATTGATTCAAACTTTTAGATGGTTTTCTATACCGAGATAAGACGTAAATTCAATCAATTTAGTTACAATTCTTTATATTGAGTTAACAGGGATAAATTACTTTAAAGTAAATATCATAGGCAAACAGGTAAACTATTACACAGAATGGTCTATGTCTCGTTGATCACATCTGCTTTAAATCTCATTGGAAACGTGTAAAGTTGTCCAAAGCAAAGGTGGCATTATTTGATCTTGAAAAGTTATTTGCATAACATTAAACTATCAAACGCGTTTCGTTTAATATAATTTTTGGACGCAGGTGAATGAAGCCTCTTCCATGATATAAACTACTTCTATATAAAAGAAACATAAAAGATACGAGACATTATCAAGAACATTAACACAGTAAGAAAATACTACTTGTTCTAAGAACTAAGAATTAACATGAAATCAGCTTGCATATCTTGTTATAACTTTTTTAAGTATAACTGTTTTCTGACATCAAAGGCAATAACTTACGGGAACTCTCGCTGAAACATTTCATGATCAGTTCTCTGCACATGTGAGCATATGAACTTTTTAACAAAATACTGCTAATTTTTTCTATTTTTCTCTAAATCACAGCAGAAATGTCAGAAACAGAACATACATCAGGTTACATTATGGAAATGTTATTTTGATACATGAATGAGTTTGGCGAAGCATTTAAGTTTAGAAGGTCATGTTTCAAAACCCTCCCAGCTATGTTTGTATCGGTTGTTAATTTATTGCTTTTTCTCCTGAAGTTCATGTTACTCTTATAAAAAAAATCATCACCGCTAACAAAAAGATTGGACACAGACTAATTTAACCTTTAGGTAAGGATTATATTACTTGATCTATCTCGTTTTGGGGAGATTATAATAACTTGGCAATAACAATAAACAACCTTCTTCTGGTTGAGCTTAAAATATATAATACAAACACTGATCACATTTGATATATTAGTAAGAATCTGATAGTATCCGGCGAGATTCTGGCAAACGAATGCCAATTTTTTGTGCTTGGGTTAGATTGAGGCGGATCGGTAATTTGTATTTTTAGTAAAGTGTTATCACTTTCGTATTTCTCTACAAGACAGAAATTCTCTTGATCTAGTGTACTTTTGAATTGCAATTATTAGTTTGCATGTTATGTTGCAATTTCATGATGACCAGACATTCAACATATGATAGTATAATGATACCAGAGACATGTGAAGTACCATTAACTCTCTCAGATCCAGCAGATAGTGTATATCGTTTCTTCAAAGAGTACCTTCGTGACACACAACTACATTGCGAGATTGCACCACTACGACATCTGAAATTAATCGTTTTTATTTCATTTCAGGTACCCTATTCGACGTAAGAAGCGCCCTGCTCTAATAACACCCCCCCCCCCCCCCACTCCCCCCTCCCGCACAAAAAAAGGGATTTTGTAATTTTAGGGGGGGGGGGGGGGGTTCTTCTCAATTATGTGTAAGTATGTTTTGAATGCCTGTATCAGTTACCAAAGACAACGTAAACACAGTTCCACTTCAGTTGTCTCTATTTTGCGATCGTCATTCACACCAATTAATAAGCGCCCGCTCATGTCAATGTTTTAATGCGCTTATTATATTATTACGGTAATTTATTTTGTAGCATTCTGTGTTTCATCTAAAATATGACTTCAAAAGTGGTAGTTTATACGTACGTGTGTCAATTGATCTAAAAACGTATTTTGATTTTATTTTATTATTCCTGATTTGATCATACAGTGTAGTTATGTCATCGGCTATGTAATTCGGTAATGTATGTAGTTTTTATCTTATTGTATCATACACAGGGAATGATATCCCCTTTTATCTTTTATCACACAAAAGCAACTTTCATAGAATTATCTTTCTCAGTTCATCATAAAAGCCAATTCTATGTTTATCGAATACATTGGTCTTAATACGGCAACGATCTTAATATGACATAAAATACTGTAATGGCGAGAAAGTATGTGATTGTGATAAGCATTTTTTTTCTGTCTAAGATATAATGTAAAAGTGATGATCCATGCCGAAATTATTGATACGTTGTTGTCAATATCATAAGGTCTTCATGAGTGGTATGAGTATAACTTCAGATATATAGTATATGAATATAAATTATCAGACCGGGGCAATACTCTAATAAGTTATTAAATTATGTCTTAAATTAAAAAGCTATATAAAGAAGCAATGTATTAGTAAATTTCTCTTTGTTTGAGAATGAATGAATAGTATCATTGTTACATATCAACTCGTTAATGAATGTTTTTGAAGCTTCATGTATACAATATTTAAGATTGGAAATCCTGAAGGAAAGTATTTAAAATATCTATCATATATATTCAACTATATGCAGGTTTTGTTATATATATGTCATATTTGATAATAATAAAAGTCTTATTTCTTATCAGCAATTATATATTTTAAATTAAAGCATACATTTCAATCTTGAGGAAGAACGTTTCTGTTGTTGGGAATAAGGGAGTGGGTAATATTTCATAGTGTGTTCTATTCTTATTCCTATGTTCTCTTTTAGAAGTTGAATTTTAGACTCTCATAGTGTTTATCATTTATAACACGAATTAGCATGTCTTCATTGCAAATAAAAGGTATTATAAATGACAGGGAAAAACTCCAATCGTTTCCAAAATTCTAGAATGAAACACATTGCTTTTTATTTTGTATTCTCGTAACCAAAATCTAAGAAAAAAATTTAGCCGACTATACAGCATCTATTACTACATAAAAGTAAACTTTGATAGGACCAAAGCAACATGACCGTTGATTGAGGATTTGTTTAAAAAAAACAGTTATTTCTTTGATAAACATTTAACAACAAATTTTTAATTTACTTGTCTTTTCTTTTAAACGATACAAGAAGCTGTATCGAAATGTCGTGTTCTCAGAATAAAGAAGTTGTTATCCATTACAAGTGTAGTGCTGTTAATAAAATATATATAATATAATAATAATATATGTTCTAGTTGCGGACAACACAGAGCAGAAATTTTGTTTCAAAGTAACTGAATCAAATTCGGTATTAATATCAAGAATCCTTTACCTAAACTCAAATGACAAAAGGGTGACAAAAAGTTGTTTTTGACATCAGTGGTTAACATTTTATGAGCTATTAATGAAGCTACCATAGAAACAAAGAGGCAAAACAATTGACATTCTGACTTTCCAACAGCTCTCCGGTGCAGAGGACTTGGAGTCTGAGTCTGTGTCTGTGTCTGTTGTTGGTTCAGTTGTATTGGAGGCAGACGAGTCTGGGGTTGTCACTGGTTCACTTGATGTTGTTGTCACTGGTTCACTTGTAGTAGTTGTCACTAATGTAAAAGAACAAACATGGATCATGTCCTTTATGTATATAAAGTGGATTTTTTACATTTGCAAATGACTCCAACATCTTAAACTTCATATCTTCAATGTTTGTTCAGAGAATGTGCAAATAACAGGTTCAGATAAGACAACAATCTTATTTTGTTTAAATGTTTCACTCATGGTACACAAGATGTTTTAGAGTCATGTTTTTGTTGGCAAACCCACAAGACATATGAATGGGGTCTGAGTCAATCGCATATAAGAACTGATGATGATGTACTCTCAGGGATCTTATAACGCTACAATGAAATTCGTAACGAAGTATCACACGTCCCTCCCTGCGACAATAACAGCCATTACGCAAGTAAATTACTATCATTTAGCGCCTTGTGTCATAGTTCAATATAGCAAGTAGCACCTACCGTCGGGAAAATGCCACTGGGCTTCACTGTTGCTCCCGACCGTTAAGTGCTCAACCTTCCTATTGAAGCCCCCAATGTCCATTATGACGCCATTGCCCAGAGATCCCTCACCGACCTTCAACTTGCCTCCTCCCCAGGATACCCAGAAAGAGACAGATGAGTTACACATCTGATATTCAACAAAATATATCGCCACAATTTCCTCAACTCCAGCAGCATTTGTCGTTTGGATGAGCGAAGTTGTGTATCCAAGTCCTTTAGCGTTGTATTTGTTAATATAGATGGTATGCTGGACGCCAGTTGAAGAATCTTGACCAAGGTCAATCGAGGCTTCACCGCAGGTCTTCAAAGTGAAGTATGTACTTTCACCAGAAACTGGCAACTCAACTTTAGAATATGGAACTGTGTTCACCAACAGGCCATTGGAAAGTTGGACTGAAAGTAAGCCATAGTTGACTGAACAATTCCATTTTTTTATTCTTATGTTAGGAAAAAATGAAAATACTTATGTGTAAATATATTTATTGCTGTAACATATGTTTTATTCCTTGCCTAAACTCATAATGCTTAACCTACAGCTGCCCTTAATTTGTCCTTGGGATATTTCATCAGATGAATTTATACTCAAATAAATAGCCCTTGATTTTGAACAGTACCTCAATGGAAGAGCTTATTACAAGTAGATGTGAATACAGAATAAGACTTTGTAACGAGAGTTAACAAAACTTTCACTTTCGTTGGCTTCCACAAATCAAGGGCAGCTAATATCAGTATACATTTTCCTGATGAAAGTCTAAGGATTGATATAATGAAGAATATGGAACATTCAACCAAGTTTAGCCGAGGATTCACAGAATGTTTGTCTGTTAAATTTTGACCAGAATTATACATTATATCGATATAGTATCTATGGGCAAAATGATCAATTTTAAGAAATTAAATGATTATATTTTTTTTGTATTCTTGATATAAACTAGTGTTCACAAGAAGCGCTACCACCTAAATCAGAAGATAATTTAATCCATGATGGATTGAAATGACAGAAATATGGTTACATATTACTCCAGAACCCATCTTACTTTGATGTAAAAGTTTGAAACATTATATTTTGCAGCAACTTGCCTTTACAGACGCGTCTTCTAAACTAGGCGAGATAATAGAGTGAAATTTGACACTTTTGCTTGTTTTAAAATGTCTTACTGCAAAAACGCGTCAACAAATTAATGTGAAATTAGGTCGGCAACATCGTTTTTTAAAATACTTATTGAGTTTAAACTTAAATGCCAAATATTCTGACCAAACGACAGGTTGAAATTGCAATTTATGCACCGCATGTTTGTTTGAACAGTCACAGAATTAAAGTATCTCTTCGTAGAAATTGAAAATTTTACGTACACTCTTTACAAGGCATAAAGCTGGGTTTACACTTGCACGACTCTCGAATCCGCATTGGCACGCATTAAATCGTGGCAATGCGTATCTTTGTCGTATCGTTATCGTGAATAATTCGTGAACTGCTCATGGATGCGTGCAAATGCGCGAAGAATTAACCAAATGTTTGGTTATTTCTTCACGCACTCCAATGCGTGCCAGGTGCGCAAAGTATTCGTGAATTTGTCTCAACTTGTTCGTAACTTATTCTTGTAGTGTCGTGAAATGCGTGCATAATTGTGTGTGTCACGATAGAGATAAGACAAGGTTGGGCATTTCAAGCAATCAATTTCAGGTACATCAACCGTCTCTTCTCTTCAAGAAGCGCGATATCTTGGAAGTTACTCATGGTGTTCACTCTGTGACAGTAGAGGATGAACTGATTTTAGGGTACTCCCTTTATATACCTCCAATGCGGGCAGTATCGTACACCATGCGGGACTAAAAAGGACACGATCTTGACAAGCATGCGTGAATTAGTCGAACTTGTGCGTGCAGTTGCGCCTACTGCGTACCAAAACGCAACTTTGTCGCAACAAATGCGTGACCAGAACGCAGCTTTGTCGTGGTTATGCGCCAATTGTTCGTGAAATGCCGGGTAAAATCGCAGCACTTGCGTGCAGTTTTCTGCGGCAAATGCGTGAAGGGTGCTTGAATAATGCGCAAATGGGGGGTGTACGCATTGTTTTAATTGTTTTCAAAACAATGTTGCTTCGTCTATTGGCACGCACTAAAGTCTTGAAGTGCGGATCCAAAATGCGTGCAAGTGTAAAGCCACCTTAAGCTTTTCGAATAAAGAAAGTCACCTCTATCCGTAAAAGAATATTCTTATTATACCCCCGCTACGACGTAGTCGGGGGTATATAGCGCTCCGCGTGTCCGTCCGTGCATGCGTCTGTCCGTCCGTCCGAAATCGTTTCCGGAGCATTACTCAAAAAATATACCACTTAGAAACTTAAAATTTGGTATGGAAGTAGCCTATATGGTGCTGTGGTGCCTTTTAGGGGTTTCAGCTCAATGGTCCAAATAATTTTTGAAATGTTGACCAAAAACGGTCCGATTTTTGGACTTTGTCTCGTTTCCGGAGCATAACTGAAAAACTATACCACTTAGAAACTTCAAATTTGGTATGGAAGTAGCCTATATGGTGCTGTGGTGCCTTTTAGGGGTTTCAGCTCAATGGTCCAAATAATTTTTGAAATTTTGACCAAAAACGGTCCGATTTTTGGACTTTGTCTCGTTTCCGGAGCATAACTGAAAATCTATACCACTTAGAAACTTCAATTTTGGTATGGAAGTAGCCTATATGGTGCTGTGGTGCCTTTAAGGGGTTTCAGCTCAATGTTCCAAATAATTTTTTGAAATTTTGACCAAAAACGGTCCGATTATTGGACTTTGTCTCGTTTCCGGAGCTATACCACTTAGAAACTTCAAATTTGGTATGGAAGTAGCCTATATGGTGCTGTTGTGCCTTTTAGGGGTTTCAACTCAATGGTCCAAAAAAATTTACTTTGTATTGTTTCCGGAGCATATATAAATACCAAATGACTTGCACACTTCAAATTTGGTATGGAAGTATACAGTCGAACCTCGGATACCCAGACTCCGTATATCCATAAATCTCACCTTACGGACAAAGATTTTTCAAACAATGTGTCTATATTTCTTAAGAAAAATTACCCAGTTAACCGGACGATTTGCTATCCGGACGATTTTCACCTGTAACCAAAACAAGGTTCGACTGTATAGTGCTGTTGTGCCCTTTAGGGGTAATTCCAGGGTTCCCAGAATTTTATTCAAAAACTACATAGCCGGGGATGTTTTGAAGTGAAATAGTTCTTAGGGTTGCAAGATCATTGTGTTCTAAGTCATAATCATAAATTTTCAAATTAATGTTACGTGAAGGCGGTCAAACTCAAGCGGGGGTATGTGAGCCGCGCTCACTTTTGCCTTGTTGATGATGTTGAAAACACGGCAGCGTTTCTTTTGGACACAAGATTATATCGATTTTAATAAACCTAACAAATCGACTTATGGAAATTTACTTGAACTTGTTTAAGTTAAATGAAAAAAGCTTGGTAATAGTAACACAGAAGGATCACCGATTAGTAGTATGTCTGCTGCTGGAGATCTTCCTGACAATACTCTTAAGTAAGAAAGTGCGAATCCTTATTTTTCTTTGTATTTAACTGGAATGCTTTTACTTTATCAGATCTTGAGATGAAAATCCCACATTCTTTGCAATAAACTAACTTTCGATGGTAAAATAACTTCTATTGAATTTCTGTACATGTACATTTTGGACATTATTTTAATTGTTTTTAACATGTACATTTTACCTTCAACATGACGATATTTCCTGAAATCAATTAATATTTGATATATATATATATGATTTGGTTCATGCGATATATATTGTTTGTGTTATGTCAAGGTAAATATACATACCATAGCCAAAGATGATGAATAAGAAAAGCTTCCACACTGACATTGTTGAACGTTTCTAGATTGTGACATTGATGGCTCGATGTTTGGTTTTAAAGTAACATTGTATCCGTGGCGATTAGTAAATAAATAGAAAACACGTTTCATCTTTAGATCAAGTATTTGATAACTTTATTTACTGTCCTCACCCATGAGGAGGAAATACTTTCAACAAAGGAGACATGCAATTGTCAGTGCCTATAGCTCATTTAGCACCAAATTGATATTATCTATACATACTTCTATCGATATCTTCAGTTTAGATTTAGATAACATGATCGCTGGAGAGGGAGTGATTGAGCGAAAGGAAGGATTTTAGACCTTCAATCAGTACGTCGTGATTTTAAGTGATCACCAGACATTATGTCGTTGCTGTCGAGGGTCATTAAATCAAACCTTTTTAGACGACTATTCAAAGGAGAGTAAAACAAAAATTGTGGTCGAAAGTGATTTACAGCATGCAACATGTAACGAGTATTCATGATAATTTGATGTGTTAATTTATCTTTTACACATATTTTGATTAATTATAGCATTCCTCGATTGAATTCGAACCCCATATTATAATTTATACCATTCAAAGGCGGGGTACACGGGGAGTTACCCCCCTCAAGCTTGGTGTTATGCGACGAGCCGAATTTATCTTACCGAATGTTTAAACAAAACGCATATAATATGAAGATAAAGGGTAAGAAATTTGTAAGTCATTTTACGATAGTTTGTCCAAAGCTACATATCAGTTGATCAAAAGTAACCAGCTTAATCGTGTGTCCGAGGTAACATACATTGTACATTTCAAGACGCTTTTTTCATGCTTTTTATGTGCCGGGGTATAAATGGTTTATTCCCCCGCTCAAGAGGGTGATATCAGTGTTTATTCGGGGTCACGTGGACCAATCAGAGATCGAGATTCTAACATGAGGTAGGATAAATTGTCATGTATAAAATATGAACATTGAAATCACCTCAGCACAAAACTAAGTCTGCCACGTGCTAATTCAAATAATATATGATGAAATTAATTTTAGTTTCACGTTGTTGTTTTTCTTTTTTTTTATAATAGGGGAAAGTTGTAGAACTTCAATAATCATGCAAAATGTTAAGATCTTCAAGATGTTGTTTTGTTAGCAAAAACACTTCCATTTGTGTTTTGCCTTAGGACATTTTTGAATCCTCATTAAATATCATTATGATCATGTTTTCTTTGAAATAAATCGTTACTTTTTTTCCAGCGAACAAATAATTGGCTCTTTCAGCAGTATAGATCGAAATTAGATATTTAGGTTGATCAGGACGACGGCAAAGAATGTGGCAGGTATTGATCATAACTTAGGGTTGGGAAAATAGTTCACCGACAAACTTTGTGCAAGAAGAATATTTTTAAAAAGCTCTCCAACATACTTTAAAACAATTTAATAATCTTCGAATATATGAAAATGGATATAGCGCCATAATGTAACAACTGGTTATGTTCTTCAAGAAAAGTGTGAGCATTTCGCTGCATTGCTTATAGAGGCTGTCGGTTTTGGTCTTCTGTTTGTATTCAACATGTGCAACTCTTCATTTTTGACTTCCGGTCAGCGTTATAACCTGGATATGTTCGTAGTTTCCAAATGTGGAAGGTTACTCGAGTGCGGATTTAAAGTTATATTTCTATATATACATTATCAGTGCATCATGTATATCTATGAAACGTTTGTCAAAGCGACCAAGACTTACATAACGGGGTACTGATCGGGCACACAGATATTCAAAGACAATTCAGATATTAATAACTTTATTAGAAAATTGTAATGTAAGCAAACTTTCACAAAATCACAAATGCCATTCCAAAAAAGTTGTAGTTACAAAAACATTGTCCATAGTTATAACAAATATTAGTTTACTAACTCATCAAGAAAAAACCTTGGTCGTGAAAATTACGTAATTTTACAAAGTCCCATATAATGATTGACTTATTTATACCAAAAAAAAGAGAAATATTACACAAATCAATAGTCAATGTCAGTCGCACTAGATTAAAAGTGAAGAAAAAAGTACGTAGCATTAAGAGCTTTAGGAATTGTATAAATAATTAATGCCATTACACTCTGAGATCAAATATATGTAAAAGCTCACTTTTTTTCAAATATCACTATCAATATGACATGTACATTTACAAAACTATATATGCAAAATGTAGTGTCATATCACTATTTGGTGTATTATAGTACGTTTAATGCCTCCTTAAAGGGGCAGTAGCACGTTTTTTGACAATTTTATATTTTAAAATGTTCAGTCATAATTGTAAGTTAATGTTAAATGTATTATTTTGACAGTGTCAAAAATGTCATTACACAAGTCAATCATCCATAGTCGGAGGACAAAGTATGAAGATTCACATAAAATACATAGGCGGCCATTTTTGTGTGAACACCTTTAATTCATTTTATGTAAGAAAAAGGAATCGCATGGCTAAACTTTACGTTAAATATTTGAATTATTACTGCTCCATTTAGTTTAAATACATTGTCTTTCAATTGGAACCATTAATTTTCATTTTCCTGACATCACCTTATATTCCCCCTAAAAACGTGCTACTGCCCCTTTAAGACCATGCCTTAACGAAAGTATTACTCTTTATACAACATTATAATATGTAAAAAATTAACATTCATGAAAGGCGATAAACAGTGCTGAAACTTGTTTTAAGAATATACTGACCTTATATTGAATTCATAAGTGATAACCAATGAACAGAAACATTCTGATGCAAAGAAAGAAATTGACATTGTGACAGAAAAGGTCACACATATTTTTATGAAAAGTAAAAACTTTTACAAATACATTTTGAAATTTTTTGAAGAAGAGTATATCACACCAGAAGTAGATGAAGAAATACATATCTTCATGATTAAGAAAGAAGATATTTATCACAATTAAAAATGAATGGTTTATGTTTGGCATAAATAACATCAAGAAGAAAAGTATCATTCGGAATTTTAAAACCCTGTATATGAATCTTTTAAAATATTGTTATTCAAAAGGGAAGCATAGGTTATGATATACATTGTACATGTATAGGGTAATTTATTTTACAATTACAAAATAGTACACCTACTGCTCACCTACATCTAAAAAGTTGGTTCAGAAATGTTATAGGTTCGTAGTATTTTGGAAACAGTAACACGTCATAGAAAAACCCAAAGTTTTGCTTACTGAGCTAACTCTCAATTCTGCAGTAACATAATGGTATGTCCATTATGATATCTGCCTACAATAACACGTATAGTAACATGTAATTTCATTCAACCTATTACCTTCATATGCTTTTTCTAGTTGGTGCCTTTGGGTTTTTCATTTAACTTCAATGGATTATAAAATACACTGTTTTAACATACATTGATAAACATGCGATCGTAGTACATTTAGATAAGGATAGAAGTACATATAATATGTAAAATGTAGGTAGTGTACAAGAATTGAGATGTAAAGGATTTTAAAATTTTGCTTTTGTCTTTGTCCAATTGCCTTATGACTTTGATCTCAGACTGCTTCCGGTGGGGGATAAGGGGCAGGGGGTGTATCAGCTGAAAAATGAAAATTAGTTGAATTGTGAAATTCCTAAATTTAAGATAAATCAACGGTCAAACCCTACACAAAACCTCCCCTTGAATTCCATCATGACATTTTGCATTTAAGTAGCAACGAACGTCAGTTGATCCTCCCAAGGTTGTCAGCAGAGATGATAGAGGCCTAGGAATTACAAACAATTAACTTTTATCAGGGGAGGGGTACCCCCTTCCGGAACTTCCAAACTTCAATACCTTTTCTTGAAAGTCTGATATTCTTTTGGTTCCCGAAGTTTCTTCATCGAAACATAGTGTATATATTACAATCTATTTAACGCTTAACGTAATACTTAGGGACGTAAACATTACAGCTAGATCGGTATATATTATTGTACAATCGCTTGAAAATTTCTATTTCGATTAGTATGATTTTTAGCTTTTTACTTATAAGCAACATGCATCCTCTATCGGGTATCTTGAGTGTTACACTTGTGGTAACAAAAATATACTTTCTTAATATCAAAAATTTGACAAATACATAATGTTCCCACAAACACAATATGTTCCCTTACTAGAACACTATTATAGATAAATATATTTTTGAATAATTAATACTTGTGGAAATTAAAGTATGAGGCCAGATTTTAGTGAGACTATATCATAATATTTAGACTTGTTTTATTAAAATAATATTAATGAACTCTTGTTATGTTAAAAATATGTCTTGGAAATCAGAACTCACAAGAAATGATTATATGATCCTGTGGTTGATTGGAACCTTCTACCTCATTGTGTGTAATGACAGCTGGTTTCTTTCCATCGCTTTCTATATCAGTTGGAGGAACCTTTTCTGTAAAATATGAATTACAACAAATTGAAAGGCAATCCCTTTTAGTGAAATATGTTAAAATATAAATGCTTATATATAAACAGCGATTTAGTTTTCTAACCTCTCAAATGGTTTTATTCATCGTATAAATATCAGATGTTTCAAAGGGCACTGGAAGCAAAATTGTGGAAATAGTTGAAATGGGTTTAATATCGATTTTTTAATTCACATCATTAACATAGTTTGTAAGACACACGGCTGAAGTTGACCGTGTGTCAAAGGCATAGTAATGCATTTGGGGAATGTATAACACTGCCAAATGCAAATACTTTTAAAGCCCACTTTGAAAATTGTAACATTTGATCAGAATGTCTTTGAATCGAAATATACAATTCTTTTATTGAATAAAAACGTCTTGACTTAAATCTTGAATGACTTCTATAATGAAGAATGTAGCAAAGTTTCTCAAAAACGGTTCTTAAATGCCAATTAATAACTGGATATCTATATTCATCATCCAGTAAATCGACTTTACCTTCACAGTGATCCTGAGGGGGAGGGGGAGGGGGTGAGGTGATGATCGCGGGGGGTAACATGGGGTCAGTGAGAGTGGCTGCTACCACCTGTTCTGTGGGTGGTTTATCTAGTTCCCTCTTCTGATGGATCCGCTTCCATATACAGCACCCGAATATGATAACTGCCACTAGTACGAGAGCTGATAGTATTCCCAGTATCAATGGAACGTTTGGGCTGGAAAAGTCAATTTGGCATCGTCAGTACTATACTCCTTCCAAAAATTAAGTAGCAAAGGAATTTGTCAGAAAAACATGTTTCATTCTAAGAAAAGAAATTCATCATGAATAATTACGGTAATAAAATATCTAGGAGAAAATGTGTTTGATCTCACCACCCTAAAAAGCTGATTTGGTAACATGCATATGTTTCAAATTTTGAAAATTGCCTAATATTTGGTGAGGAGTATTTTACAATTGAGACAGTCAGCTTTCCCTTAATGTGATATCGCTGTTGGAAGAAACATCAAAAGATCAAAACCAGAACTAATATAAACATTGAAAGTAGTGTCATCTGTGGCACGTTTTAAAACTAGTTGGTTTCGTTTGTTAAGTGGTGATCGCTTTATTTCGGGACGCCATGGCTTGAGGTTAATGATCCTGAGATGTCGGGTTCGACCGGATGTAAAAATCTTGGTGTCAACGTTGTGTGCATATTCTTTCGTCATTATCAAAAGCCCTATTTCGAACCCAGATTCCGACCAGGTGATAAAACATTGGAATCAGCCTACTTTCTATGCAGACGCTTTCATTGTTGTCAGAACACCTAGGGTACCGTGCACCATCCCATTTGTATAACACCAGGTGGTGACCACATAAAAACTCGTAGACACATTACAGCAACATGCAGTAGACTGCGGTCATATGAAAATAATAATTATGTTTTTGTATTCATTTTGAATATTGATAGATACAACAAATTCACATAGCAATGTACTTCTTTGTCTATTTGGATTTATTAAAAAGTTTGTGTAAACTGAGATTCTAAGACTACGGAAGCTTATTAGTGTAACACCAAAAAGATTCTGTATCTCATACGTCCTACGCAGGAAAATAGTTCTACAGATTTTGTCATCGTGACACCATTATACTTCCATCGAAAAAAAATTGATAACTTGGTTTTCATTAAATTCAGCAAGGTCTTGTCATTGCAACGTAAACATCATTTTCGGTTTTATTATGATTAGGCAGCTTCAAGGATGTCTTTAATAAGAAAAATTGTCGGATGATTCAAACTTACGATGTTGGTTTATAAAACAGATTAATTACTAGCTTAGCATATTTAGGTAATCCTAGAAAGCAGCTTTTGGGGATTTTGCTATATAGTTCAAGAGATGTTAAAACCCTTGCCAATGTATAGTTCTTGCAACTACAGCAAATTTTTCAATCGTGCATGGTCAATTATCGTCATGAAACATGAAGTAATGTGTTCACGTATGATGAATCTCAAAGTTATAGGAATTTTCAATTAAAGACGTTTGAAAATTTGAAGGAACCCATCTGTAAGATTACATATGTTAATTGACTTTTGATTTTCATTGCTTACTTGTTCCTGTGTTATAGAGACGAAAACATTGTAATACATTTTTAACTTGATTATAGATAACATTATCTTTGTAGCGATTATTGATTAACGTTGCAGTGAAGATGTGAGAGAACAAATTGAATTACACAATTACAAAAGTAATTTAATTTCTGTTGGCCATCCATTTCTTAAATGATGGACTGAAATTATTTCTAGGTTTACAACTTGAATGATTCGGTGCCTTGTTCCTTTTGCACGTAATTGAATCTATGTTTTGAAAGCAATTTAATTTCAAAAGTATTAACAATTCAACATAATTGTTATTTGATGCAAGATATTCTCATTTGATCAAATATTATATTATATTATATGGATATTTATATAGCGCGCATATCCAACAACTCGTGGTTGCTCAAGGTGCTAAAAATAGGGGAACACTAATGGAAGACGACAGAAGAAAAATTGTTTAGTAAGGCATGTTTCACGTTATGGCGTATCAAGATAATGTTTGGTTCTTTTTAGTGATATTGACGTTTATCAAATTTAGCATTGAAAAAAACACTGGTAGAACATAAAAATACTTCGTAATCATCATCAAACAATAGGAATACGCACATGGAATCAAATAACATAAAATTTCAGCTACGATATATACGAGTAATTAACTAAATTTATGAGTTGCAGTTATACATGACGACTGAATTCATCATTGACCTTATAAAATCATAAGATTAAGAATCATTATTTTCGACATGGAAAGATAATTCTTTTCCAGTGCATTAATTTGAAACAATGCAGTCGACGTCCATTGTACTAATGTATAATCAATAAAATAATCCATGAAATTTGCAAATTTTATACGTAATTGAATGAACAAACTCTTGTAATACAGCATCCTCATCACAAAAAGCTCAATGTTCCGATGTTCTTCACTATATAACCCAAGGATCAAGACAATATGTACTGAAATAACCCACCCCTGATTTCAGTAAGGCTATGAGTCTGCTTCTTAAACTAGACCTGCGAACCCATTAACAGAAGTTGAACATCCTTTGGTATTTTGATGAGGGTATGGGGGTATTGTGATTGATACCTATGTACCCCTGTAAAAAAACTGTAAATAAAAAAACAAAAAATGAGGGTATAAGCATGCAATTCGAGCTCTAAACTCACAAATTCATGTTCACAGCCAATCAGGGGGATATGTTTTCGTTAAATTTATAATTAGATTCCTCAACATACGCTGAAAGAAGGACTATTTGAAATCCGCGTTACCAAACTCACATTGCAATCTTCTAATACAAACACGTATTATTTAATACTTGAATTCAAAGATAGGAAATTGACTCAAATGTTCTTGAAGAAAATTCCCAGGGTTAATATAGTGAAGAGGATCAAAACTAATAGCAGTGTAAAATCAGTTGTAGGCATAATGATATGTTTGAAAGTAGGAAACATGAATCAAAGAAGTCCTATTTTGTACCTCTGATACGAGCAGCACTCTTCATATCCCTCCGCCCCACAGCAGTGATCTAGGTCATCTGGATCATTGTTCCCTGGACAGTAGAACAGAACCACTCCCGGAGACTCCGTCACATTACCCTTGATCGAGGTTCTGTTCCAAAGGTTTCTGTTCTCACAGATTGTGGGCACTGAAATTAGAATTCAAAGATGATGATGACGACGTAGACGAAGGTAATGATATATTTCTTCACAAAAAAAACATCAAGATATCAGTCATGAAAATAGCGATCCTTGATCAAGGTTCTGTTCCAAAGGTTTCTGTTCTCAGAGATTGTGGGCACTGAAATTAGAATACAATGGAGATGATGGCGACGAAGACGACGTCGACGATGGTGATGATATACCTTTTCACAAACAACATCGAAATATCAGTCATAAAAATAACGATCCTTGATTGAGGTTCTGTTTCAAAGGTTTCTGTTCTCACAGATTGTGGGCACTAAACTTAGAATTCAATGATGATGGCGACGAAGACGACGTCGACGATGGTGATGATATACTTTTTCACAAACAACATCGAAATATCAGTCATAAAAATAACGATCCTTGATTGAGGTTCTGTTCCAAAGGTTTCTGTTCTCACAGATTGTGGGCACTAAAATTAGAATTCAATGATGATGGCGACGAAGACGACGTCGACGATGGTGATGATATACTTTTTCACAAACAACATCGAAATATCAGTCATAAAAATAACGATCCTTGATTGAGGTTCTGTTACAAAGGTTTCTGTTCTCACAGATTGTGGGCACTAAAATTAGAATTCAATGATGATGGCGACGAAGACGACGTCGACGATGGTGATGACATACTTTTTCACAAACAACATCGAAATATCAGTCATAAAAATAACGATCCTTGATTGAGGTTCTGTTCCAAAGGTTTCTGTTCTCACAGATTGTGGGCACTGAAATTAGAATTCAATGATGATGATGACGGAGGCTATGTCGACGATGGAGATTATATATATTCCTTCACAACACCATCGAAATATCAGTCGTGAAAATAACGATATCACCAATATATGTATGTATATGTGACGTTCTATTTCAATCGATTAAAACTTCTTTCAATGATATCTTACTGCATTATTTGTTACAGGGGGTCATATTTCAGGGTTTCTTCAACATTTGAATTGAAAATTGACAAAAGTTACACCGCCTTCACTGTAACCAAATATGGTAAGTACTACGTGAGCATTACACAGTTCAAAGTTCTTTTAAATCGCTACAAGAAAGTTCATATGCTCAGTTCTGAACAATGTCGTTTAGATATTTCTTATCCGGAAAAGAGTTGGCAGTCATTTTGGTGTTGACAACTGGAATCATTGGTGATAGAAAGGCTAAACCTTGGAGTTCAACGGATTGTTCGTTTAAAGGTTTCTTATGTTTTTAAAAAAAGATTGCTTTGCATTTTGTAAGTTTCGTTCTATTTTCGTGAGAAACCCTACTTTATCTAAGACAACGCTACTCTGTCCCTTTAAACAAAGTCCAACTTATCGTATGTTTCATTCTAAAAAAAGACCAGCTTAAACTACAAAGCTCGTTTTAGCACGTTCGGTGCAAAATGCCTTATGATGACGCATGTTATACCAAATTCATTCAATTACTCAACATCGACATGAAGTTCAATCGGTTCCTGAAATGAGTTGATCAGTATTAGATCTAATCTGTAAATACGTTTATTTCTAGAAGCCGTGTTTGGTCGTCTGTAAGCGATAACCTACTTATAAGCGTTGGTGAGCTGAATACAATATATTTCTAACGGCGTATTAAGTATAAGCAAGATTATGGTTGAGATAATGACCTACAGCCGAGTAGGTATCGTAATATAACCTTCAAGCGACAGCGAGAAGGTTATATTCGATAGGTACGAGGATGTGGTCATTATCTCACATACACCACATGGCTTTACCAATTTGCATTTTAACAAAAGTAGAACGTCAACCAAATATTTAGTTACAATGTATTTAATAGTTAATGTTATGGGGTAAAACTTAAATACACTCAACTTCTTAACGTTCCATTTGCACAATACGCGAATTTCACGTGCAGATTGAGCATGTCATGACAAAGTTGTCAGGCAAATCTGAGCAAGAAGCAATCTGTTTTAGTCGTTTGGACATTGAACTGAAATTAAATAATGTGAATTCAATTTTGTCAAAAAAGTCACCGAAATTGTGACTTATGGCAAATGATATTCTTATGTTTAATAGACTATTCAGTCCATCAAATATATTCCTCTATGTGAAGCAAAAGGTGTTGCTACACGGACGTTGTCAATTTCATCTTGCAATGCACGGATTTTAAGTAAATGTCATATCGCACGAGCTGTACACAATCGAAAGCACATGGTTTGAAGGTGGAGACGAAAATGAAGTGGTCTCTTGTTTTAAAAAAAATTATAGCCGCGTTTCAAGTCTTTTTCAGGAGGAAGTAAAGGTGAGTTGAACTTTTAAGTATATTCATGTATTTGCTGTTGAATGTTATTTATGCGTGGATCTATGAAAATGCTGAAGTATGTAACAGAGGGTTTACACGGTATAAAACAAGCTGTCAACAACCAAGTTGATATTTAAGCATTTTGCTGTTGAAAAATGATGTATTTATTATTTCAATATCATTTAGTAATGTATAAATCAATGTGTACATAATATTGATAAATATTGTAACAAGGTGCTTATAAGCTTATTACTCTGAAATTAATTTTGCACGTTTCTTTCTTACAGTTAATCATATTATTCGACAATTATTTTTAAAATATGATTGGTCCATTAAAAAGTATTCTCTAACAATATTCAAAAGTCAGATTCAAAATGTTTTGAAATAAAATCAGAAAAAAATATTCATACCTAGAGAGAGATCAACATTAAGCAATAAAGTCAAACCTCGATAAGCAGTTTACAAAGATCACCAATGTTAAATTTCAACAACTGACGTTACACGTTTGTTTCAGGGACTACATGTCATATGGACATTTGATTGACTATCCAAACATTAAAGTCGACCTTATTATGGACAATTCAACAAAGACCACATGGATTGAACAGAGTTTAGCTTGTCAAAGGATTGGAAACATTGTTCACTGGGATTCTGTGTCCTACTTGCTGAAGCTTTTCATCTAACCGAAAACGACGTGAATTTGTGTGTGAGTGTTATGATGAAAATACAAGGAGACCTTGAGGTCTGCAATCATCATGGATAAGCACAAAGCACAAAATGATATCACCATGTTGTGCATTTTATAGTAAAAAAAGCTATAAATCTGTAAATAAACTATGTTTCAAAATTATTTTGATATTATGTATTCTTTCGTAAATATGTCTTTTATACAAAGTCAGCATTTCAAGGTGTTGGGTACCTAGACGTACCCTAAAACACAGTGGTTTTAAGTTCTCTCGAGGTGCGATACCACAAAGAAGTGAGGCGAAGCCGAACTTCTTTGTGGTATCGAACCGAGAACACATCGACCAAACGCACATTGGATGTAAGAGGTAAGGTTATACAATATAACCATCGCACGCCTGGTTATACGAAATAGTTAACCTCTGATATTGACCTGATAACCACACCACGTGGTGTATCTATAAATATTATTCCATATCAAATGAAAATTTCTATTTTGGGTTGATCTGAGGAAGTTTGTCATTTTTTTCGAACAAAATCACATCTTGATATTGTCATGGTGCTAAACCTTTTCAGCTAGAGATTTAATACCATTGCCAACGTTTTGACATTTGTGTACCTAACTCGGGTGATATATTTACGGTCAGTCATCAGCAATGTTACCCATTGTACTATCGACCTCACAAATAGGGAAAATGTTATCAGTTGGGGTATTCGAAAGTCAAATGATCACGCAAAGGTTTTAAAACGAACGTCGGGTTCATTATATACATAAAGAAAGACGTCAAGCGCCCCCCTAAGTTCAAAACTCAAAAGTGGTGCTATGACAAAGTTTCGATACTATGAATAAATGTTTCACTCTTAAAATGAAAAAGGCCAATTTTGTACATAATTTCTTCAAAGAAAAAATTCAACAGCAAAATAACATTTGTTGAAAATGTAAAAAAGTGCCTGTTTAAAAGCTTATACAAAAATATGAACGAAGCTAATTTATTGATATAAACATTTTTATTTACATGAATTTATATTTTGAGTGATTCTGCGAAATTGAAAATATCACTCCTCTACAATAGTTCAATCACATACGGCTTTATTCCACATTAAAATGGACAAAGTTTGTGTCATCTTTTGTTTAGTTTCATGTAACACATTTACATGCTTTATCAACAACAAGCATAATAAAATAAATTATGAACCTTACTTACTTTTGTTGTTGTATCTGTAACGGGTAGTATTAAAGTAAGAAGGTCCCATGTACACCCTTCCGGCCATAAAGGCAGCTTTCCAGGTTGTCGGCGTAAGTCCTCCATCTCCCTGAATCAGAGCAATGACAAATAATTAGGATGGAATATATTCCATCCATGTTTGAACTAAAGCATTTACAACCTGTCAATCTTAACGAAATTGATTTGCTAGTGTGTTTTTTCACATATTTTTAAACGGTTTGCTCCGTACGTTAAGATTTTATAATTGTCGGAGCTTGTCAAGGCATTTATTATGATGGCCGAGAGGGGCCATTTTAATTTCGCGTTAAAGATCAACATGAAATCGCGAAATCGCGAAAACTAAACCTCGAAATTGCGAAATGGCGAAACGAACACAAAGCGAAATTGCGAAACATGTAAACGAAATCGCGAAACATGTAAACGAAATCGCGAAACATGAAAACGAAATCGCGAAATTGCGAAAGGTGCGAGAAGCGAAAGAGCGAAATCGCGAAACATGGTAGAAACGAAAAAACGAAATCGCGAAACGTGAACGAAACGAAATCGCGAAATCCGAAAATGCGAAATCGAGAAATTGCGAAAGTGCGAAAGTGCGAAAGCGCGAAAGCGCGAAAGTGCGAAAGTGCGAAAGTGCGAAATTGCGAAATTGCGAAATTGCGAAAGTGCGAAAGTGCGAAAGTGCGAAAGTGCGAATTTTCGAAATTACGAAATTGCGAAAGGGCGAAAGTGCGAAAGTGCGAAAGTGCGAAAGTGCGAAATCGCCAAAGTGCGAAACCAGGTAAGTGTTTATTGCGCATGTCTATAATGTCTAGAAGTTTGAAAAATTACAAGTCTGTGTGCTTTTTGCTACATCTTTTTTCGGGACGTCTAGTGCTGTTGTCACGTAGCGCATGTGCAAGATAGTTACATCATTTCATAGACAATTTTAAGACCTATTACGATACTTCAGATATAATATAGCATGTCTGCGTAAAACGTTATGACGCCCGCAAAAAGGGTGGTTAAATCGGCGTAAAGTTTGAAAAACTACAAGTCCGTGTACTATTTAAGACATCTTTTGCGTGACGTCTAGAACGTTCACCATGAAGCGCATATACGTGTAACTTACATCAGTTTAAAGACAATTTTAATGCCGTTATTGCGATATTTTTGTATTTGATATAACTCATTTACTTTGATTCTACTGCGTCGAAATGTATTTGCGACATGTTTTGCGGGACTTCTAGCGCGTTCGCCATGTAGCGAATATACATGTGACTTACATCGATTTAAAGACAATTTTAAGGCCTTTACAGTGATAGTGTCAGTTTGATATAGCGTGTCTGTGTGAAAAATGATGACGCCCGCTAAAAATGGTGGTTAAATCGACGAAAAGTTGGAAAAACTACATATCCGTGTGCTATTTGCGACATCTTTTGCGGGACGTCTAGTGCATTTACCACGACGTACATATACATGTAATTACATCAATTTAAAGACAATTTCAAGGCCTTTTTTGGTGATTGTTTTATATTTGATATATCTTGTCTGTGAAAAAGGTTATGAGGCCCGTTAAACTCATGTACTTTGATACTATGATGTCGAAATGTATTTGCGACATCTTTTGCGGGACTTCTAGTACGTTTGTCACATAGCGCATGTGTAAGTTAGTGACACCATTTTCAAGACAATTTTAAGGCTTTTATAGCGATAATTTTAGATTTGATATAGCATGTATGTGTAAAAAGTTACGAGGCCCGAATCGTTAAATCGGCGAAAAGTTTGAAAAAATACAAGTCCGTATGCGCGCTTTCACTTTGCAAGTTCGTACGGGGCTTTTTCCGTGCTTACCCCTTTCCGCATACATTTCAACATGGTCTCGAATTAAAGACAATCTTTTTACCTACAAAATAAAGTAAAATAAACTGAAATGACGCATGTCGCAAAGGGGCTACAAGGCCCGATACATCGGCAAGTATATAAGATAATCGCTTCCGAAAATGACAAAGTCTGTCTCCTAACCTAACTTTGCAGGTTTCTCCTGTGCATATAACTAAAGTATACATTTGTGTAGAATATATTCATGTAAGAGAATGATCCCCGAAGTTGTGCACACACAAATGGTCACACTGCAGCTTCCGCTTCGAGTCTTATGTCGCTATTTTCAAACTTTGGACTTTGGACATATGAAACGACTTTTACTTTGCACCAAATTGTATAGATATTTATTGTCTAAATTTCTACCGTAACATAAGTTTAGTTTGCAATATGATATACATATAATTCTCTTACATAAATATATTCTACACAAACGTATACTTACGTAAATGAGTTTAACGGGCCTCATAGTTTTGTTCATGGCACTTTCGCACTTTCGCACTTTCGTTTCGTTCACGTTTCGCGATTTCGTTTTTTCGTTTCTATCATGTTTCGCGATTTCGCTCTTTCGCTTCTCGCACCCTTCGCAATTTCGCGATTTCGTTTACATGTTTCGCGATTTGGTTTACATGTTTCGCGATTTCGTTTACATGTTTCGCAATTTCGCTTTGTGTTCGTTTCGCCATTTCGCAATTTCGAGGTTTAGTTTTCGCGATTTCGCGATTTCGTGTTGATCTTTAACGCGAAATTAAAATGGCCCCTCTCGGCCATCATAATTTATACATACATACTAAATAAATGCTATAAGAATACAAAAGTCTTGAAATTCATTTTGTGTTAACGCCTATAAATACAGTTGTTATATTTTGTGAACTCAAGTCTTGGTGTGTATATCGGTTACGTTGATTTTTAAGCCTAATAAGAAGGGAACATACCGCCTAATTGTCAAGCCTGAAATAATTGTCAAGTCAATCCATCACTCCTAAAATGTGATTGACCGAACGTACTCTTGGTAGTCTATTACATTCCCAACTGCACGGGATGCACGTGCGATGTAATCTATTGCATCACAAAACAGTTTCTACTTAACAAGCTGCACCTGTATTTTGTCCTATTTATCACAGTATTTTATAAGACAAAACATTTTCAGACAAACGAGACGCATGTGCAGTTTGATATTTGCAATCTAACCCAACATTAAATTTTCCTTGCAATAAAAAAATCAAACTTGTTTCATTCTTTTGAATTTCAAAGCTTCTTATCAAGCTAACCATTATAATTTAACTATGATAATGGCCATGATTTCAACAATGATTTGTGTCATTTCAATGCCACTGATAACATGGTGTCGTATAAATACAGGCTTTGTGTGACCTTGAAGGGCGATTTTGTCAATAAATAATTAGATTTCGTGTTTGTCGAGTTTGCTTTAGTTAGAACTATAAACAATTTTAACCGGAAATTTAGAGTTGTTCTGGAATCGATTTGATACGTGTTTGCCTTTAAGCGATTAAAACAAACCGGTTTGTCGCTACTCGATCCTATGTCAGTTGCACAACAGAAGATGATTGGGTTTTTTGTCAAGATGAAATACAATATTTGATAGTATTATATTACTATCAAAACGGTTGATGTTATTTCATAAGATTGATATGTTACCGGTTTGTTCTGGAGGCAATATCATACAATGTATTCTTATAGGTTTCTATTCTATGAATAGTTCAGTATTTTTAAACGCATTTGCCTGTAGAACTAGTGTGCGTATCCTTCTCAATTTTGATTTATTAGATGATTTTGCAATACATTTAGATTTGTATGTTAAGGTTAATTATGAATCTACTTAGGTGTAGAAAATGCGTTTACAACTTACCTTATATGGTACCCGATTTGCTCTTGTATTTGTGTGTGTTCTTTCGTTTTCGACATCTGAAAAATTAAGATTCTGTAAAATAAATACGAATATCTGTTTTCTTTAACAAATATCAGGAAAAAGCAAAAACCTTTGCTGCTTGCCATTTCTAGGACACTCACACAATTGGACTATGGCAGAATGATATAGTCCAATAAAAGTCTTATTATTTTGGTTTTAAAATACCCGTATCATCATACTAGTCAGGTTTACAAATGATAACACTACAAACTAAGCACTTAACTGCAAATCTTATAACAGTTCACTATGTTAATTTTGGTGTTGATTTCAGATTAAATGTTCCACTGTTGGGGAAGTCTGAATCTAACGCTTCATGTTCTAGGCTGCCTTGAAACGTAATCACCGAGACAGTAACGTAGGTTAAGCAACGATCTCTTCTTGTTGTAAGATATAAGCAGGAGTCGTATCTGTTGACACTAGAAAAAGTGAGGGGAGAGTTGGAGGTGGTCAATCAAGGAGCAAAATCAACCTTATTAGAAAGTAAGTCATTTTTTTCAAGAACGTAACAGAGAGATTATGTTACCCTTATTCAACTACATTTTATGTAGGTGGCATTCTTGAAAATTCTTACTGTGCCCTATTAATCTGAATTTTTATTTGACGTACAAAAATAATAGAAAACAGAAATATGTCTTTTTCATTTATAAAGATTTGATTAAAACATGGGCAGATCTAAAGCGTTTACTTTTGATAAAAATTGATCTTCGATAAAGGAATTTAATGAATACAAGTATGAAATAAATTTCAACAAGATCAACATTTTCTCCCACAGTGTTAGCTTAAGTCAAATTTACGTAGTGCGTTAAACCTCTGTTTTCTTTCGAGCATTTTCTGGGCTAGCGAGGGAGGCTCTTTATTAGATACAAATTAGTTTCGTAATCAGCAAAGCAGTTTTTAAGTCATCATTCCCAAACCCTAAGTTGGTTTTGTATGCTTCGGTATTACTTGAATTTCTTGTAGACCAACTTTGAGCTTTACAGAAAGCGGTCGCATACCGTGACAAATAATTAGCATAGCATCCGCGTCAGTGACAGTGACAGCAAGCAAGCTGGTCCATGCAAGAAGTGTTTTACTGTACGGAGTGCGAATATTAATTTCTGCTGCATGTCAGTAACTGGGGGAATCTTTACAAATATAACAGAGGTCAGTCTAAGAGGTTTTGGTTTGAACTTCCTCTGTTGGAGAGAATTCAAGATACAATGTTTTCATTTAGTTTTCATAATTGTAAAGTTAGTCAATGGTATTTATTTGGTGAGCAGAAGGGGAGGGGGGGGGGGGGGATGTAGTATTCTTCATTTAAAATATTTGTATATTTAGAAGGACTGATAAATAGCAATCTTATGAATAACAATTTCCAATATTAATTGTGTTCCGCATACTTTTAAGACACATGTGTCTTTAAAGATTTCAAAAGCTAAAACTAAACAAATATATAAAATTGTTATCTTCCATTTCATATATTTGCCTATCTTTTAATTAAAGTAGTATGAAATTGTTTGACTTCCGTACTATACCTTTATGTTTTTTCTTTGTCTTCCTGTTCTTTTTCTTGCGGCGTGTGTTTGAATTTTTTACAGTTTTGCTTCCTGATGTTCCGCTGGAAGTTCCTGGGGATATCTTGAATGTATCTATGCTGGAACCTTCAAGACTTTCTGGAAGAACTGGAGAAAACAAGAAATAAGTAAATTTATTTCAGCTTTTCATTCTCGGATGTTTATGTTACATTCTTTAACAAGAACCAAGGAAATAAACTTAGGAATTCTGTGGTGAAACGTTCGATCTGATTCTAGATGGTCAGTTCGATTTTCAGATCAATGACAGAAGTTATGTGAGAATAGCACACATAAACGAACATTGATCAGTCGCGACAGAAGATTTTGAAAGGGCATGACTCCTCTCATGAAAATGAAGCTATCTTAAAGAACGTTCAGAATGGGTAATTTCGCTTTCTAGCTTGCTACATAAGTATTGGGACTATGTTTTCATATCTTATTTTATCTCATATCTTCTTAAGTACTCAGCAGCACAGTCACACTACATTTTGTAACACCTTGATAATATTTTGTTGGATTAGGAAATCGTCCTGATACATAAGCTTATAAAATTTGTAAATTTGACATGAAACGATCATTATCTTTCGTTTCTAAGCCTCTTTTAAAGGGGCAGTAGCACGTTTTTAGGGGGAATATAAGGTGATGTCAGGAAAATGAAAATTATTGGTTCCAATTGAAAGACAACATATTTAAACTAAATGGAGCAGTAATAATTCAAATATATAATGTAAAGTTTAGCCATGCGATTCCTTTTTCTTACACAAAATGAATTAAAGGTGTTCACACAAAATGGCCGCCAGTGGATTTTATGTGAATCTTCATACTTTGTCCTCTTACTATGGATGATTGGCTAGTGTAATGAGATTTTTGACACTGTCAAAATAATACATTTAGCATTAACTTACAATTATCAGTGAAAATTTTGAAATATAAAATTATCAAAAAACGTGCTACTGCCCCTTTAAAGGTATATCAAACGTCAGTAACTCACATGTGTATGGTATGATTTCATATCATAACCAATATGATTGCATATTATAACCAATAAGCAATCACTTAGATTGTTTGATTCATATTTTGAAGGGTTATGAAACACGAATGACCAAACGATATAAGTCAATGAGTCTAGACAATCATGCCACTGACAACAATGAAACCATTCTAGTTTGCATGTGAACCTTTGGCATCGTGTTTGAGGAAGTGGAAAAATATAATATGCAAGTCCTTCGTCTTGACATAATAAATAGTATATTGCAAAGAAATTAGTTAACGTATAGAACATGTTGTAAAGTTTAAATACGTTGACGTAGTTTAACACCGCGTGTGCATCAACGTACACATTGCATATCAGTAAACTGCTATCTCACACACAAAATTATACTTACTTCCACGTTTTGTATTCACTAGATTGTGATGTAATTATTGCTCGTTTGCTGCTGATAATGCATGTTACCATGTTGGGGATCATGATATTGTAATAAAGCAGAATTAAGTTCCTGAATGTAAAAGGATACCAAGAATAAAATCAAAACAAGTATTTTGAAGCATTGATTACTTGATGTCAGCAACTTATGCGACGCCCATCATACAACATTATGATGACATAACGGGCCAGTGACTTGTGAATTAACAGTGCACTGGTTCAGGGTACAAAAGTGCACAAACATATTACCAGATATGTCAATGAACGATGAGTAATTGACATTATTACAACTTGAGATTGATTTTATCCAACAAATTAGGTTTCGCTGACGTCGACATATCATGATATTGCAAGTATAAGCACGTGCGATTCATAAAATATCTCTTATCTCAACCCTGCCAATATGCAAACAAAAACGTGATAATGCACTGATCGCATTCTGAGTCATCAAAAACTTGCAAGTGTTGGGAAATATTTTTAAAAATGAAAAGAAATGAAAAACCGATGATACCGGAAACACTAAACTGACAACACTGGATGCCTACCTACTTATAAAGCTATAACTGAAATGAATTTTAAGAAGTTATATAAAATTAAAAGAACCTCTGTTTCTAAGTGTATAGCTTTGCTGCTCTCGTTCAAATATTTTCCATGTCAATTCATACTATTATCTATATAAGTGTTTATGCGATTATGACATGTCGATATCAACCCGTTTTCATTGAGGTTGTCGTTCCTTGAAACACAAGTTGAAAGGTTCATAACTCAAATGGAATTGTCGATCTCTCCTGTGTACAGTTTCTTGAAAATGTTAAATGTAATGAAGATAGATAGTCACAACAGACGCTGATGGACAATGGTGAGGCTTATGTGGGAATCAGACGTATACATATACTATTGAAAAAGTAGGGCATATTCTATTTTGGGGGCATGCTACTAGCAAATGCAATTACAGTTTAGAAACGTAATATATATATATGCATACAGATGGAACATTTCCAGTAAAATCGGGCAACCAAACACAGTATTTGCAACTGCATGTGACGCAGCTGATGATCATGGGGCTTGACCGCGAAATTGCATTATTTTGATTTCGAATGGCATGCCCATTGTGAAAGGCAAATTGAAGCTCCAATCATAATTTTGATTCGCATGCGGGTTGTCATTTCAAATTGATAGCTGTTGGCAACGGTTACAAAGCAATTTGAAATGACAACACGGGCGCACGTGGAAATTGACCAATGATAGGCGATTTCATTTCCGATTCATTCACGGCAGCGTGTTTGATTTACGGAAACTGCCGATATTTTCCCGCATGCGACCAGGCATTTGTTCAAAGAGGGGGTGGTGTTAATGCGAGGGTCAGTGGTCAAAAGTTGGAAGAGGTTTGATAGTTTGGGCGAGATGTCCAGCAAGCTAAGAGAATGATCTACGATTCCAATGTATAATCTTATGATAAAATTAATTTTTAATTGCACCGCACGTTTAATAGTCGGGTGTCCAGTTTTCGATCAGTATTCAGTGTCTCCCCTTCTGTATTCTATATAACAGATAGGAATTACGCTCAAATGTTTATTTCTTGACCGATTTCGTTCAAATTTGAAATGTAGGTTTATCTCAACCTATGAAAACGATATATGAGTGCAAAAGTTTGAAAAAAAATAATTATAGGGTCCACTCCGAGATACGAAACTCTGTGCTTGAGACAGTTCATTATGAGTATGCCATTCGTATCCGTGCATGTCTTGCCAACTAAAAGTTACCCGTTTTTTACTGTGATGGCATTTCATGGTAACTTTGATGTTGACCTAAGATGTAGTCTTGCATTTTATGCGGAAAATCTCTGTTTCACCAGTAATTCTAAAGAATGGAACAATTTGTTACACGTTCCCTGAATTTCTATTCATCTTTTGTTTCATCCTTTGCCTTATAGTTTGCACTTTAAGAATCATGAAAATCGACCCCCCCCCCCCTACCTTTTAGAGATGGAGGTCTTTTTCGTGTTGAGAAACTGAACTTAAGCTTTGTTTTTTTAGTTTTTGTTACGATTCTTTCACCATACTCTCTCATCCCTACAATCAGACTCAAAAACACGTATTTGTTTATTACTGGTTTGAAATACAGTTTTCTTTTCGAAATTTACAGATGATCTAAACATACCACCAATATTTATCAATAAGGGATAATGAATTCAAATATTAGTTATTATTAGATCTTCCTGAGATAGAAGATGTTTAATTAGAATATCTCTCGATAATACAATCATAGTCTTTATGGATTCCAATATTTAATGATCCTTAATTGCACCAGTCTGATACCCACACCTTTCTTCTGATGGGTGGCATATTCAAACAGCAAGTCACATTACCTAGCTCATATCTAAATGTAAAGTATCTACTCAGCCAATGACATAAAAGTTAAACTTTACTCATTCCAAATCGCAACCCTTTTGGACACCGCTTAAATTATTCAATCTATAAAGGGTCAAATCAGCTTCTTCAAATTCTGTTGTTTTGAATTGGCATCAAACGGTTTAGGCTGAAAGCACTCGCAAAGGTTTAATTTTTATTTCGTACAATACATTTAACTAAATATAGTTTACGTTTTTCTTTGGACATTGGGACGCCAAGACTGTCACAGTCTTCATATTGTCTACATGATAATCTCCTAAAGGTGATTGTTAGTGGAATGACTACAAGTGTTTGACATTCTAGGTTCTTCAAATCTTATTCAAAGAAACAACTGTCATTCAAAGAACGAATAAATGTCAAATATATTGACGTTCAAGTTTTAATTATCACACTTCCTTGTAAGAAATTGAAAAGTTTCAGACCTTTTTCAACTTTACGAGTTGGAGAAGTTATTTTGGTTTATTTATGATGTTGGTGTTTTGTTAAAAAGGAGAATAGATAAATTACGAAACCGGTACAAGAGGTTGGCAAGTAGTTTCTACTTTGGACATTTCCTTTGACAGCACCATGATAAAATGTCATTTACAATATGTCAAAATAACTGAATATGTCAAAATAACTGAATATGTCAAAATAACTGAATATGTCAAAATAACCGAAAATGAGGACATATGCACTTATCGAGTCACTGGTAAAGTCCCAGACACACATTGAAGCTAACGTGTTCAAAGGAAGAAATGACTTGAATTACCCATTTGTCAAAAATTCTTTAGGCGTTTTAAAAATAATTCTGAAGTTTATTGGATACTATATATGTGCTTAATTATCAATGCTAAATTGAAAGATCATCTTTATCCTAAATTGTTCGTGGCCCTTTCCAACGTCATAAAACGATGACTGATAAAATGGCCTGCAACTTAAATCGATATGTTCTGATTTGTTATTAATATTACTAGCAATGAAAGACGGACGGAATTTTCAAAAAAGTTATGAAAATTGATTTGAGATAAAATTTTAAATGTAATTAAATTTGATATGGCCTTGAAATGATCAAAGCGATGAAGGACTGGGGAAGTTGACATAATGACAGATACTGCTATTTACACAACGTGAATACGTGATAGTTTGAAGTGAACAAATTATGACATGTACGATAAAATCAGAGAGACAAATTAATGACATTAAATGCTTTCATGTTTGCAATAATATAATTGATCGCAAAATATTGACTTGTTTTGCAAGTTCTTCACATATCAAATGAATTAACGTCATTTTAAGTTTGAATCGTTGTCAGTTTAAGACCACGTTTCGAAGGTTTCAAATTTGATTACTGTAAGTTTATAACTCATGTTATAATTTGTTAACGATTTGTTGGTACATTTTAGACATATGATATCAGAATGCTGATAATGACTGATATTAACTATAATAATGCAATGTTTCTAATCAGAGCGCTTGTCAAAGTTCTTAAACGAATACTTAAGCAGGAATGTTAACATATCCATGATGCTCCCTGGTGAGTTTTCGATGAATCGTGTTACACAGAGGTCGTTTTCCCATTTCAATTGTCTGCGGTTTAAACATTCAAAATGACGTTCAATTTCCCTCATACTCCTTTTCAAGTACAACCCGAAATAGAGCTTCATTTAGCTGAAAATGAGTTCGCTCACGTCTTTAAAATGACATTGGTGGTCCGAAGTAAGCATATGCTATTGCTATGCTATTGACAATCAATGTTTCGTTGATCTGTTTATGAAATGTAATGCTTCTTTTAAGCTTCGAAAATAGTCCAGTTAAAGTGACACAGGATATCTTTCTTAAAATTTTATTTGCTTTTGATAAGCTACAAAATATCCAAAATGCTGATTGAAATATATCCATTTATGCATTATATCTCTAAAATGCTTGATTTTATGAAAACCTCAAGACATCATCTCAAATACGTTTAATATTCGAAATTATGCATCCAATTAATCTACCTATTAGTTACAATACCTAATAAACACTATCGAATCGAGTATATCTTCCTGTCAGCTTATGACAAGGTTTCAAAATTACGTTTGGCGAATTTGAGCGCGCCACTGGAGCCACATTGTCCGGTTTTCGATCAAAATCCCGACTTTGAATGGCCGTATTTCCACTCTAATGTTCTGATTGACCTTTAACTTGTTATTTTCAGTAACAGTTAGTGGTTCCCGATGTAATAACATCGATTTCAAAATTTGACATTTGTGATCCTATCAACATATTCTGTGTCTCTTTAAGAATTGTTTGTCCTTGGTTACCAACATTCTCTCCCCACAGAGGCAACTCAGTCATACCCGAGTAAGCTTCTGTTTTATTACAGTCAATACTGTGGATAGAAAGGTAGAACTAGATATCTGATTGGAAGCAATCGAAGTTAGTTGTGCAATTAGCAACGCCGTTTCAAAAGTGGTCATTCGCAAAACCTCGGTCATTTCCGTATGCTTCGGTAAAGCTATCGATGATATTTAACATCCAGGGGATATAACTCTTCTTTTTACAAAACATCGCTTTTTACCTTCTCGTTAATTTTTTTTTGATAATTAGTAAAATAAAATCTATCATAAAACAAATAATAATTTACACAATTATAAAACAGTTTCTGTCCTATAATTTTTTTTAATATTTCCCTCTCAAACTGTTAATTAAAAATAAACATAAAGACATGATATTTACCATGTCACTATACGACCGTTTAAAATGCTCCCAATCACAGATATCCGAGCGATGTTTCCATTTGCTGCAAATAAGTGAGATATCTACAACTTTTTGCCACTAGCAATCTGCCGGTAACCCAGGATCTTGGCATTTTAGAACAGAGGCTTGCTCGCATTGAGCTGCCTCTGTCGGGAGAGAATGGGTTATCAAGGGCTGTATATCGTCACAATAGCACACCTAGAAATTGTCATCAGGACAATTTTAACTCATATCACACGTCCTTAAATCTTGAAATGAAACAATAAGTTATGGACAATACATTGTCCACGGGCATTATCAATAATAAAGGACCTAACAAAACAGGTATGTCAGCGCTGCCATAATAGCTCAGTAGTCAGAGCGTTGGGTTTAGCGTTCGGTGGTGTAAACTCTGCGGGTTCTAGACGATAAACATTTGCAGTGTCAAAATTAGATTTGTGATATTTTTCAAAAGTGATAGTCAGTTGGCACTTTGACTTAAACAAAAATAATTAATTACATCTTTCGAAAATAATTATCTGAAGAGGGATATATCTTATAATATCCTGCCTTGCAGGGCGATTATGTTGATAATAACCTTCATCCGAGGGACATTACTCAAATTATTCCCTTGCCGTACGAGTCAGAAGGAAATTAAAATATATAAAGCACAATGGAGTTACGTCACTAAAGGTTTATAATCAAAGGACAAGGCTTGATAGGAGAAGATGAAAAAGGTGTATGTTAACGTTGATATAAAAACATACCTCTTAAGCAGATGTTCAGGAATCTGGATTTGAATTTTCAAAGGATAGCTTCACATCTGATAGGACGGAGCTTGAAGTTCAAGCCAGTTTCTTCGACGCAAGATCAAATTATTGAAATTGTTTCATTGGCTTATTTAACTCAACGGGTAATTTAAGTACTGATGTTCTTGATAAAACACATCCAAGGGGTGATAAAATGAATTAAACGTCTGCCTATGTTATAACTTCTCCTAAGCCTTTAACGCCATTCAGCCTCACATTTTTTAAATCTTATCGATTTAGATATCTGCCTCTCTGCCTAATTGGATAGCCCTAATTGGATAGCCCCTTGTCAAAAAGGTATAAATTATTATTTGTTTTAAGTTAAGTTTTAGTTTACTAATTTATCAAAAATAATTAATGAGAAGGTAATAACGATGTTTTGTAAAAGGAAGAGTTATCCCCCCCCCCCCCCCCCCCCCCCTGGATGTTAAATTTCATTGATAGCTTTGCTGAAGTATATATATACGGACAAGACCGTCCGAGGCTTTGTGAATATCAACTTTTGAAACGGCGTCGCTGATTGCACAACTAACTTGGATTGCCTCGAATCAGATTTTTACCTTTCCATCACATGTATTTCGCCGATTAAAAAATAGGCTTGTTCGGGTATGACTGAGCTGCCTCTGTGGGTAGTCAATGATTATTCGGGAACTTACGATGCTTTTACATTTCCTAAAAAATCAGATATAAAAGAGCTATTAAGAGCCAACTCATGATCGAAACTTAACAATGTCCACTTAGTTTGATAGTATAAGAGATTAAGACATTGCTGTGTTTTCAGAAGATCATTGATGAGAGGAGTTGTTGAAAGAACACCAAAAGACATTATTTAACATATCAGTCGGACAGACGAATAGAAAGCTGATTTCAAAAGGGTCATGGGTTATCCTCTTATCGTGTTATACCATTGAACACCCATAATAGTGCTGGTACAAAACATGACAAGGACATGTGAGACAGTTCATTGTCTAACTGATCAACTAAATCTTGGCTTCTTTGAGATTTCCCGCACTTTCCCTCTTTATCAGTAACTTTCCATTTAATTAAGATGACCCAATTATCAGCACACATAATGCAAAATGGATTTCTTATCTCAACTTTCCAATATGCTAACAACCGTATATGAAAAGCAAATAAAAACCTGTTATTCCTGAAAGCAATGAAAATCATTTAACAAAATTAGAAAATCTCACTATTATTGGAAACACTTTCCTGACAAACTAGGAAGAGCAAACCCGGTAATAAAGATTCATCTTGAATAACAATCACTCGTAAAACCAATCAACCCTTGAAGTAGTTTCATTTCAATTGTTTCAATACAAGTGTTGAAAGTTAATTGCATCCGTTTTTGTAAAGACTGATCGAAAATTTATTAATCTTTTGGAGTACAGAATACAGTATCAATCAAAATTTGATATTTAAGTTATTCCTCCATGGCCGTATAAATATCAAATGCATCCAGTTCAAAGAATAGTTGATATCATATAATATAGAGTACGGCTTTTAAAGTCGTTTGAAAGTACGCTTGCATATTAAGCACCAAAATGAATGAACAACACTATCATTCATTGAAAGAAAACATAGTGACCATGAAGGGCTTGTTTTATTAGCAGATGACGTGATTTGCGTAAATGACGTCATACTAGTCCTTCTAGTTAAAATGAATTCTACAGGGGAAAATAAAAGAACACCATTTTCAAATGCACACGATTTGAAACGTTTTTGAACCATTCATAAACAAAAAGGTTACTTTCTTTTCTAACTAAAGATTCAGAAGGTTAAACTACCACGTTCACATGAGTAAAAACGAAAGGGTATTAACGGTTTTTCGATGAAAAACTTTGTAGTTTGAATACAAATCCATTTTAGGTAAATAGTTTTGTCAAGTTATCGATTACATCTATAAACCTAATTGCAGATGTTCAGATATCAGTTTCTACAAATTCTTGTTTTCAGGAGCTGATATAAAAAACACTGGCAAAAATTATCAATTCCAACTGAAAACTTATTGCAAAAATAATCAAACAAAATATCATTTTCATTTTTTTTCATAGGGACGAAATGATTTCTTCAACGTGTGAAAGTGAAGTGTTTTTGAAATGATTTAACATTCGGGGTCCTTGCATTCTTAATCAAAGCGAAAATCAGTAATTCTCAGAACGTATAAATGTCATATCTGCCAACGTTCAAATGTAGAGTTTAAACACTATCCTACTAGTTAATAAGATTTTAAGCAAAAACATGATATAACACATTAAAATAACGATTTGAAATGTTTTTGTCTCAAACAAAAGACTGCAGATTAATCAACCAAGTTCAGGTTACAGAGTATTGAAAGGCTATTGCATGGGTTCGTCATGATATCAATTAACTTAATGTTTAATGTTGATGTAATCTATTTTAAGTAAGCATTTTCGTTCAAGAAACCGGATACACCTTTAAAGCATATTCAATCTCTTATAGGATCATAAGATGAATAAGATAATACTTTGAAATTTTGGTTGCATCGAAAAACATATACATATAACAAACATTAAATCACAACAAAGCACAATTTTAACAAGCACTATTATAACAAGAAAAAAAACATACATAATACACTATAAAAGAGAGGGGTAGATAAAGCTTGATATAATGATAACTGTTGTGAAATGGGTTTTTTTTTAAAAAAATATTGATGAATAAAAAGAAAATTAAATATCTCTGAAAATTCAGTATGTATATGTAGATGTTTATAAATACATACTTATAAGAACTGTTGTTAAAAGAGTTTAATACCAGCTGGTACAAAAGAATGACGGAACCTGTTTGTTCTAGCTATCGATCATATCAGTTTCTCGCAAAAGTTAAATATTCATTAGTGCATAAAACTTCAAGCAAAATACCGTATACTTTTTTGTAAGACTGCCCTATTCTTCAACTTTTCCACATAATAATCTCCTCATGGGGATTGTTAGTGGAATGTTTCTAGTTTTTCAAAACTTATCCAAGGGAAAAAGCCATTCAAAGAACGAATAGATGTCAAATATATTGACGTTCAAGTTTTTAATCATAACAAATCCTTCTAGGAAATTGTAAAGTTTAAGACCTTTTTTCAAATTAACGAGTATAAGTAATTTGGACTATAGCTGACTTTGGTGTTTTATTATGAAAAAAGAATAGATAAGTTACGTAACCAGTTCAAAAAATTGAAAAGTTGTTTTTGTAAACATTTCGTGTAGGAGAACCATGATAAAAATGTCATTTTCAATATGTCAAAATGTCAAATTACAAATGTGAAGATATGCATCAACTTGAGTATTCTATAGATGCAATGAAATAATTATCATCATTTACTGTTAACTATAGGTGTTTGACAGCCAAAGTCACTAGAAGTTGCAGGCACACATTGAAACTTGATATGTTCGTAGGAAAAAAAACTTTGTGTTATGACCCTATTGCACTACGACCCGTATTATCACGAATATCCAAATGAATGGGCGATTGTCTAAATTTGTAACAGAAATTTCAATTGTACGAAACGTTTTAAACATTTCGTAGCCTTTTATGCTGAAACCCTACGAAAGAGATACGGATTATTTACGAATTGTTCGAAACAGTTAAGAAACAGTTGTGAATACACTACGAATTTTCAAGAAAAGATACCATATCACGAATAACGCACGAATTTGTTTATGAAAGCTTGTGAATGATTCGAAGATGATTCGCAAATAATTCGGTTTGCAATTATCGACTTGAAAGAAAATAAACACCAATAAATAAGTTTAACGAATAGTTTCTATCCAAAAATAAAACAAAATCAATCATCAAGAAAGAAAGAAAGAAAGAAAGAAAGAATCAACAAAAAGAAAAGTTTATATAGATATTGTTGGAAACGTTGTTCATAAAAAAAACAATGGTAGGACACATAACATACCGCATGCTATTGCTTCACACAGTACGTGATGAGACCTGTGAAATAGCAACTGAGGATTTGTTTTTGTTTTCACGTGAGATCAATTTGAAGACTTCTGCAACTAAACTGGTCTTGCTTTTCAACACGCAACTACAGTCTCTGCAGCCAAATTGCCAAGACATGAAATATAATGAATATTTTGCTTTACGTTTTACCCAAAAAGTAATTTTTTGCGAGGCCTCTCCATCTGTTAGTGATAAGACAGTTACATGTATAAACTAAGTCATACCAATGTTCATGCTGGCATCACAATGGGCTATTGATGTTCTTTCATTGGCGTTTTGAACTTTCAAGGGTTGTACATATATGCTAATGAAAATTCCAAGGGGTAATGAAATGAAAATGACAATGCTCTTTCATTCAGGAACAACTCAGCTATTAAAAATACGTAATGGAGAATGCATGAGGAGTAGTGGATTCTTTAAAATAATCAACGAGCCCCAAAGGGGCGAGTTGATTATTTTAAAGAATCCACTGCTCCGAATGCATTCTCCATCTTAATCCATGTATAACGTACAGTGATAAGATATGCGGAATAGGTTTGTGTGAAATGCCTGACACCCCTCCAGACTGGACAAGTCCATGTGCAGTGGATTCTTTAAAATAATCCACTGTTCACACAATAGAGTGACGTCATCATCATGGATTAATATGAGCTAATGCAATGTTGAAGCTGAACAGTGGCAATTTAAGTTGATAAAATAAGAGATAAAGTCATTGATGTATTTTCAGAAGCTCGTTGATGAAAGGAGTTGCTGGAAAACAGAACAAAACGTGACAGTTGGGCAGAAGAGTAAAAAGCTGATTTTGAAGTCTTATGGACCTTCAATTAATCACGTTATACAAAAGAAAACAGCAAAATCTCTCCTGCGAATTTCATATGAAAATATCCATAACTATCCTTTCCTTTTCAGTGACATCGCCATTTCATATGAAAATTACCAGGACTATCCATTTCTTTTCAGTGACATTGCTGTTTCACACATAATTGTCATATTATCTAAACGCAGGATACGAACAGGAAATTCTTATCTCATTTGCCAATATGCAAACAAACTGCCATATGAACTGACTGTGTTCTGAGTCATCTACATTAATATATCCATTAATGTTCATGAAAATGAGCAAAACAAAACTTACAGGAAACATTTCCTGCCTGACAATCAAAAAGATTAAACTTCTTTAATGACTTCAAATTATCAATAATGAAAGGGGTATTAACGATTTTATGATGAACTCATTTTGAGGTAGTTTTACCTTGAATAAAATCATTTTTGGGTACTTTTACCATGATAAATTGATTTAAGTTAAACATTTTACTGAAGGTAACGGATGCATGTGTCAACTTATTTGCAGTTTTCCATGTCATTTCTACAAATTCTTGTTATTTGAATTGTTTCAAAAATTGTAGTTAAAACGCTGGCAAAAGTACTATTTCCAACTAAACATTATTGTAAGTTACAGCAAAGGAAATATCAATTTTTCATTTTTTGTTTTACATTTGGACGCTCAAATTTCCTTTTCTTGATATTTATTTCGCAATGTTTATTTTTAAATTATAAAAGAAAAGTGTTTTGGATGTTGACATTCGAGGTCCATTCCATGTACTTCCAAGACAAAACTATAATATTCAGAAATTATAAATGTCAAATTTGTTGATGTTAAAGTTCAGATTATCATATTTCTTTGTAAGAAATTGTTATATTTAAGACTTTTTCAAACCTTTTAGAACTCGAGCAGTTATTTTAATTAGCAATGACTTTACCTTGTCATGAAATAGGAATAGGTACATTGTAGTACAAACAGATAAAATTGAGTTTCAAATCTCTTTTTAATAGAAAACCATACCAAAATAGTATATCCTATTTGTCAAATTAGGATCTTCATGAAACACTTCAAAGCGCTATATCAGAAACATTTGACTTATTTCTAGAGCATATGACGACATTTGAACTAACTTTAACTCCCCGTGGATACAATTATATCATTGTAATCCTTTGCAATTGACATAATTTTATGAGTTATATGTTTTCAAAGACAAATATACTATAAAAGACAGACAACTCGCAAAACCCCAGAAGAAAAGTGTGTCCCGAAAATTCTTTACCCTAGTAAAACGTTATTCTTAATTTCATCTTTTAAAAGACATGATTTATTTACAGTGATAAAATGAATGATCATCTTCCATCATAAAATGTGGGTCATTTCAAACGTCATGGCATGCCAATCACCGACGAAAAGTTCTGTAACTTCAAACGATATTCTCTACGTTGATGATATTAATATTTCTAGCAATGTAAAAAAATAAAAATTCTTTCGAACGACGTCACTACAATCAATTTGAAATAGAATTCGAAATGTAATTAAAATTTGAGATAGCCTTGAAATGATCAAAGCGTTGAATGACTGAGAAAGTTAACATTAAAATAGATATTGCTTCTTACACCTCGTGGATACTTGATAGATTGAAGGGAACAAATTATGACATGTATGATAAAATCAGTGATGTCTTTAAATGATTTCATATTTGCAATAATGTTGATTGATATCTAGTTCTGTTCAAATAAATGAAATAACGTCATGTTTTTTAAGCTTGAACTATAGTGCCAGTTTACGAGAGAGTTTCAAACTGGTTTCAAATCCTTAAGTCGTCAAGTGTTATTTTCTTATAAATACATAAGATATCTTTCAGAATTTTGATACTGATTGATATCAACTGTATAATAATCCATTGATGCAAATCAGGATGTTTGTAAAATATTTTACACAAATGCAAAAGCAGTAATTTTAACATATCTTATATGCTTATCCATACTAGTGTCAACAGATTTATCGATAAATAGTGTTTCCATTGTCGATTTTCTGCGTATCAAACATTTAAAAAAACATTCTATTTCGTTTCAAGTACAAAACAGAGCTTTATTTTGCTAAAAATGAGTTTGGTCACGTCTTTAAAATTACTATGATATTGATGGGTCAATTTAGGGGGAGACCAGGGCAAAGCGAGCCGTCAGGGAAATGTAACTCAGCGTTAATTCCCTTTAACCATATACAGGTGGCGTGATGTGTCATTATCAACCAATGAAAGCAAACGTTAGGAAACGTTGTGACCCACACTGGCATCGTTAGCGTGAGTTAGGGATGTAAACTCACGGGCAAAAGAAACGCTGGTAACATAAATGTCAGGATATTTTTTTCATGTAAGATAAATGTGAATGAAGCAGAGTGGCAAAGTTTCCTTAGAAGTCAACTCAACTATGTTTGCCTTGTTTGAATCATTTTGTGTTGATGTTTTTGCATGGCGCCTTAGAAAACGCGTGTCAAAACATCATCAATTTGCTATCTCCTTAAATAAGCGAGATTGGAGAGCCAAATTGGTCATGGTTTGCATATTTATAGACGTTATAACGCGAAGACATATCAATGCAGAAAAGTCAAAGTGGATGTTTTTCATTAACAGTATATCAAATAAACTTATGAAATACATTTTCGAAATTCAAACTTAATTTCAAAATAATTATTAACAAAAAAGTACCTGAAAACAGCAATGTTAGCACCCCAACAGTGTTTAGACAACCACAGTACAAAACGCTCCATGCCGGCATGGTTAAAATTATGAACAATAATTCTCCAATACTTTTTTTATCAAACACATTCGAAATAGAATTTACATGGCATACCTAATTTATTTATCCTTCGTTTGAAAATACCCAGCGTTTCTTTTCCCCATGAGTTTACCATCGGAAACAGTTGAAAAAACGGCATTTCACCATAAGGAAAGAATATCGAGTTAAAATACTTCATAAAAAGACAGAACCCAGCATTGAACTCGAGTGCACCTATTACATAAATCGGTATCATGAATTCATTGAATGACGTAATTTTAATCATTGTCTTAATACATTTTTTTATGATGTACATATCGAATGCTACCCTCAAAGGGGAAAAGTGAGCAGGGGAGCGCTTTGCTTAGAGTGATCTAAAATATTCCTTTATTGTTAGCACATTAGCCTCACAGCTATCACTTAACTTTCTTAAGTAATCGTAAAAAAGAAAAATATTTTTCATTTTTTAAATTTCTCGTTAACTCGTATCCAATTATATCATATGGTTTTTGTTTGAAAAAAGTAACAGTTAGAAACACATGTATTTTCTTTTGTGCTTCATATTCATTATACGCTTTCTTTCATCCCATAATAACTAACTATATCGGTCGTTGGGCCAAGCCTCACAGAGATTAGATGTTTGCTAAAATGTTAAATTGTCTTTGGAACCAATAAACTTCTTCATTTCTTTCATATTTATTGTTTTCTGACAGTTACTGGGTTAAACTGTCAAAGCTATAATATCTATCAAAACAAATATCTAATGAAGCGGCTTGATACTAGAAGATGTTAAATATCTTTGTTTACGCAGACGTAAAAACAGACCTTTTCCGCAGATGTGAAGGAATCTGAATTAAAATTTTCAAAAGATAGCTTTACATCTTCACAGCCAGTTTCTTCGACGCAAGTCAAAATAAACGTAATTGGCGTATTTAATCTAACTCAACGGCGGATAGTTAAAGTATAAAGATATTCTTAATACAAAAAAATCCCATGGGTGATATACTATGTATATGACTTCTAAGTCTTTCGCACCATTCAGCCTTACCTGATTGATTAAGATATCTGCCCCTCTTTGGTTAAATGGTTCCTCTTTTGTCTTAAAGATCCCCATATAATATGTCAAACTGAAAGGAACTTGTCCTGGGACTGTTTCAATTAAAACCAGTGATCCTTTAGGATTTGTTTTGTCCTCTATACTTTTCATTCTTTTATGCAAACCATTATGTACGTTCTCAACCAAATTGTTCTAGGTTCAAGTTCGCCGATGATACAACTATATGTAGTTTACGTTTTGACAGTGAAATTTCATACAAAGATGAAAGAATGGTTTTGCAAATTGGTGTTCTGTAAAACTTTTGGAACTTGACATATCAAAAACAAAGGACCATATCATAGATCATCGAGGAAATAACCAATACAGGCAATACTATTGACAATTTTGTCGTGGTGGTTAGTAGTTACTTATATTTAGGAACTGTAATTCACCATAAATTAAATGTCTCTTAAGATACGGACCGCATGTATAACAAGTGTCCATCTCGCCTTCATTTTATCAGAATGTTACGATGTTATTACATTGACTCAACTATTTTGGACTTTTTCTATTAAATTGTTGTACAGCATGTCCTGATGTTGGTTCGACTTTCCATGAAACTAAACAAAAATATCACACAGGAAGGGAAATTAATAATTGTTTCTTTAAAAGAGTAGATAGACAGAGTAAAAAGCTGATTTCAGAGCGTCATTGATCATCTTCTAATCGTTATACCAAAGAACATAGAAAACCATAGTTGTGTTATTACAAAACATGATAAGGACATGCATCACAGTTCATTGACTACTGGTCAACTACATATTTGCTAACATTTTAAATATTAAAAAAAAATTTCTTTGGAAGTTGTGAATTTAATGTGACAATTTCCAGGACTTTCCTTTTGTTATCAGTATAATCGGGTGGCAGTGACAGATAAGCGTGCAATGTGGTATGTACAATGTTCTTTGGCTGTTTCTAGACCTCTAGACATTACTATTTCATACAGAATGACTAGATTATGTGCACGCAGCATGCAAATAGAAACTTCTTATCTCCCGCCTGCCAATATGCAAACAAAACGTCATCATACACTGACAAGCTTTTGAGTCATTAATACTAAGCATTGCAAAAACTTGTTACACTTGAACACTATCAAGTACATTAGAAAATAATCAAAACTCACGATTACTGGAAACACTATCCTGACAAAACAAGAAGATCAAACCCCGTGTCAAAGCTACATATTGAATAACAATGATTCGAAAAAGCAATTAAACATTGAAGTTGTTAAATGTTTATTGTTTTCAATACAACTGTTGACGGTTTATTGCATCCGTTTGTATAGATACTGATAGCAAATGGATGAATTTTTTTAGTACAATGTACATTATCAAGCTATTCCTCCAATGAAAATATCAAATGCATCTTGAATCCAAGAATAATGAAATATGATATAATATAAAGGTACAGTATTTAAACTCGATTGAAAGTACGGTATCATATTTGGCATGGAAATTGATGGACAACACTATGGTCTGCTTGTTTTTAACGAAAATATATTGATGACCAGAAAAGGCTAATTGTATTGTCAGATATTCTAAGATGCCTAGCGGTTAGAGCAATAAAAAAAAGTACTTTATCAGACAATAAAGGTATAGTTTGTACATGACGTAACAATTGAATGACGCCATCTGCTCTTCCCAGCTGCCCCCTCGTAAACACGCGTGTCCATGGTAACCTTTGGGTTTGGTTCTATCAATCAACATGGCGCATCCCTATCAACCAAACTTTCCGAAGACGGGGTTGGGGCCCTTGGTATCATGTCCGTCACTGGTCACAGAAATGAGCAGTTGTTCTACATAACAACTCCATCTTACAGGAGAACAACGCTGCGACCAATGCTCTGCCTCCGACATGCTTGTCGAGTGACCATGTTGACATTCCATGTCAGGTCACGGCGCCCCGTAACATTTGTGACGTTTGCACACGTCAACCGTCTCTGCCAAACAACGTGCCATATAGCTCAACCAATACAGTTTGTACTCCTGTTCATGGTGTACACAGTCAGCTAATATTAGCGGTGGTACCATCAACTTTTATGACAACAGCAAAAAAAGAATGATAGATCTCGATCTACCACGCTTCCTGACAAACAATACCCACAATTCTTTGTGGAATGTTAATATCACGTGATAAGCCTTATATGGGCAGTGTGGCCCGCATTGCATGATCGCACAACTTGACTGTTCAAAAGTACATTTTATTAAACATTAGTTGTCTGATATTTTTGTTTTGTTTGAACAATGAAAAAATAACAAGAGAATAAATTTGGAAACTTTATGAATGAGAAAATAAAGCTCCTACATTTACATAATCAACTGTCTCACCAATAAACAATATTTTTGAAATAGGGGGTGAGTTCTAAACATGGAATAGCCAGCAGTTAGCCCTGTTCATGGATATATAATCTAAGTTATTTTAACAATATTTTAATTTGAAATTATAAAAATGTTTTTACTTCCCTGCAAATAAGTTTGGTATCTTAGAAAAGAAATTAAGTTCGCTCTAACCCAATGTGTTTTGTAATAAAGTATAGTTTTGGCCTGAACTATTACAACGTTAAAGCACTCGGACTACCGTCCTCGTGCTTTAACTATAATAGTTCAGGGCAAAACTATACTTTATTACAAAACACATTGGGTTAAAGCGAACTTTATTTCTTAATTAAAGCATGACGTTATTGATGTAAATGACAACATACTTACCCTACTTATTACTTATTACGAATTCTACACAGGTACATGAAGAACACCATAACCAAATGCACACGATTTGAAACGTTTATGACTGTTTCACAAACAAAAAGATTACTTTCTTTTCATTCGTCACTTTCTGAAGGTTCAACAACCACAATAACATGATTAATAATGGAAGAGATATAAACGAATCATAATAATGAAGAATTGTTTGTTGGTAGTTTTTCCATGATATATAGTTTCAGGTAAACAATTTGTAAAGACATCGGATGCATGTATACGAACGTATTTGCAGTTTTCTCGTATATCAGTTTCTACAAATTCTTCTAATTTGAAATGGTTTCAATAGATAAAATGTCAAAAACGGTGACAAAACAACCATTTTAACCAACAGTATTACACCATACTGCCAACAAACTTGTCATTTGCACACTTTTGTTGGACATTGGAAGGCCAAAAATGTCTTTTTTTATATTGTTTACAATATGCTTCTATAATCTGTGAAAGGAAGTGTTCTGAGGACGATTTGACATTCAAGGCCCTCTCACTCTCATTTAAAGACAAACCAGTCGTTTTAGACGCATAAACGTCATCTCTGTTGACGTTAACATTTCCTTGTAAAATGAAAATGTCAGAATGTATGATGGACATTAAATAAATAATTGAAATCATCTTGAATGTGTCTGTTGTCCTGTTTTCAACCGATCAATCTGAGCTCACCATATCACTTACAACTGTCTGTAGATGCTACCATTACCGACGCTATCACTCAGTGTTATTCATTGCAAGCTTCCAACAGCTCATGCCTCAAGTCGTATCAAAAATAACGGCCCCATGGCCCTCATAATACCTGCGCCAAACGTCTCGCTAAACGGTCGCCGGTTAGAACAGCTATTAACTCCGTCTGCGGTCGTTATTTCAACCATAATCCTTTGCAGTTGACATAATTGAATGATTATTAAGTTTTCGAGGCCAAACCTTCACGAAAACTATCCTTCAGACAATCAAAAAAAAAACTTCACGGGTTCCAAGGGTAAATCACTTGAGTAACCTATGCTTGAGGAAATGCTACTGAATTTCATCTTAAACTATGTATGCTTTACTTACAGTAATAAAATCAATGATCATCTTCCATCATAAAGTATAGTGGGTCGTTTCAAACGTTATAATACGCCAACGACGAAAAGGCCTGCAGCTTCAAACGATAGTTTCTGCGTTGTTTATATTACTAGTACTATTGCCAACATTGAAAGAAATAACATCTCTCCAACGACGTCAATCAACTTAAAATAAAATTTGAAATGTAATCATATTTGAGATAACCTTGAAATGATCAAAGCGATGAATGACTGAGAAAGTTGACATAATGACAGATACTGCTTCTTGCACCACTTCCATACTTGAAGTTGAAGAGAACAAATTATGACATGTATGATAAAATCAGAGCGATTAATTAGATTCTCTCCTTTTTGCAATATGATAATAAGACCTTTGCTGTAATGGAATTACTCAGAGGTCTTGAAACAAAACGATTTTCTTCCATGATCAAAACAATTTATGTCATGTTAGTTGAAATGTCCCTAGTGTCCGTTTAAGCATGCGTTACGAACTGGTTACAATTACTGATTACAATAAGTAATCTTTTGTTGTTATTTTCCTTTTTATATAATATGATTTTTTTATGATAGGCAGAAAGTATGCAATGTAAGTTCTATTGTTGATTGATGTACACAAATAGAAATAATGCAATGGTCCTTGACAGGACCTTTTTCGAATGTTATTACACGGAAACTCATGCAGTAATCCTCGCGTATCTGGGAGTCCTACCGATGCTATGAATTCGAAGATGAACCAAGTTTCTCAAAATAGTGTGACACACAGGTTTTTCGTTTTCAATTTTCCGCACATTACACATTTCAATTAACAATCAATTTTCTTCATACTACCTTTCAAGTACATCCCAAAATAGAGGGTCATTATCGCTGAAATTATTTTGCTCACGTCTTTAGAATTACTATGACATTGATGGCCCCATGTAATGCTATGCTACAATCAATACCTGTCAGTATTTCGTTGATCTATTTATGAAGTGCTTCTGTGTTGTTCATTTAGCATAGGAAATAGTGTAAGCAAAGACATGTATGTCCTCTGTTTGTGACGAATGGGTCGATTCTCTTTACTATATGGCACCAGGGATTTTTCAATAGGGAAATCTGTATTCCCTTATCCTCCCTTGATTCATGTTTATTAGTGATAATTACAGCTGGTGAACAACGGTTTGTTATATTACAAAATTGCAATAATGCACGATAAGTGCAAAAATCATGAAATAAGTTGTTCACTTATTTTCGACTAATACAAATATCTTTTGGCAAAACCTTTATGAGGTGATCAAAACTGAAATCATGACCATATCACAAAGGTTTTGATATTCATATTCCTGCTAGAAAGAATAGATTGGTTAAAATTCACAAAATAAGTTTTCTAAAGTAATTGGGTTAAAAAACATAATATATGTCTGACGTTAACCGATATTAACTAAATTTGAAAAATCATGGCGAAAATTATTTAATTAATATTGATGGAGCAGTAGCAAAATCAAAGTTATCACCGACCGACATCATGATTTATAAAGGTATGACTTTAATGGTTGTATCTTATCTTTCATTTGAACTATCAGTACTTATTGTTGTAAAAGTAGTCACTGTGTAACGAAAAGTATTTGAAAATAAGCCAGCGACAGTTCAAGAAGCAAATTCAGCAACTGATTGCTAGCGGTTACTGACCAAGGACCGGCTCCACTGACCAATTGACCGATGATCAATCGCAGGAATGTTAAACGATAGGCTGTCAGTTGTTCTAAGGGATAAGATCAATTAGAGGAACGGTCCCTATACAACGAAACAGTTTGACCAAAGCATGACTTTGCGAAGTGAAATACATGTAGACATGTGAGTCCAGCAGGCGGGGAAACGTTTAGGTATGGCGAATGTAATTACCTGAACAGGTGCTCGTTAACTCATCCCACACCCCCTCACCCTATCACTCGCTCACACCCTCACCCCCTCTCACACCCCTCACCCTATCACTCCCTATCACTACCTATCTCACTTTGATTTACGCCTATTGATCCCTGTACTGGGCAACCTTTTACAGTTTCTCTATTACGTGAAGCACGACAGAGACAGGTTCATTGTTTTCTAATTTATTGAAATTAGTCGATCTTCGTTAATGAGGTTGCCTTTGCGTTGAACCCAACGACCCCCTCCCCTACGAGAAGTTGTGATAAACCTCTCTCTCACTTTGATTTACTCATATTCGTACATGTACGCGTCAACCTTAGCTGAAAGGGAACTTTCTACTGCTGTTACTACTCTATCTTATAGGGGCAATATATGGTGATGCCAGGAAACTGAAAATAAATGGTTCCTTTCGAAAGACAATGTATTTAAACTAAATGAAGCAGTAATAATCAACTATTTAATGTTAAGTTCAGCTATAAGATTCCTTTTCTTTCACAAAATGAATTAAAGGTGTTCCTTGAAAATTGTCCGCCAATGGATTGTGAATCTTTATAGTTTGTTCTCTGACTATGGATGATTGGTTTGTGTAATGAGATTTTTGACACTTATAAAATAATATATTTAGCTTTAGCGTTCAATTATCAGTGAAAATTTTAAAATATAAAATTTTCCAAAAACGTGCTACTGCCCCTTTAAAGCTTCTCTCTCTGCAATGATAAACTGCATTATGATGTCCGTTTAAGAGCAGAATATTTTCCAAACATAGGTCTTAAAGTTAGATCTATTTATCTGTTTAATAGTTTTTGTTCCCAACTGAGAGGCCACCTGTGGTACTAGCTATACATGTACAGGTAGTAGCACATTCTTTCTCAACACATAAGTTCTGTGTATATAAATGGAAAAAAATCTAAATGAGATTTACTATGGTTGTTCATTACAGAAAACATATTACTATCAAGCTGAAAGAGTTATGATGTTAATATCATGAAAGGATAGATTTTGAATACGTAACAATATCTTGATGTACAGTATATTTTAGATCTTCGTAGGACAATTTAAATTGAAACTTGTACAGCTTAACCTATTTTACTCTTTATATAATTACACTTCTGGGAAAATGATATTTGTATGCACAAAACACATCAAAGTCAAATTCGATTACTTAAAAAAATCATAAAAAGAAGAGTCATAATGTGTTCATTAACTTGAAATTAGGTCCTTATGTATTAATCAATGTGAAAATAACGCAAAATCTTACCTGCTGTTTCAATAATTGAAACATCTATTGCGATTGTTTAACTACAAAACGTCCGCTGCTTCAATTTAACCATTTTCTGCCGTGTAAGATTTTGAATCCAACTGTACAAAATATCTACTTATGAACATGCTGCGAATCTAATATTGTAAAAATTGATGTTTTATCTTATGTTGTTGAAGTACTTTCTTCTTACATTTGACAGAGTAACTGGTTAAACAATATTATCATGTATATATATATAACGCTACACCATTAGCAGCAGAATGTATAGGTTACCCTGATGAATATGTTGTGAAATGTTGAAATGAACTTATATGAAGACCAATCTTCAGATTGTTATTTTTAAAGAGTATATATATATCAATTTCCCAAACTTAAATGTTGGAACGATGATGGGCTAGCAACACACCAACAGCTTAGCTACATTTCCAGCTTAATTGCTTCCACTAATTAGTGGTCATTTTGATTTTCCAAACGTCCACCCAAATCAGATACTCCACCTCCACCACTTGACCAGATGAGCACTGGACTCTCTCATACAAACACACCATTCTTGAAGATGCTTTTATAAACCTCAAATTATTTCTCCCTGTTAAGGGCCAGATACACTTGCTACCCTTTGGCCCTAGTTGGCATATAACGAGTTCCTGGTTTATACATCTGTCCACTAATAAGTGGGATAAATCAATGCAAGTGACAAGCATGAAGATCTGGCACGTGTTCTGTGGTTATTAGACGATGCAAGGTAAAGGGAAGGATAAAGAGGTCAATACAACAGCATCCCAAAAGTTCGTCTAACATTTTCTGAAATATCAAATTAGTGTTTAAATTGCATGGCCTTAAAATCACATTTGTTTGATTGTGTATGAACGCACCTGCTAATGAACATAGTTCTATAACTAGACAAGAAAAAACATTTAAGATTATCCTTTTTAAGAAAACTCCGTTTTTATGAATTCACAAGTCGTTGCAATTGATTTTTGAGCATTATAACGGTCAGTGTATATACACATGCATGTTGGTATTCGCAGGACTTTAATTTCGTAGACGCAAGTTGATTTTAGATATACAAACTGAGGAAAAACAGGAATGGCATTCTTCTTCGTGATATCATCAAATGCAGTCTTGTTTTCTCATTCTATCATTCTGATTCAAATATGTAGAAGGATCATTTAGAGGTGTAAAAGTCATTGTTTCTCTTCTGTCCAGTACTTGCCGACACCAGGAGTTTCGGAACGTCCTGCGAATAATGCCACATTGCCAAATTGTCTATTGGTTCTATGCGTGTCTATGTCTATGTGTCATGTTTTACTTTGTATGGTGAGCCCTTATTATTGTGTATTGTAAAAATCCTAAACAAAGGAGAAACAGATAAGATAATATAAGATACAAACAGGATGTTATGTTTTGTCCGTGTCACGAATACATATAAATCGGCCAATAGATGGTAGTGGCAATTTTGATTAAAAAAGGTAAACGTAACATTCATTACAAACATTTTGTTACTAATAAATATTTGAGTAGCGGTTAAAGGGATCATCCATTACATTCCTTCACCTTGATTGAAATTGTTTTATATAATGTTCTAACTAGAGTTATATCCTGAGTAGTTTTTCGCGTTTAATTTTATCCATTTATCTAAATTATTAAATACAAATGCATTATCAAATACTTCATATGTAAACATGTTTTGGATTATTATCAGTCAAAAGAATAACATGTTAAAGCAATAGATGAACAATCTTTTTGGATGCAATTTATAGAATTAGGTTAGTCCAGTAACGAGGACGCAATCCTGGGCATCAATGAATAACCTGATCAAAACCATTCTCTCCCACAGAGGTCCTCCAAGTCAAACCTCCTACCCTTCGTAGTCATACGAAGATCATATGGGCCGTACATTGTTTGGAGGTAGTTTAGCTCTAAACCTCTTCTTACTAGTGTGATTAAACCGTTCCGGTATTATCGAAGCAAGTTCTCACTTAAAGACAGACAGATACTTGTATTAGCACAGACCAATTTGACCCCTGGCCATTTACATAACGTTGTAATACATTACAAACAGGTAGGCGAGAATGTACTGAAAAAGAATTAGTTATAACGGGCTTTAAATGCTTCAAAACAATATTTTGCTAACATTTAAAGCTGATCTATACCACCTAGTTGATCACATGATTGAGAGTGAGAGACTGTTCTATCAGAGAAATAAACTCTCAATTTGTCTACAGTGACGATACCTCCACTTCAAGACTTTGACGTCATGAAACAATGGGCTGACGTAGCGAAAAAATTTACCAGGTCACCCTGTTTGCTAGGCGGATAACCCGTTCCGGGGTTATCGTTTTGACCAAAATGCTCGTTTTTAATATACCAATAGAATGTATATGGAATATCTGTTAATTTTTCACAAGTACAACGTACGCATATCTCATTTCGTGAGTTCTGTTTAATTTAAATGGTCTCTCTACTTTACTTAAAGAGTCGAGAAAGGACAGCTATCCGCTATATAAAATGTGTAAATTCTATCAAAAGATGTTCTATTTCATTATTATTGGTTGTAACGAATTTTTTATATTTTTTTTCAATTCACACAAACATGGCGGTTCACCTCGAAGACGATAATATACTACATCTTGCATTTCAACGTAACAATGCCTCCTTTAGCAGTTTACAGCTGATAGGAAAGTCCTATTAACTGCATTCTTTATTTTCTTCCAATTCAGACAATAAAATTGGAATCCAGAAATCTGTTCAAAGCAGTTTAGACATTTTGAAGGCATGAACTATTGAAACCATTACCTATGTTGAATGAGAAATCGCTTACAAGCAGGATCGCATTACTGACAAATGTAAATGTAATGATACCTTCATTCCTAGCCACATGAGGAATAGAATCTATGTAACAAAAACAGGCGTGGAATCTGGTATCTAAAGTGTTACATTAATGAATATGAGGAACACGTTGTCGTAAGATCCCATTTTAACTTCCATATTTTCATTACTAAGGTGTTCATAAATTGAAAAGGAATGATGAACGATTTCTTTATTTTCTTCACGTTAAGATAATGACAACATGTTACAATATTGCAAGATCACATTAAACTTTCACTTTTAATCACTCGTACTCGAACTTGATTTGGACTGTAATATCATTCGAAAATGATAGTTTACGACTGTTTCTAATTATTTAATTAATGGTACATGCAGGATTATTTAAGAACCATTCCAGAACACCTATTTTACACAACTTCTGTAACAACGGGTATTTGTATATTATATTATTTTGTATGTATGCATGTATGTATGTAATATAAACTCAACAAAAATGTCATCATTTAATAATAATGATCTTTCAGCATCGTATTTATCTTTATATGAAACCACATTGTATCACATTGTTAAAAAACCGGGATTGTCCTTAACCTATTTTCTCAAGAATATGAAAGCAATTGAATATACTGAAACAGCAAACCCATGTTGTCTTTGACATTAATAAAGCATTGAAGTACGTCTCTTCCCAGAATAAATCGAATAGAACTTGAAATATTTAAGTATCATATAAATATAAAAAGTCATTCTCATATATATTTAAACGCTCACTGTTCTAAACTGAGCACATTTCAAAAGGAAAAGGAAGAGTCATATGACAGTGAAACATCAATTCGTAACTATATGACATTTGTAAAGTATTGAAATATGACTATGACTATCGAGTAGGCCTATAGGGTAAAGGATTATGAAGTTATAAGAAAAGCATGCAGTATCGTTTATCATACTTCATGTAAAATGATACATGTATGAGTTATCATATTTCAGCAACATTATCACTGCATATTTAAAGATCGTTGTATTCAAAATTATTCCTACTTTATCAAATAACAAACAAATGGAAAAGGCACGCTTTGATATTCCTCTTTAGCTGTCTCTACAACATATAAGTGATGTTTATAATGTCATAAGGGTTAATGAATATCATCCATGAGGTTGGGAAATCAAGTAAACGTTCCCTTTAACACAATACCTTGTACACACTTAAAGATATATATGACGTCCTAAGGAGATAAAGGTGAGTATACTATCCTATTCCTTTAATACATCAAATAGAAAATCTTACCGTTATTTATGGTAACATCGCGTCCAAAAGAAGCCCCATTGTAGGAAATGTTCGTTAAACAGAATACATTTATATATACTAGACGCAAGACAAGACCCATGGTGTAGTGGTTAGCATGCTTGCCTCTCACGCCAGAGACCCGGGTTCGAACCCTGTGGTGACACCAAAAAAAATTCAGACTTTGGTCTCATCCTGTGTTGTGTCCCTGGGTAGGACACTTCATCCACATTGCACTCAAGTTCACCCAAGTTCACCCAGCTGTACAAATGGTACGTCGAGAGGCTCTACCTGCAACCCCAGTTAGTGCGAGGATGCAGCATTCGGCGACAGAAGTTTCGGTCTATACAAATGGGTACCTGGGGGAAGTATGGACCTATGCGGTTGCGCGGAGCACTTGTTAATCGGCGATACCGAATATACTATCCCTCCAGGGTAATAACACTCATGGCGCTTTGAGCATGCTTTGTCATGGATATATGCGTTTTAAGAAAGCTTCATTATTATTAATATTACCACATTCTCTCTCTTAAGGAAGACAGAAACTCATTTATTTACACAGAAGCAACGTTTCGGTATAGATCGTTATAACGGTTTCAACCATTCGTCTGTGAAAATAAGGAGTTGTTCATCTAAAGAATGTTCTTTGTTTTCCTTATACTACCAACTTGGAGATTGCCACAATTTATTTCCCCTTTGTTCATAGCACTACGACCCAACCATATTATACTTTAAATGAAGAAGTTTTGAAGAGATGATCGTCAGATACTACAGTAGTCCTAGAAGCAAATGGTCTTACATTCCCTCGCTCTTCCTTTTCGCTTTCACTTACTTCTGTCCTCCAACCTGTTTTAGATACGTTTTCAAAAGTCGTTCAATTAATTCTCACGCCAGTAACTTGACATTGTCCGTTTTACGATCAAAGTTTTTACATTTGTATAACGTCATTATCGTGAACCATTAAGCATTAGAATAATGATACTTTTAAGGAAGAGTAATGTCATTTATAACATTACGAATATCCAATTACAATAACTCAAGGATTGTCTATTTTGAAATGTGACAAGCGATGCCAAATGTTTGTCTATGTACGTGTAATTATGGAAATGTGTATCGGTGAACTTACTGTTGAGATGTATATTACAACTTTTGAACACGTTCCCGATCAAACCTAATGTTAGAGGTTGAAGCTAAGAATATTGCGTTATAGTAACAGAAAACTTTGCTTCTTTTAAGATGTGTACTTCGAAGTAACTATTAAGATATGTATCATTGCTGCTGCAAATTGGTTCAGTGAAACTAAGTGGAAGAGTTCGAAGCTAAGAATTTGACGTTCTAACAAGCCCTACCCAGACAGGTTGCCGACAGCTGAAGGCAGTTGCCGCGTCAATTATATACAGCACCTTGTTTAAAAACTTCGTAACTGAAATTCTTCATGTTAAAGGCAATGCTGGTTATCTCTTTAACGTTGCATCAAGTGCACACGTGGTAAAATAAATAACGATATCAGGGCAACATTTCGTACAAATAAACAAGTAAATATGGAAATGTTCTTGATGACGTTATTTCTCTAATTGGTTTGAGACAAATGACCTGTTTAAGAATAAATGAATACCAAGCATTTCGGGCATGAATTCATTAAGAAAAAGAAACGCTTTAGAACATTAATTATCATCAAAATTGTTATCATCATTGTAATAAATCATCATTATAATATATCAAATAAAGCCAAAAAGGAACCTAACCTTTACCCAGCAATGAATTGACAAACGAAGTTTAATTAACTATTTGATACAAGATTGTGTTGAAACGTACTGCCATTGACGAATCACACCGCTTCAGGCAATATATGTACATGATCATGAACCTAAATTGGAAGATACAAGATCTAAATACGTCGATTAGAAAGCTAATAAAAAGTGATTGTCGAAGGAAATTAATTGATATATGGATACTTCTAAGTTGGAAAAAAAAACAATTAGATCAACAATCTGATAGAGATTGAACCTTGAACAATGTAATGAAGTGGAAAAAATTATATCAGAATTCGATATATTTCGTGCTTTGAACTTGGCAATAGTAGATCAGCAGATTTTATGATGTTGATAATAGCCATTTTTATGGGTATCAACTGATTGTCATTAATGGTAATTACGAAATTCCTTGAAACCCAAAACCCTTGAAATATGCATCCATGTAAATTACTTAGAATTAAAGTTGATATTCAGGTCGAAATAAATCGTCTGAAAAATGAATGTAGTCTAAACGGAGGTAAAGATACAAGTAAATGTACATGCACATCAACGGTGAAACTCATGATTTACCGAAACTAGAAACCGAGTAAAGCAGTTAAAGTAAATGTTCAAACCAACAATTGGTTGATAACAATGTTCTTATCAACACCAAAAGTTCCTTTCATGCCAAGCATATAAACTGACCCAAAAAAGAAACCTTTTCATTTTAAGACTTAATAATGGAAGGAACATTACACAGGTCAGTCAAATTTGCATTGGCAAGGCTGAAAACTAATCCTGTAATGAATAAAACTTTCAATTGAACAATACCAATACGTAATTGCAAAATTTGCACACAAAAAGTCATTGTCACATGACCTTGGTGCTGGTGCTAAATCACACGAAGAAAAAGTTTGATAACTGTCCATAAATAATTTGGCCCACCTTAGTTGAAAAAAACATGATATCAGCACAAGGCGTAGCAAAATATCTGTTACGTTAAACCACCGCCAACGCTGTCTTGGTACTGAGTGACGCCATCAGTAGGGCCTATCACAAGTCTCCATGTTATTTTGTTCTCGTGCACAATAGGAGCTTGGATCGGTGTAATGAGAGCTCATAAACTGCCCAATTGATAATCATTGGTCACTCTAGATTGATACAGGACTAATTTCATTCGAGAAAAGAACATCCGGATAAGCATTCAATAAATATATCAAACTGCGATTGGCAAACTCTCTTGAACGGGTCACCGATTGTACGAATCCAAAACTTGTCAAAATGACGTTTAATGCTATCCAGAACCTCTCATTAATGGACAAGGTGAGAAAGGGATTTAATGTGAAGGCTGAAACTGCTTACACGTGACGTAAATGAGGCTTGATTTGTTGTGTTACGTATGGCGGTTAAGTAAGTTATGACATTCAAATTTCTCATATCTGTAACTAAGGTAACACAATTTATCACCTAAAAGTAATTATTGAGTAAAGCCGAAATTTGACCACTGTCCACTTGAGATCAATCAAGTACATACTTGGTTATTCACCCTTTAATTTTGATGCGTTGGTTTTTAAAAGAAATGGTGGGTTAGTAATAAATACTTGTTTTTAAAGTATTGTTTTTTGTTCTCAAAATAATTTTTAAAATTGGTAAAGTTTCTTTCTAAAGTTCATAAGAACTGGTTCCTCTTCATCATACCAGCTTCTATAAAGCCTATTACAGAATGTTCTATTTGAGACAAGGAATCAGCCAATGAAAATATTCAACGCTTACTTTTCAAGATTTGAAATCTACAGACAGATTATGGTACAAAGTTGATGGTTTCGAAGTAAAACTTGGTAAGGATTATAAATCTATACTATCATGCCCAGTTGCTCAAAAATGTGTTAACTCAAACAGCGGTAAGAGGAGCCAATATTCCTAGGAAAATCTAACAAATATAAACAGTCCATTGAGCTGTATGATACTTAATCGCTTTTACGATAGAACTCGCTTTTATGATAGAACTCTATAGACCATATTGTTAGAGATTCCACATTACAAAGCAGAATAGAATGTATAATGATGTATACCAAACGTTAAAATGATACAATATGGTGCTAGACGGAACCTTCTTACCAACCACATGGATAGAACAACGATCATCATACAACTCTAAAAAAAACTGTTAGTCAAAAGAGAACATTTACCATAGAATATTAAAAAGGGTTTTTACCAATTAAAAAGATCAATATCAAAAGTAAGACAAGCGAACTGCCATGTCCAGCAAGAGTTCACTAAAGCCAATATTCCAATACAGCTTTATGTAAACAAAAAATCTTGATAAAATCATCATTTCATAAGAACAAACCAAGTTACCAAGATAAAGAGACTTTTAGACATTATTCCAATAAAGGTTGATTAAACATCATTAACATCCATATAATTCGATGTGATAAAATCATAGATGAAGATCAAGTCATGTTGCCAAGATATAAAGCGTTCACTTACCAGTTGTGACTAGAGCCAATATTCCAACAAAGATGGGTAAACTATAAAGAGTCCATAGCGCCATACTGCTTAACCGCTAAGCGTACTTGGGATGACTGATAAGCGAGGAGATGTTCCATAGGCTTCTGCTACTGACGATAGAGCACAAATGCATGTTGCGTCAGATAGACCACCGGGGCTCTACGAGTGGTAGCGTAACACTGCAAATATCCTCGTCTTTCTAAATGGTTATTCCACGAAAATGATTTTTGTGCGTGATGAGCTTTTTTATTCGTGATGGCGGTGTTATTATCTTTAACTTGCTTGAGGATGTGGGCGGTACCTTATTTGCATTTTGTCTTCAGTGAGCTCTTTTTGACTTCTCTTACAGCTTAGCGTCTATCGGATGAACGCAAAGGCAATGAGGAAATCGATGAGGCGCTTGGGGTTGCTTCGTAACTGTCCTCTAATTGATCAGACAATTGATTACAAGTACAAACGTGCGTGCAAGAATCATTTGGTGCAAGGAATCTGACGGTCATTCATGATAACAGGTTTAATCACGTGTATTCACGAAGCATATACCATACATAGTCCTGCTTTTGGCATTGTCAAAATGAGCCTTTAATTCAGTACATGTTTTTCTTGAAGCAATAATATTAAGAAACGTTTTCAGAATTGAAATAATTAGAATAAGGTATATAGGAATCATGTCAAAAAACTAGTCTAATTTTAGTCTAATATACATTCTTCAAATTCTTCCTCTTGAAAACAAATATGAAGGGAATTTTTTTTGGCCATATGATATTTTGTCATGATGTAACGAATTCGCTTCTTATTCGTCCCAGATGGATCAACTGAAATATGCAAAACAATTCTGTGACATTCACTTCCACAAAGGCAGCGTTAACTATGTCTATTTAACAGCCTATGTTGATAATTTCTGAAACACTTAATCCTGATTGGTTGCATGAGAATTTACTTTTGCAATAAGCGACGTGGTCAGCTTATCATTTACCGTTACTGTTACCCTCACCTAATTAAGTTCCGTCACCTATGCGATACGCATATTTCTAAAAAGACGATCGGAGAGGTAATATTTTGTTTTATTTTATACAAAATGATTTTCGTGTTCAAGATTTAAAAGAATTATGAAATAATAACTCTTTATTGTCCTAGTTACAATATAATGTCGGAAATTATTGTTGTGACCATGTCACCAAACAGCCACATTTCAGCGCCTGTTTAAACGATCTTCTATCCTTATAATGTTGAACTTCAAGCAAGTAAACAAAATCTCCCAACTTTTAACGTCTTTTGGTATAACGCGGCCGGGAATCGAAGCCCGACCTCCCGAGCGGACACTCAACCAACTGAGCTATGTCCCCTGTTTACGAGAATTTTCGAGTTTCTCTTGTACAAGAATTTCCGAGAATAAATAAAAGCATGCTTCTATGTAGGAAGAGAATGCTAAAACGAGACAGGCGAACATTTCAAACTCTTGAAAGTGCAACTGACGTCATCGTGAGCTCCGGTTGAATGTAGCGATGTTAAAGGTTGGTTATCTTGTTTAGTTGGAGCCCCGAGCATGTGGGCTCTGTTTGTTTATTATACAGTTAGCTACATGCAAGCTCTTTGTCTAGACAGATAATGATAAAACAAACAGAACAATTATGAATTGGAAACGAAAAGGTGTTCAAAAAGAGATAGTAACATTGGCACTATTATATGAAATTTGCGGGATAATTAGTTTAATCAATCTTATAATCAGTTATTGTTTGGTGATGACCATATTATAATATCATTTATAAGAAATATCATGTCTATTTTTGCTATCTCTTGTTTGGAATTATCAAGATGTTGCAAATGATAAATCATTTACTACTATCCTTAAGTAGAGATTATGAAACTCGTCAAATATCATTCTCAAGATTTCTGTGTCATTACTCAAATATCAAATCCCTATATGCTCCCAAAGTATGTTACTGAAGTAGGCCAACAGGATATAACCCTTAACAGATCATTAAGAAAATTGATATGTTTATGATATTTCTCCTAGAAAGTAAAATAAACGAGATCAAAGTTAAAGTTGTAATTTATATAATCGTACGCTGAAGAATTTCATGTATTTCTTAGTTGTGAACATTTCAGAATACTTCAGGGATCGACGAATGGAAGTGTGGATTTACGCTGGCATGTAGATATGTAATAGTTATTAGCATAGTTATCAATTTGTATCGGGAAATGCAAGGACAGTCTGTCCGTGACGCCTGGCCGAGGGTGTCTTCTCAAAACATTACAATAGTTCGGATTTCAACAATAAGGTAACCATAACATTCTTGGTAGGCCTATTTGTTTAAACTTACTTGTTAAGATATTTGTTTGAAGTATATAAACTTGACTAATGTTCGTTGCGATATTTTGTATCAACAGGCAATCTATTTTTATTTGATGGCTCCCTTGCAATTCGCAAACAAAGTGTGATGATTGAAATATGCGTTTGTCGACAGCATCAATGAATTCAAATAATTTATAATCACTGTTTGATTAATCATGAACACAGGCGATTACAGTCGATTGTCAATACTGACAAAAGCTGATGTATCTTTCTTTTATATATTTTATTTCGTGTAGTTTAGAAGATAATTTCATAAGAGTCCTTGCATTCGATATCAGTTGTTGTACAATAATAAGTTGATAAGTATGTTAGTATTATATTTGTATTCATGTCTAAAAATATGACAATATGTTTAGAAACATACAAAACCACGTTTGAATATATGTTTTCTAATGAAAAGCCGATGCATGTTTGTATTGATTGGTACTTCTGTGTGTTCGTTGAAGGATTGATTGATTGACGAATACAACATTCCTATTGGAGCGCTTATGGGTAAATTCTTGATTTGTTTTTGTATATATCACTAATATGTATGTCCGTATGCTGATATTAATGTTAAGAATATGTTTGTTTTATCGCTCTTTACTTAATATTTTTCATAAACTATTACTCATATGTTCATGGTTTTACTCAACCCACCCTGTTTACACTACTGGGGCAGGGGTATCCCCCATCCCGCTTACCCAACAACACCTCTAAGGTTTATCTAATATTACTAAGTCATTTCACTCAATCTTGAAATTCATCTCACTTGTATTTTTTTTCTGTGTTAACGTCATTTATCACAATCATTATCCCACAAGTGTTATTTGTGTTTTCTCTTGCACAAGGAAGGATATGAGGAAAGCGATATAGATTATACATTATACACCAGTTTGTATACGAATGAATGATAGTGTTTTGACAGTGCGAAAATCTATCGATCTATCTATTTCCACCTATGTGTACCTCTATCTCTCCTTATCCATGATCTACTCTAGAGATCGCTATCTATCTTCCTCTAATGACTTTATCGTCGTCTTTGACTATAACAGATATTCCTATATCTAAACCTTCATCTGTCTCTAACTATGAACCTTTATAACCAACCAAACCGTACAGTTTAATACGAAAAGAACATATTTAAATCTAAATGTTCCAAGAATTAACTATTTACCTTTAACTTTTTACTGACATCCAGTGGTTGTAATCCTCAACTTCTCAACTTACTTGATTTTCCCCTGAGGTACTACGTAGTGTCAATACCAACAGCATTGCAGGAAAATCACAGGAAGGGCACGTAGGCAATGGGAAAGCAAGAACTCAATTCACCAATACATTTTGAGAACACATGATTCGTCAGATTGGCCCTTTATGTGTACATGTATATCTCAAATAACTGGCAACCGTAGGACGAACATTTTAAACGATGTGTGTGAAAATGGCAGATGGTGGTCAAACCGCTAAACAGTACAAACAAGGGATGACATTTAATTCCAAAAGCAGCTCATAGACCTAAACAAACATGCCTTTGACCCTTCCAAAGGAAGAACCGAATTGTTTTTGTTTTCCTTTTTTTTTGGTGCGAACTTAAACATTGCCGAGTTGATGCAACGGAAAGTTTGTTTTTTAAAGAGACACTCCGTGAGTTTCATCACGTAGTCTTTTGCTTTGATACGAACCTAAATGGTAAAATTTGTTACAAAAATCCAAAAACATCTCATGTATAAATTCCCAAATGACAAATATATGACAAATACTTGTTTTCAACGATAATCTTAAAACAGTCATATAGGTTCGAGAGAATCAAAATTACAAGTATAATTTCCACGAATACTTGTGATATAACTTATGAAACAAATCCAACTCGTAGCTGTAATTCTGACTGCTTTACATACGTTTCCAAAAATACGTTTGACTGATTAGCGCGCGTCATTGTCCGGTTTTCGATCATAATCGCGACTTCAAACCTTCCTCTTGTCACTAGACGACATCGATTAGCTTTAAAATGATTCTTTCCTGTAAGAATGGATATCTCTCGATCAGATGACACTATTTGTAGAGTTTCCCATATATGACCCCCAAGAACTCGCGGAGTGTCTCTTTAATCCTATCTTGAAAGGTAATCTCTGTACTGTCGTAACTTATACGTTCTCTATATTAAGGAAATTGTATCACACATTACATGGTAAAAACAGATTGCTGGAAGACTTTTGCAATACAATATTCCAAAGTGTTTGCATATCAAATGATCATAGCTGGGGTTTTGTATGTTTCTATCTGCAATTGCACCTACTCTCGTAGTTGATTCCATAAAACATTACATCTTCTTTGAGGGGTATTTTTGAAGCAGGTTTTGATGAATAAGAACAAGTTCTTATAGATAATCGACATCTCTTTTGCATGAAATGCGACATTTCGTTGTAGATGGTAACATCGTTATGAAGCAAGTCGTGCAATAAAGAAGTTGATAATCCATAAGAACTTGTTTTTCTTCAAAGCATTTACAGTTATGCAGAAGCTTCAGTTCATCAGAAAAGGAGTAGATTTTCGGAAATGAGTGTATCGGCTAATACACCTACACCATTAACACATTATGCCATAGCAACGAGACCACAAGTGTAAACACGGTTGGTGTAAAACACTTTCCTTGGTGGTTCGGTCACATTCATTCTGTTGTCAAGAGTTGTAAGTCTTCCTAAGTCCTAAAGGGTCCGGGTTCCACGAATCTTGACAAAGGGCGATATACCATTGGTTTCATCTATTACCTATCACTTCACAGTATCAACCAACTAGCTATTAAATGAGACCTTTGAAAATACAAAATCGTATTAAATTGTTCGATTGACTGCTACCCTGGAAGGTTCACAAGACATTTGATCTCCCTGTAAGGAGGAATAGCAATGACACACCCATATATTATAAACCGTGATAGTAGGGGAAAACATTGGGTTGTTTACATCCTCCGGTTCTTTCATCGTATCAGGGTTTATAACCTTTTCTTTACCCTCTGACAGCATCATGGTCTATCCTTATAATTTCATAGTTCATCACACGATACCGTGTATGGTCCAATCAAAGCACGTGTGAGTCAACATGGCAATAACACACAGATCTGGTCCAAACCTTATTTGCATGTGCTAAAGATAAGTGGGCGTAGGTATTGATGTTCGACATGTCTCTATGTAAATATCACAGCAAATTAATTTTCAATCACTTCTTACAATTTCATGGACATCAAGTTTTTCAGTTGTCTCAGGGTATTTATCTGAAAATAGTATAGGTTTCACTTGGTAATATTTATTTGATGTGCATTACTAGTGCATTACAACAATCATATTTTATAAACCTATATGAACTAAAGTAATTTGGTCTGATTACAGCCCATTTTAAGCATTAACGTTTGATTCGTGGAAAATTATACAGAAATAGTGAAACACTTGACGGTTTACTACATGGATGTCTAAAGGAGAGAATAAGAAACTCATACTTCCATACATCGACATACACAGTTTAAAAAAGCCTGTACATATTATTCAAGATTGCAACAAACAATTTTAATTAAAATAAATGATTTTTGATATAATTTTATATGATAAATGTTTTTTTATTCTTCTAATATGTTCGTTTCATCACTATCAACACATCATATACATATTCGATAATAAACGTTTTAGAGCCTATTATCACACCATTTGCACACCACTCGATCTTTTTCTACTTGCACGTAAGGAATTTCAATTTAAATTTCAATCAAAATTGTATCAGTAGGCTATTAAACCTTTGGTATTTTACCATTTAAATAGATCGGGGACGAAAAAACAAAAACTGTGTTCATTTCAATGTTAAGAGTTGTCAATTACACGTGGACTGGTGTATATTTTGCTGTGCAAATGAAGCTTGATTGATGTAAATGAGACACGTGGCAAATCAATATCAGAGGAACGCGATCCAGTCATGGTAACATGTGGCTGTTTTCTTTCAATCTTGGGCAAGAGACACATACATTAATGTTAATCTGAATATTGTGTTACTCTAATACATTATTTATCTTAAATAAATCTTAATAGATCCAAATTAGATTATACTTACACCAGTTCACTGACAGATAAAACTCACATCTGATTTGAGTTCAGACTGATAAAGTCGGCATAGTTCCGAGAAATAAAACTTTTTAGATATTGACTCTATCGAGAATCGAACATGTTTTTAAGATAGGTTTCCTCTCCTCTGAGTCCTAGTTTAGAGGATTTCATATATCCGTTACAAAGTTAATATTTTGAATATTATATTAGGCCGATTTTAATCAGACTAATTAGACTTTGGATAATTAATTAAAATTGATTCCAAATCTTAAATAAGTATTAAGAAAGTGTTTTGACATTGAAAATCTCTACATTGTTCATGAAGCGTGTTGATATAATGTCTTTATAACCTAGATCCATATCTGACAAAACTTATTTGATTTGAATTAAACTTATGATTTACATATGTATTAACAAACGTATTTAATATTGAATAGATGTATGTATGAGGTCTTTTGATGTAAAAAGAATATCCTCCGGGATTATAAAGTAAAAAAATAAAAAAAATTTAAAAGAATATGTTTATATAATTTTCGTAAATCCACTTAGATGTCAAAGGTCAATTGATATTCGTAACTGTCTTTCTCCGAATAATGTATGTTAAAACGTTCTTCAAGCCCTCCAATCCCCCTTTATCCAACCACACTTTTCCTGCTTTTCCTGACATAAACTGAGGTACAAACGAAAGTACACACCTTTTGTACCTCAGTTTAGATATTTCCCCAATCTAAACTCACGGGCAAAAAATACGCTGGTAACATAAATGTCAGGATATTTTATTCCATGTAAGATAAATGTGAATGAAGCAGAGTGGCAAAGTTTCCTTAGAAGTCAACTCAACTATGTTTGCCTTGTTTGAATCATTTTGTGTTGATGTTTTTGCATGGCGCCTTAGAAAACGCGTGTCAAAAAATCATCAATTTGCTATCTCCTTAACTAAGCGAGATTGGAGAGCCAAATTGGTCATTTTTGCATATTTATAGACGTTATAACGCGAAGACATATCAATGCAAAAAAGTCAAAGTTGATGTTTTTCAATAACAGTATCTCAAATAAACTTCTGATATACATTTCCGAAATTCAAACTTAATTCACTTAATTTCAAAATAATTATTAACAAAAAAGTACCTGAAACAGCAATGTAAGCACCCCAACAGTGTTTAGACAACCACAGTACAAAACGCTCCATGCCATCATGGTTAAAATTATGAACAATAATTCTCCAAATACTTTTTTTATCGAACACATTCGAAATCGAATTTACATGGCATACATAATTTGTTTATCCTTCGTTTAAAAATACCCAGCGTTTCTTTTGCCCATGAGTTTATATTGAATTTTCTTTGTTTGTATGTTGTTTTCTCTTCTTGTTTTCTTGGGATGAGTTTATTTTGTCGTTAATGAGTCTTCCCTTTCACAAAGACAATGCTTCCAACAATAGTTCGTAAATTCAAATAATACACATATAAGCCGCTTTAAGAAAAATAATGATAAGTTTTTATATTGCTAAAACTTCAATAGCAAATTTGTGTTCGAAAATACGTGGTCTTTAATGTGCTTTTAAACCACAGAATTAACATTGGCTTCCTCGCGCAAAACATAATGAGACAAATTACATCTTTTATTGTAGCATGCAGATAAGGAAGTTTTCTTTTCTTAAAAAACATTAATTCAAACAGGTGTTGGTTAAGAGAAATGATTAACCGAATAATTTATTTTTTTAAAACATGAGTATATGAAACTTTTAAAGATATGATATATTTGATCCAGTCAGGAGATAATACTAACGTTCAGGAAATGAGACATATGTGGATTAATAACGAATTTCTTTATAAAAATCAAAGCGACAAGTTTGTCGAAACAAATCTTTTTATTCAGAAAAAGAATTAATTTTACAAATATGAAATAAAATCTTATTCATATATAAAAAGACATATATTCTATGTAAGTTTCTTTCTCATTTAATTATCAAATTTCCGGTTTATAGCAAAACACTTTTTAAATCAATTAGTTTACTTATATATTTTACCCTGTGGGAATTAATTCTTCAAATATATACGTCATATTTTTATTCAATTTTTTTTGTAAGATTCATAAAATTGGATTCTTTCAATTTATTTGCCTTGGGGTAATAAAACATAACACAGGATACAACACTGTAAGTTTCCTGTCTTAAACTTGCAAATTAGTTTGGAATTTTAACTTTGGGTTTTTATAATGATGAAAAAAAAAACATGAAACAGATTGCAATCAGATTATTATGTGTAATAAGATCATATCATTTTCTTTAGTTTTTTGTTTCAATGCAAATATTCCTTTTTGCAAAAATTAAGATTTTTTGAGCGCAGAAAAGTAAAATTAAAGTAAAGATAGATAGTCAATTATTAAAGCATTTATCCTATTTAAAATGTTAAAAACCTGTGACTTCATATATGGGATTTGAACCAGTTCCGAACTCAAAATGATGAAACGTGAAAACAGTCAGAGAAGAAACGCATTAAAAACAAGGGAGATAACCGCTGAATCGGAAATAGGTGGCGCTTTTCTAGTAAACAAGGAAATGGTCAACAATAATATATTTGATCGAAAAGAAAACACTGTTATGGCCTAATCGAAGGTAAGGAATATGAAAATCTGCCATATACACATAAGCACTATTCTTGTGTGTTTTAATTTTCAAATGATATTAGACTACACATTGTAGCATTATTAATAATTCATTGACAACATGAACCGACAAGTTTTTACAATATTGCGAAATCGATGCAATCAACTAAACACATTGCAAATATTGTATGTTGTGAAATTATTTGGTTGTGCAAAACTGTCACGATTTTACCCATTGACATTGTCAACTACATGTATGGTACATTAACCTTGTATTCACCTTTTATCGACTCCTGCAATCCTGCTACCAACTGACAGCTTTATTATCTGTAAGTCATTTCACAAGAGGATATTCTAGAGAAGTTCAGATAATGCTTACTTTAGTTTAACCCATCCACCCAGCACCAAACTGGATATTAGGCTAACAAAATAGGTTCTTTGGGGTAAAAAGGTTAAATGTGCAATATGATTGCACACCTGAAAAAAAAGAGCATTTAAATTTAAGAGTATATTTTATGCACCCGTAACGTCAAAGACTTGATTGACAAATGATGCTTTTATTATCTACTGGCAAATTTTTATTTCAATAAAAATTATTTGCAGAAATAGAAATAAACATTCTTGCTCAGATAGATTATGATTCCCGTAATGATAAAATCTGTCCTTTTATTTCACTTAAAATTCCTGATTTCCTTTTAACCAGAAACAACAAAACCTCATCATGGATGGGAAAGATCCTGAGAAGTCTGAAAAGGAGGCTGAAGAGGAGGTGGATGAATCAGGATCGGAAACTGAAGGGGATGAATCTAGCAATGTAGAGGATGAATCCAGCAATGAGGTTGACCCTTTGACCCCGTCTGTCCTGCCCATGGAAGATGCTGCTGATGATGATGAACTCACAGGTGCTGAAGCCAAGGTACAGAGAAAGTTGAGGAAGCAGCGGTCAGAATATGAAGATGAGGACAAGGGAGATGAAGAGAAAGAAGGCTTGGTAAATAAATTTCTTCTTTAAACCAAACTTATGATGCGGATTGCGGACTAACACAAATAAATCGCAATTAAATATTCATTTTAAATTCAGGTTTGTGAATGAAATGTACTACTTCTTGAGCTTTACATATTTCCTGTAATAAAACCAAGGGGTTCTATTGTGTTCAGCATCCTCTTATCCCTATAATGCTAAATGCAAAGCAGGGATTGAAAAAGACATCTTTGACAGTGAGCAATTGTTAGTCTTTTTAGTAGATCCAAGTAATAAAATCATTACTTTAACATCAATAGTAAAATAAAAATCTTTTGAAGAGCCATTTCTTCATCGCAAAATGGCTAGGGCTCCGACTTTTCCAAATCCCTGGGGAAGTAACAACTTCCATCCTCTAACATCTTTTCAAAGTGCTGGAACTTAACTTAGATCATTTATTAGTGAAATTTTTTCAACTGGGTTACCAATGTGTTAGTAAGTCTTTAAGAAAAGAATCAGATATGTTTAGAACCAGTTTTTTGGACAGGTTTAAAAATGGTAGCTGATAATTGCATATCATTTATGAGTTATTTTTCAAGGCTTTCCAAAACTATATATATTTATCTATATATGCAATCAAAATTATCAATAGGTTAGATAGAGCAAAGTGGCTAGGGCTCCGACTTTTCCAAATCCCTGGGGAAGTAACAACTTCCATCCTCTAACATCTTTTCAAAGTGCTGGAACTTAACTTAGATCATTTATAATGGAACTTTTTCAACTGGGTTACCAATGTGTTAGTAAGTCTTTAAGAAAAGTATCAGATATGTTTAGAACCAGTTTTTTGGACAGGTTTAAAAATGGTAGCTGATAATTCATAGCATATTTGAGTTATTTTTCAAGGCTTTCCAAAACTATATATATTTATCTATATATATGCAATCAAAATTATCAATAGGTTAGATAGAGCAAAGTTTCGTAGTTAAATTTGTGTACATTGTTGGGAGTACTTAGCAAGAAATTTGGTTGTTTTTGTTCACAATTCTTTAAACCTGAAAATTATAGAGAGGAAAAATGACATAAAAGCAGTGCGGATAATGGTTATCTTATACTTTTTTTTGTTTTTTTATAGAACAAACCTCTACATATTTGTTTTAATTACTTTAAGGATCATATGAACAAATTATAAAAACTTTAGCTTCTTTTTCATGATTGTTAACACTAACATTTAACAAAAGTGTATAGTTGTAGTTGCTACTTTTATACTTGTTTATCATTTTTTTATTATCATATTTCGGTGGTGCAGATAAAAAAAATTTTACCTTCAACAAAAAAGAGAAATATTTGAAATTTTTTAGAATCCACTGCTCTTGTTCTGTCCGGCTTAAAGGGGTGTTAAGGTTTTTTTAATTTTTTCAGTAATATAGTGTGTAATCAAATGCTTCTAGAACGACAAATCCTTTTAAACTATTAATTTGGAAATATACTTTTCAAAGGACGTGAGTCAAGAATTTAACATACAATCCTCTGAATGATATTTATAACACAGTCCTTTATCAACTAGGCTTTGGAGGGCACACAGATTTAGAGAGTTTGTTTGTCAGTAAGAAACCTGTGTTGTTTATTTGACGCATGAAGTGCCAAGTACACATGGGGAAATGTGGTCAGGAGTGAATTGCAATAAATAATGTGAGAAAAGGCAGTTTTTGGTTTTGTGAAGTCATCTATGGATTAAGATGAAGAATGCATTCGGTGTTGTGGATTTGTGAAAATAATCAACTCGCCCCTTCTACTTCTCAGATTATTTTCACAAATCCACTCAATCTTGTGTATTCTCCATTACTGATTATGGTCATATCTTAATTTCTGAGATATATAATAGATTATGTGAATTGGGAATATCTTTTTCAATTGTTGTCATTTCTGGCTGTTCATTGCTTAATTATGAAAAGCTTGTGTCTATAATATCAGCAGAATGGAAAACTGTCAAACAATGCAGAGTTATCTCCCTTAGACCACTGGTCGTCTGCTCCTCTTGTGGTGAGTCTTCACTGACTTGTGTATGTCTTAATTTTGTCTATGAATTTTATATCCAAGCGGTTTTATCCATGAAACTATCAAATAATATCCTATGATTGTAAAACTGAAGTAAATAATGTATCATTGTAACTATGTAATTAGTATGTGTATATGTCTTTTTTTTTCTAAGAAATCCTGTTGATCTTTTTTTCAAAATATATTTGTTCTAATATTTTAAATTAATTGAAATGAATTTTTTTTTTCAAAATATTTTTGTAAAGGATATATCCTTAATCTTTCTTTTTTATTGATAACAGCCCCCTCCCACTTACGAAACTGCAACACAAATCCCACAATTATCGGAAACAGATCATTGGTCAGCTAAAAAGGATGAGGTAATTACAAGACTATAAGCGTGCATCATGTGTAGCCAAATCTTTTAGTCAACATTGTTACCATATTAATGTCTTGTGTGGTTAAGCATGCCTTTCATTGAACTTCAATGTTTGTAAACTGTTTGAGAATCTAATGCAAAACATTATGTTGTCAAAATTAATACCAGTAAGTTGATCATCCATAAAATATCCTTATCTTCTCATGCTTCAAATTGAAGAATGACACCTAATTCTTGAGTCTTGTACTTTGTCAAATTTTATTTTCATTTTCATTTTTGTAAACATTCCATCTGTATTTTATTTTCACTAGATATTTGCAATAAGTTCACATATTTGTTATCAAATAATTTTCACAAAAGATTGAAATAAGAAAGTAGTGCATGTTTAAAATTGCTATTTCAATTTAATTAAAATGATATTCTACGGTAACTAAGCTATGAACTATGCTAAGAGTTTACTCCAGCAGTTTGTGATATTCAACTTCAATTTGTTGACCAAATAAGAGAAAACTAGAACATGCATGTTAAGTAGGATATGATTTTTGAGTGAAACTACTAGTATACTCTGTTTAATGCTTTATGTAATTGTCCTACTAATTGCATTGATGTCCTTAATGAGCACTTGACCATTATCATTCTCTTGTTAATTTTTATTTCATAATTTTGGTATTATATAAAATGTTAAGAGTTTGAATTAAAACAAATGAATGTTTTTGAAACCCAGATATATATTCCTGACCTAATATTATAATAAACTTCGTTAGGATTGGTCTAAGCATTTTAAGAACTATATTTACTGTAATATATATTATCAATAATATAACAAGCAAAACTCATGAAAAAATATTGATAATTGAAGTTTATTATATGCATTTTTAGCTCATCAGGACTGAAAGTCCAGATGGGCTTATGGCATGGCCCGTCGTCCGGTGTCCGTCCGGCGTCCGTCCGTCCGGCGTCCGTCCGTAAACTTTTGACACTTTCGACTTCTCCTCATGAACCATACACATTAGAGAGCTGAACTTTTGTGTATAGATACCTTAGCATATGGAGATTCTAATTTGTAACTTTGGTGACCCTGTGACCCCAAATAGGGTCACAGGGGTCACAGCCTTAAAAACCTATTTTCATCTTCTCCAGTTCTAAAAGGAGTAGATAGTTAATATTGATGTGTGCAGACTCCTTGGACAATGGGGATTCTATTTTGAAACTTTGTTGACCCTGTGACCCCAAATAGGGTCACAGGGGTCACAACCTTAAAAAACTATTTACATCTTCTTCTCAAGTTTCAAAAGGTCTAGAGAGCTGAAATTATATGTGCAGACTCCTTGGCCAATGGGGATTCTAAACTGTAGATTTTGTGACCCCATGACCCCAAATAGGGTCACAGGGGTCACAACCTTAAAAACTTAATTTCATCATCATCTTTAGCTCCTAAAGGTCTATTGAGCTGAAAGACTGCATGTAGACTCCTTGGCCAATTGGGATTCTAAACTGTAGGTTTTGTGACCCAATGACCCCAAATAGGGTCACAGGGGTCACAAGCCTAAAAGCCTATTTTTCTCCATTAGATGACAGTCTATGGCAAATTTATTTCTCCTTGGATATTTTAGTGTGGACTTCTTTCACTGTCTGATATTGGCGATCTAGAAAGTGTTGAATAATAATAAATCATTTGGATAAGGAAATTTATTCCGAAATCGTTACATTTGTTTTGCAATAGGTAACATCAGTTTCATTTTTAGCTCATCTGGCCTGTATAAAGCAAACTTGATATGATGCCTGATGAGCTACAGAGCCAATGGCTCTATTTTTCAATCTCATGCATGCAGTTGTCTAAAATTATTTATTCACTTATAATGACATTTGTTACTCATTCATTCCTCATCACTGGGATTTTCCTGTATCAAGATGCATGAATTTTATTTATGTTAGCTCAGCAATTTCTTTGTTTTTGATTTTGCTTTTATATCAGTATCACCCATCATCTCTTTCAGGAAGCAGAAGATATAGCAACTTTGCAGGTGATAAAAATGACAAGATTATGTTATCACTGTTATCACTCACACTGTTATTACTGTATTGACTTGTTCAGAAGAAATCTCGACTTTAGTCAGTCTGTCCCATCAGTCTGATTAAAATCGACCAAACTCCGAGGAATAAAATAGTATAAATATTGTCTCTATGGGGTTTCGAACCAGCCATGATATTCTCTCCGTCTCGGTCTGAATGCACCCAACGCTGTCGTATGTTTCTGGCGCAAGCTCATTTAACCAATCGCAAGGCAATCCTCGGAGCACGGTCGATTTTAATCAGACTGCCTGTCCCATGAGATCCAGGGTAGGGCACATTGTGAACAATCTCTTCTTATGCTCTGGATTCATCGACAACTGTGCTTGATAATCTAGTGAAATACCAAATCTCATTGAAATCAGATAATACTAGTACATTGTGCATTTCAGCTCTGAGCATATCTTCTTATGCAAAACCTAAAACACCAGTTTCCGAAATGTCAGTATTATGCCTTGCTGCATACCCTTGAGTTTACTGTGACGATATCAGTGCCCCTACAGGCGATTGTTAGCAACCTCCAGTTACTTTCTGATTGGACTATTGCTTTCTCTCATAGTAAGCTAGAGAGCAAGCACATTAAACTCAAGGGTCGGCAGCAAGGCATAAAACAGACAGTTCGGAAACTGGTGTTTTAGGTTTTGTGTAGGCAGATGCTCTGAGTACTGCTCTATTGGGGTCATGTTAGGTGAAGTTTACACTCCCTCAAGTCTGCAAGAAGGCAAGAAATCAAACAATATGATTTTATTATCTAGCAGAGTTTATTGTTTGATTGAAGGGAAAGATTTTTGACAAGGGTATTTGACAGGGCCGTTGATTTCATGCCATGATTCAGATGCCAAATTACATGACCTTGTTCTTAAAGAAGTATCCAAAGTGCACAGTTAGATTAATTCTTTCCTCACAGCACAAAGAAATGGATGAAATCCTTTGAGTGATTACACTTGAAAACATGTTACTGATTGCATCATATCAGGCTTTACCATTTCTGGCCCGATAAATGTGTTTATTCAGACAGAGAATAACAAAGGATTTGTTTAGCTTGAGTTATTGCTGTGGGGTACCTACCATTTTTTTAACCAATGAAAAGGCTTGAAACAGAATTTGCTTTACCGGTATGTTGACTGAACGTGTGTTTAGGTCTCTAAATGAGAATGATGAAAATGAAACATCATGACACAGTAATGGGAGTTTGTTGACTGCAGCCTATGTTGTAACAAGAAGAGAATGAATGACATATCACTAAATGAAATAACAAAAAACGTAAGTTACTTATTTATTTCTTCATTACACATGACATTTCACATAAATATGACCGGCCTAAATTAACCGTTACGAAATCTATGATTTTTCCGTCATGTCAACTGTTTCCATCACCTGCTAGAAGGAGGACGCCTTATATCTGAGATACATGATTTTGGCAGCAATTTTGGGGCTGAGAAAGGATATCGCCTTTATGCCCCTATATGATACACATAGTTGTACTTGAAATATGCACAGATTCCTTCTGAACAAGGCCAACATTGATCTTGCACTAGCTGTATTTCTTTGTCTTTAATTTATATTTGACCTTTGATTGGGCAAACGAGTGGATTTAATAAATGTTAATAACTGTAATTAATTGTGAAAATGCAGGGTTTTTTTGAGATTATAAAAGTTTGTATGTTATTGTCTGGTTTTGTACATCGGTGTTGTATTAAGTACCAAAGAAGAATAAAGTAATTATAAAGTTCAATCTAGACCTGTTTAAAAGTAGTGCAATTCATTTAAAACTCCAAATATTTATGGATTAACAAAATAAAGGGACTCATGCACACTTTTCCAAATGAAGATATTCTGCTTCATAGAAACTCACTTGAAATACCAAATTTCCCAATAAGAGAAAAATGTGTTGAAGATCACTACATCCTTGTAATAATTATTTTAGAAAATTCAGACATCCAGGCTTCTAAGAGTTCTGACAAATCACCAGAGTCATTTTTGCATGAAGTTATGAAATCCCCCTAATGACTGACTAATAAGAATTTGTTGTTACTTTGTGGTGTTTTTCAATTACCTAAATGCATATTTTTGAAACAACGTTTTTATAACACACTTGATATGTATTCACTAACCTGTGAAGCGGTGTTGGTTAATATGGGATTCGGTTGTAGCATCAATAACACAAGCTTGTTAGCTCTTTTAAGTTTTAATATGCATGACTTGATGTTGCTGTTGTTTGTTCAAATGTCATTAGTTGGGGGCTAAGAGTTGGAGTAAAGGGTCCATAAGTTAGCTAAAGAGTAGGGGTGTAGCGATAGATCCAACTATCGACTTATTCCGATAGTTGCTCTGCCGATAGTACTTTATCGATAGTCTTTTTTAGAACGATCAATAGTATCCATAGCACGTCTTAACTATCGATAGTATTGACAATTTGAAAAAATCAGTTGTTTACTTGAATGTTAAAAGTAAAATCCACACACAAACACATATTTTTACATTTGGAAAAATACTGGAAACGGCTAACAGCAAACAGATCGCCGCGAGCTAAAAATAGCAACAGGAAAACACGAATTATCTTTCTTGTTGCTAAGAGCGACCACTTACAAAATGGCGACGTAAGCTTAAAGTAATTCACTTACCCATTACAATGAGACAAAGTCAATAAAACACTGTTTTTCTTGAAAATTGTTTTTATTTCCTTTATTGATAAACTATCGCAATAGTACCCTGCAATAGACTATCGCTATCGCAATAGTCCCTTGGGGGTCAATAGTCACCCCTACTAAAGAGTGGCTTTCCTCAGTCTAAGTAGCGACGTTTCGGTATAGATTCTTATACCACTTTCAAGCATCGCTACATTCTACACAAAAGAAGTTGATAATCCATAAACTCCTTATCTTGTTGATGTTTCCAACTTCTAATAATGCCTCTCAACAAAAGAAAATCCTCCACTTTAAAAATCCAAATGAAGTAATGATAAAGCTAAAGGCATGTATGCATGATATTGAGAGGAGCAAAATGGTGATAACTTGTCAAGTAGTTATGCTCTGGAAACAATGGGAAAACAATGTTCCCCAACCTATAACGATAGAACTTGCAATTTTCTTATGTAATACTTAATGGCTGGTAATCTGTATTCAAGATACTAGGGTTGAGCTTATTTGATTGATCAGAAAATTGAACCATTTGTAGCAAAGGACATGATTAAAGTATAACATATTATATATTTTTGATACATTAAGATAAGTTTTATGTAAACATTGGGTTTTATTTTGTTTAGGACAATGAAAATCCATCATTTGGCTACAAACAACTGGTACAAATACAGTTTTTTTAAAGAAAGTTCCTATAATGACTGATAATGTGGCATGATTGGCAAGAATGTCATGTAAATTTTCTTGTTATTTTTGTAATGCATGTTTTGTGATGATATTTATATTGTTGTTTTAACCTTGGTTTGGACTACTTGTATTATGTCTTTAACATAGACATTGTATAATTAACAATGTCACTAGCTTCGTCAATTTCATCTATCAATTTATATCAAATATTGCCATCGATATCATCAAATCATGTATCATCAATATCATCATAAATTATATTTTATATCATATTATGCAAGCCTGTAGCATGCTAGAGGGACCCACAGGACCCAGCCCCCACTACTTTTATGACCAATATAGTTGATATTTTATGTGATGTATGTGATTCGGGCTCAAAGAACTGTAAAAAATTCAATAAATATGCAACAAAACATCATTTTTCCTATCTTTATATATATATTTAATCCGGTGAGCTAAGATATAACAAATTTGGGCCTCCACTTTTGTACAATATGAATTCCCCCACCCCCCTCTCCCCTCCCTTTCCCACCTAAGGTAAGAAATAAATGATTTGTACAGGATGACACGGACACCCATCCCAAACGGGTATAGCATGTATCATAACACCGGAATTATTCTTTGTTATATCATACATATAATACATACAGGACATATCATCGCTCTCACAAACTGATTGTCTTGGTATGAACATCCTATTGCAAACAAATATTTGCCTGTTTCTTTGAAATTATATTGAACCCTTGTTATGCTATCTTTTTGTTGCATATTTCAGCTATGTATTTTACCAAGTTTTAAAGGGTCTGTCTCTATGCACCTAATCATATCACTAGTGTGCTGTGATGTAAAATTATGAAGAACAGATATTTGTGTTTCAACAGATCTCCATAGATCTTTCTCAAAAATGAAAAAGTGAAATACGGTAATAAAAGCTAATGATCGTCTTTAACAACACATTTTTTTTAGTAAAAATCAAATTATTTATCCTGAGGTTTAACAATTATTATTTAGAAGTGTAACATTTAAAGAAGAAATATCTAAGAATATTTGAGAGTTTTTTTGTGGTATATTTATTACGAACAAAAAGATTTTGATTTCAATGTTTGTAAATACCATTACTGAAACAAATTTCTTTTTTCAAAGGAAGACACTTATCTTAGCTTCTATCATTATAACTTCCATCCTCTCAATTTCATTGAATAACTCAAATCAAGTCATTTATACAACAATTTTATTCTTAATTCATTGTTACTGAGGTGTACACATTTTCATTCAATAGTTTTCCCTATTCATAATCTTCAACAGAAGACCCTCATAATAATCAAAAATCATAATATATATTAGGTTCATTATTTAAGTACTTGATATTAAAATTGTGGTATTGCTGAAACAAAATTCTAATGGATATTTTAGAAATTCACCTCCAATCTCTGTGTTTCAGATAGAAAACATCGACCCACCGCCTGATACTAATGGAATGGCAACAACAAGTTTCATCCAACCGCCTCGATTTGATCCATCTCGGTATCTGTATCAGCCAAGTCCAGAGGCACCGATAGCATCCGGAGAGGAAGAGCTGACAGACACAGAAGTTAAACCTAAAAGTAGGTTGTATACTCCCTAGGGAGTGGAGAAGTGAATACTGCAGCTGAAATTACTTTGTATACACCCTAGGGAGTGGAGAAGTGAATACTGCAGCTGGAATTACTTTGTATACTCCCCAGGGAGTGGAGAAGTGAATACTGCTGCTGAAATTACTTTGTATACTCCCCAGGGAGTGGAGAAGTGAATACTGCAGCTGAAATTACTTTGTGTGCTCCCTATGGAGTTGATAAGTGATAATGTCAACTGAAAGTGGATTGTGTACTCCCTAGGGAGTGGAGAAGTGAATGGTGTAACTGAAAGTAGGTTGTACACTCCCTATGGAGTTGATAAGTGATAATGTCAACTGAAAGTGGATTGTATACTCCCTATGGAGTGGAGAAGTGAATGGTGTAACTGAAAGTAGGTTGTATACTCCTTATGGAGTTGATAAGTGATAATGTCAACTGAAAGTGGATTGTATACTCCCTAGGGAGTGGAGAAGTGAATACTGCAGCTGAAATTACTTTGTGTACTCCCTATGGAGTTGATAAGTGATAATGTCAACTGAAAGTGGATTGTATACTCCCTAGGGAGTGGAGAAGTGAATGGTGTAACTGAAAGTAGGTTGTATACTCCCTATGGAGTTGATAAGTGATAATGTCAACTGAAAGTGGATTGTATACTCCCTAGGGAGTGGAGAAGTGAATGGTGTAACTGAAAGTAGGTTGTATACTCCTTATGGAGTTGATAAGTGATAATGTCAACTGAAAGTGGATTGTATACTCCCTATGGAGTTGATAAGTGAATGGTGTAACTGAAAGTAGGTTGTATACTCCTTATGGAGTTGATAAGTGATAATGTCAACTGAAAGTGGATTGTATACTCCCTAGGGAGTGGAGAAGTGAATGGTGTAACTGAAAGTAGGTTGTATACTCCCTATGGAGTTGATAAGTGATAATGTCAACTGAAAGTGGATTGTATACTCCCTAGGGAGTGGAGAAGTGAATGGTGTAACTGAAAGTAGGTTGTATACTCCCTATGGAGTTGATAAGTGATAATGTCAACTGAAAGTGGATTGTATACTCCCTAGGGAGTGGAGAAGTGAATGGTGTAACTGAAAGTAGGTTGTATACTCCTTATGGAGTTGATAAGTGATAATGTCAACTGAAAGTGGATTGTATACTCCCTATGGAGTTGATAAGTGAATGGTGTAAACTGAAAGAAGGTAAATACTCCTATATGCATAAATGGTGTGGCTATGGTGAGGCTAGCATAACTATGGATATCTCTTGCTCTAGGCCTATGCTTAAAATCTGTGATAAAACCTACTGATACATTGTATATCAGCTACGCAAAACTTGGTTCATGTGAGCTCTTGTGAGTTAATGAGTTTACCTAGTTTAAACTACGGTACCAATTTAAAAAAACCATAAAAAACATTGAATATCATAATACAAAAGTGTTGCCAATGAGTATTATTAATCAAAAAAGCAAAAAATGGATATCATGATTGAGATATCATTTGAAGTATATTTTATAAACAGAAAACTGGAAACTTTTGGGAAAAAACTGAGGGACAACTCCCTTATGATATATCTTTAGCAAATACTCCAAAATGCTTTATGAGCATTAATTCAGTGATGAGAATAACCAAAGCAATATACAAAATATTCTGGATGAGGATGTTATATTTCTGTGAAGTTCCCCTGTTACATTTAATCTGTTAGGCATTTGGAAGTTGTCTAGTCTTGCATTCTTGCATTTGAAGAAGAAAATCAGTAACTCGTCCTCATTCAACTTATAGTATGATGTTTCTAAGGTAAACAATTTTTGTTACAGAACTGAAGCCAGCACTTAAACCGTCACGACCATTAGAACCAAGTAACGATGCAATAGAAATGAGACACATTGAGCTACATGACATGGAGCGTGCCGAACCTCCGGAGGAAGAAGAGTAAGTGTCGTAGTATACTACTCAAATAAAGAAACGCATAGCTGAAGATAGTATTGTAATTTCTGTATAAGTCTTGCTGACCGGGATAAGAAAACATTTTTGAACAAGTGTTGTCATATGAAAGCAGGGACTTGTCAGAGCGAAAGACCTTTGTCTAAAGGTTATGATCACTCAGCTGTCATTATCTTGTGCAACATGAATTAAAATTAGTTTTTTCCTGGCATTTGCATCCCTCTGACAGCCCACAAACATGAATATGAATTACAAGGTAATTTCTTCAACACCTGACAAAATTGACTAATAAACACGACATTGTAAAACTTTCCAATCTCTTTAAATTTCAATTTGAATTTTGTTTTTATATCAGAGAAAAATAGAGTAACAGTAATTATTATCTATTTTATTGAAAATGAATACCATGTACTTTTAATTTGTGAGGTTATAGCTCTTTTCGAAATATGCTGCGTGATACGAATATTAATGGAAATTTTGATGGTCAAAATTATGATATCTTATATAACATTTCCATCTTTTTATCAAAATCTCAAAAGATAAGGCAATTTTATACATAATATATAAAATTATTATTGTATAGCTTTTGCAATATTGATTTGTTTACCCTGAATTTTATGTATTTCGGGCCTAGGCCTCATACTAAATAAAATCTGTCTGTCTGTCTATTTATTTTATTCAACCTTACATAAAAAATAATTGCCCAACTAACCTTTTGCAGAGAGGCATATGAGTGTACGGGTCTGGGTTGGTTCAACTGCTGTGGGACTGTCCTGGTTCGAATCTACTCCCAGCTGTGCACCGCTCACTCCACCATCTCTCGCTCTAAACGGGTCCTCGGGGTCATGGCGATCGTCATGCTGCTTGGTCTCGTTCTCTTCATTGGTGTTTTCTCTACGAGCTTTGAATATGTCAACTATAATAATGTAAGTTCATTTTTTTGCAGAGTCAATGTTTGTTGTATGTGCAATGCATCAAAACTTTCCTTTAATCTCTTGTGGCTTTAGTGGAAGTACTAACTGACATGATGACAACTTGGATGGACTCATACATTTCTAAATTATGTTTAATTAGGAAAAACAATGTTACTTTGGATTTGAATATTAAGATTGGTGATTCTTTAATTAGTATAAATTTATTAAAAATGCCTTTTGCTAATTTGAATTTCTTTTACCTTAACAAGAAGCCAGGGTCTTTCATCTCCCTTCTTGTAACAAAATACCTTAGATACCATGCCCCATTACCTCTACTTCCCAAATCAACCTTAAAAAGGGCCATCATTACTTATTGAGAACTTGGTTATTGATTTTTTTTGTAATAACTTAAATGATAAGTCATGTGCAAATAATGCAGTGTAGTTTGTATCATTTATTACTCTAATTAATTGCCTGCAGCAAAAAGTTGCAAACATATACCTGGATTACAGAGGCTCTCAAAACCACTTTTCAGATTGCGTTGAAGAAGAGTCAAATGACGGGTGTGGTGAACCGTGAAGAGGTGATTTACCCAGGGTGCTATGTGCTTGGACCTGATGTTGATCTCCTGTTCTTCGACAGTACCGCCCAGACTATCACATCTCGTGTCAGCGTGTTCACATCTGACAGGCTTGTCGTTGATGTTGACGTCTACTTACAGTACTTCTTGAGGTACTAGTCAAGGATTTGAAATGATATGGCCTTGTCTCTTATACAAACAGTTATGCTGCTGAAGTAATTACTTGTAACAGATTCTGGTTGTATGTCTGCAGTACTCACTTTGGTTTGAGGAACAAATTTGCTGTACCTTCCTAACATTTATACTGCTGGGTGTGTTCCTGGAACCATTCTTGGCTGTCATGATGACAGGATTTACCAAATATGTCTATATCAAACTTAGCTTACAATTGCATTAACAGATTTGAAAATTAACATGTGTATACATTTAGAGAAGGATTAATGTGATAAGTCATTCCAGTCCATAAATTATAAAAACAAATATAAAATAACTTTCTCTAATCAGTATCTTTAAGTAGCTGTTAAAAGTTAAACCCTCTTTCTTCTAATCTCAGGCCTGAAGAACTTGGAGAACTCTTTACAAAGTTTGACCGAGACTACCACCCCACATTGGAAGAACTTGCGTACAACAGTATAAAGAATGAGGGCACGAAGCACAGCCTTGACACATACCGCTTGAATAGACCCGAGCTGGAGAGGTTGCTCTTCCAAAAGGTTCGGGAGAGACTTGGGGGTAATTATGATTTCTTATCAAGGGTGATGTTTCTATTTCCATATCTTTCAACAAAATATTATTATTTACTTCAATTGATATGTTTGTTATATGTGAATATAGTATTTTCTCCTGAAAGAAGTTACTCCTTTGATCTACCATGATCTACCAATGAAAATAAACCATGATATCAGTCACAATTGAAAATATATTTCAAATGTCTTGTCAGTCATTAGTGAGTGATACCACAATGATCTGATGTTATATTTGAATTATTTTATATATATATTTATCAATTTATTAACATTTCATAACTTTGACAATATAATCATAAGTAAATGTTGATTGTTGCCTTAGTCTGAAATTTGTAATGGCTGTGACAATGTGTTCAAACTCATTTGTTGTGTTGCTAGGCAACTGTTGTCCAAGCTGTTGTCCGAAGAACTGCGTTGACCAGGTCAACAAGACCTTCTGCAGCGTGTGCAAGCCAGTCGGGTCATGTGACCAGGGTTACCACGTTGACGTGGACTACTTCCAGATGGGGCGTGTAATCATCCCCGGCGAGGTGTTTGAGAGATACTTGAAGCAGACTATACTTCTGGTATACAACACAGTTTATATATATTTACAGTAAATTCTAATGGGGCAATAGCAGGCTTTTTAAAGTACTTCTTCAAATTTTCGAACTTAAAAATTAGTATTGCTACCATGATGAAAATGACATAACCGTAATCTTTGAAGTGCAAATTAATCAATCCAATATTTAGATTCAAGTTTTCCAAAAGCTTACTTACCGGTAAATGACAAAGGGTTTTGGGAATGACAACTTATGAAACTGCTTCGCATCAAATAACTTTAATTGAAACAAATGAGGAGTCTCCCTTTATAGCCCTAAAAAGGTTTATATTCAAACAGAGGTCAGTGTAGCATTTTATCACTTTAAAATAGCTGAGTGAGCTGCCAATGTGCCACTGGAGTCGGCAGAGGGTTCACAGAAATCACTGATGTTCTTGTACCAGTGTTCCGTTAAGTATGATCCTCAAGTCAGTAATAACTGGTAATCTCCAAAATGGTTATGTTTGTTTCTTGATAAAGCTCTTCCACTATAAATGTGTTTCTTTCGCCAAATTTGATGCATTTTCATCCATTAGTTAGGGGTGTCTGACTGAGTCTGTGGATTTTTTAAAAATGAGGTTTCAACCTCTGAACCTTAGTAAATGTGATGATCCTTTTCTTCAGATTGAGGGTGAACGAGAAGTCTTTATTCAAGAGCATGCTGTAGTTCAGAAGAATACGTCACGAGAAGTGGAGATAATAAAAAATTATGGTGAGAAAGGTTTTAGCTGGAGAATATCATTAAAGTGACACAGAGTATCTTTCTTAAAATTTTATTTGGTTTTGATAAGCTACAAAATATCTAATATGCTGATTGAAGTTCATATCTCATCACTGGACTTGCAAATATATCCATTTATGCATAATATCTCTAAAATGCTTGATTTTATGGAAAAATCAAGAAAACATCTCAAATACGTTTAATATTCGAAATTATGCATCCAGTTAATCTTCCTATTGGTAACAATACCTAATAAACACTATCGAATCGAATATATCTTCCTGTCAGCTTATGACAAGGTTTCAAAATTACGTTTGGCGAATTTGCGCGCGCCACTCGAGCCACATTGTCCGGTTTCCGATCAAAATCCCGACTTTGAATTGCCGTATTTTCGCTCTAATGTACTGATTGGCCTTTAACTTGTTATTTTCAGTAACAGTTAGTGGTTCCCGATGTTATAACATCGCTTTCAAAAATTGACATATGTGATCCTATCTACATACTCTGTGTCTCTTTAAACATTGATGTATCTTTTTTTCAGAATTTCAAATGTGCAACGTGAAATGTGAATTTCAAATGGAGTTAAATAAATTAATCTATGAAGTCTGTATTGATAACAGATTTGTCTATTAAGGTATTATATCTTGTCTACATGCAGTTAAACAGTTGTCTCCCCTTACCCACAATGTAACTTGTTTACAGACATTGCTTATCAGTAAGTTCTTGCTAGAGGGTTGAAGTTATTAACAAGAGTTATCTCCCTTTCTCCATATTTTAAGAGATTACTAACTTACTGTAATATTTCCTTTCACAGCTCGAGAAGTGCGAGCCAATGCAACAGCTTTCAGCAAAACAATAAATCTGATTGCCGAAGCTGAAAAAGAGGCAACTGTTCAAACGTCCTACGTAAGAGCCTGGAAGAGTATGTTCAAGAGATTGAACTTTACAGTGGAAGATCACAAGACGTCTCTCATGATGATGAGAGCTTATGAAGAAATCAAAGACAATCTATATAGTTATGGTTTTGAGAAAGAGACAATCAAGAATTAGTGATCAAATATAATTGAAGGGGAATTTGTTTGTTTTTGGACATTTTAATTTCCCAAAAATAATTTTTCATGCCAAATAATTATCGTTAGTGGGTGAATCATATCATATATTTGTGTAACTTAACATAAGTTTAGTAATGCTAATTTTGATCTAAAAACAACGTCTTGTAATCGGTTTTATTTATTTTGTGTTTTTGTTTCTTCAACTACTTTGTTTAAAGTGTTGTAATTAAAATTTTGGTAACACGGGTAACTTATTATGAAGTATGGGTAACAAAGGCAAATATTTATTAATAGTGACTTTTACCGGTATAGTTTTATAGATTTTTAAGCAAATCTACATTCAAAACCAACCTCAGGATGCCAAATCATTTGAGGAAAATATTTTGGTTAAACAAAAACAACTACAAAAAGCATTTATTCATGTAAAATCACTGTATTAAAATTGGCCTGAGTAATGTATAAGAGACTTTTTATTCATAGTTATAACAGCTTTCTCTCCTCACAATGCCCCACATCAGAAGATAAAATCCCCTACCGCCTCAACAAAAGCAACGAAACATATATGTGTCCTTGCTGTCTTCTATTTACCTACTTTAATTTGTAAATTTATGTAATCAAGTCCCTTTAAAAATTATTACCAGTACATTATATTTTATGTTGATTCATTATCTAAAATAACCCTCGCTTTGACATGACATTATCCACTTGCTGAAAACTTGCATAATATTTCTTTGTTATGTAAATGTTTGATAGTCTTTTACACTTGTTCCATATGAAAAAGAACTATTTTTCAACCATCTGTGAATTATGTGGTCTAACTGACCTCAATACTCAATGTTTGTTAATAAAGAAAATAGTCAAGATGATTGATTTTTTAGTGCATTTGATTTGAATGGAATGTTTTTATCCTTTAGAGACAATTTATTTGATTTTAAAAGTGCTTTACACTCTAAAAGCATTTCCAGTCAACAATTTAACTACTTATCAGTCTTATAAAACAGATATTGTTTGTATTGTATTGTATTGATATCTATGGTTTGGTTTTTTCCTCTCTGTTGACAAGGTCTGACAACACTTCATCTTGAGGCATGTTCTGTTTCCAGATTAGTGCAGAAGAAACCTAGTCATTAGCAAACCAATAATAACATCAATATTCAATAGGAAGATACAAAGGTCATATATATCAAATTGTCCCTAGCTTCTGATACAGAAATTGTTGGAAGCGATGTGATAGGTAAATTGAGCTTACTTGATTACTAGGCTGTTCTCATATAATTGTACAAGAATTGTATTCTTCACAAATGGTTCATTATAATCACACTAACAAATTGTCACCTTTTGTGTAACATCTGTTAATGTAAGTGTCATTTTTATATATCTCTTGCTTTTTACAAATGTTGCTCAATTAGAACAATAAAAGTACTTTCCAGAATTTTGTTTATTTTTTTTAAGAAATTGGATGATGTATTGACGGAAATGAAGTTGTTTGATCGGGTATAACATCACTTGAATTCAACGGGAAAAAATTCAAGATTACAACTGGCATTCATGAACCGAACGAAGTGTTAAATTTCAAGATAAACTCATCAGTACAGGGCTTCCTCTCACAAAACACAAAGGTGATCATAAGTCTTGGTGCAATGTTGGGGGCGATAAATCGCAGTGGTTAGCGCATTCGGCTTCAGATCAGGAGGACCGTGGTTCAAATCCTGCCAGGGGCTCGGCAACTTTGTCTGCAGTAGAGAACTGTTCTACACACAGTCGGGTTTGGGGGCAATGCTACACTGAATTTCATGGTTGGCTAGTTCCAGCCGATGCTTGCAGGTTTCACCACAATAATTAGCCACAATAGTGTTGCGGGCTTTCTCCCTGTAATAATACTAGCAGCCCAGATATAAATGAAATACTTTTCAAAGGGGCGTTAAACCCTATTTCACCTCACCTCACCTTAGTGTTATGTTAAAGAATAGGAGTTAAGGTCAACCTTAGTTATGGTTGCTATGTGAAAGGAGGCTAAGTGGTGTTGTAGCATAACAATAACAAAGTCATCATTAAGACAAAACAAAAGCTTATGATAATAAAATCCTTTAATGAAATTCCATCAAAGTGTGTCTGCTTGTAAAAAGTACTGGTCATGCTAACTGTTTTAACAAGGCTAACTGCGCCAGTTTCACTGCATAAATCTGCAGCATTTAGTCAAGTTTTCAGAGCTCCCAAATTAGCACATTGTAACTGAGAGATTTTCTCCAATGAAACTATATTTGCTGCAATGCAGCATGGCTTAAATAACCTAATGGTGCAGCATTGCAAAAGCTTACCTTGCAGGAGAAGTTGGGTGTCATGTTGGAGATTCTGTTTTTAAGTTAAGGTTAAAACAGGAGAGCAAGATTATGCTTGGAATTTCAAAACCTGAGGAAAGAGCAGAGCGAAAAAGTAGACTTGGGTGTTACTTACAGCGAAGCTTTCTTTCTGAAAGGTTTTGAAATTAAAAACATTACTGAGGCGGAGTTAATTAACTTAGATACCATATTAATAAATTTATGAATAATCGCAATCCTGACTATATTTCTAGACTAGTAAGGAAACATATTGATTAAAACCAATTCAATGAACAATGTTTATTAAGTGCTTTTGGGGTTCGAATCCACCTTGGAAGCATGCAACTTAAATTTGGAAATATTTTGGGTTAAGCCTTGATTTGAAACATTTAACATTTGACTTCGGGTTAATGTCTTACATCGAAAAATAAAAACCTTCCAATCTCTGAGAAGGTCTTACATATGAGAACATTTCAGAACGTTACCATATCGTACTGCTTACACTCAGGGGAACTATTTTAATATCATACATTCAAGGCCATGGTAACAAATTAAACACTGCAATATGCTAGGGTCTATTTAAACACTTTTAATCACTACAAAACTGTTATTCCTTATGAAAAATTGTCATTGATTGTTGACCAGATAAGAGTTTAGTTCACCTTCTGAGTTTTTTGAGATCTCAAAATTTTAGTTTGTTTCCCCTGGGAATCCTTTTTACATGTTCATCTTTAAATTCAAAGTTCAAGGTCACTCGTTTGTTCCTTATTTTTAGAACATGCGTAATTTACTGAGGTTTTGTTGAAGGCGATTCAGGGGATGGCAAACCCCTAAGTTTCAGGACTGCTTTTGCGATGTCCTGCAAACACTTTTCTGGTAGGTGAGGGGGACAAAAGGGCGCACAAAACACAAATGGCTCAATATAAAAGGAATCTCACGTACCTACCGTCTTCGTTTCAACCTTTCCTTTACAAATGTGAAATAAGCTGACGATACTTCAAGACAAGATCAGTCAAAAATAATACTGAATAGCAAACGAAACGCGATCCAAAAACAAATGTTAAACATGATATAATTTAACATTTCAATAATTTAAAACAACTTAAACAACATGTAACCCCGAGGGGGTACACAATGCAGAAATGGATACATAAAGATATCTTGAGATAACATCGATATTTTGTTTGTTCAAAAACATGCGCAAAATAGTCATTTAATGACTTTGAAAACAAACATCATATTTTCAGTCTGTAAAACTTCTCTCAGCCAATCATAACCTGCCACATCATATCGCCCTTTCTCGCCAAACTGGTCCGGCTATTGCTATTGTTTACAGTATTGAGTCAAGCGGTCACTTACTTACTTGGCGTATAATTACTATACAAACAAAGAAAACAACTTTCCAGTATGACGGTTAGTTAGTGAGACATATAATGAAGACATTTACTAATTTTGGTTGAATCTTTTTGACTGTTGATAGCTTAATCACGGCTTCTACAGAGGGACCTAAAGTCAATTCATCAATGAGACTACATGGTATGTCATAGCCCTGTCATAGAACTATGTTTCGCATATCTATTTTTAAAAAAGAAACGGGGTATATGTTTATATTTATGCCGCTCCCTAACAAAATAGTGACGTAACGTAAACATGGACAGATCAGTACACATATCATATACAGTGACAGTATTGAAACAACGATTTTCGAAAACATACAACAAAGCAATTAAATGCTAAGGTTATATCTTCATTAATGGTATAAACATATATACACACTACGAAATATTCGGAGGGAGAGTCATTGAGGCATCATGTCATGAAATTGTATTAAGTTCGCAATACAAGGATATTCAGGATATACACCTTTTGACACCTTGTTTCATCATGTCTTGAGCGTTTCTCAATCAAATAAAGAAACAATGTTAGTTTACAAAGAGACAACTCATCAGCGTAAAATAAATACCCTTCTACATCTTTGTTTGAGATAATGTTATTTTAAATTTTAAATATTTGTAAACTTCTAACGCAAACAACTGCCTGAAATAACAAATATGTATACATATAAGTTTGAATGCACAAAGTTTAGTTTACATATCATGTGACCAAAGCCTACCTTATTGAAGTCACTGTAAACGCAAAATAATCCATCTCATGTGTACTGAATGTGTTCATCTCAAGACAGATGCAATGCATATGTTGTTGTTGGATTGGGGTTTTGCGTCTTCCTCACCACACGGTGATGTCGCCGACGTGGGGTCTAAGCCTGAATTATTTCCAAAAAGGGGGCATGAAATTTAGAATAGGTCTTAGACACCCAAGTAAAATTAATAAAAGTTCTAAAGTGGTTAAAATTAATTTAGAATTTGGAATAGAGTGAGGGGGGGGGGGGGGCTGATTTTATGAATAGTAAGTAAATAAATAGTGGTGTTAAATGGCGTGGTACCTGAAAGAGATAGAAAGCATATATTATGTATGGGAAATTATATTGAGGTAAAAAGGTTTAAGGTAGTATTTGAGATGGTATTTTTAATTGTGATAAAATAAAATTGTAGTTGAATAATTGTGTTTGAATTGTATTTATAGTTATTTGTAATTAGTAATGTTTTATAATTAAATTTATTGATAATTGAGTGAATGGAGTAATACTTATCTTTTTGGTTTGATATACTTAGTCTGTTATTTGCTGTTGTTTCCAGCGTTGGTATCTTCGCAATGTGCGTTTTTTCTTTCTTGCAGGTCGTCTAACTGGTATTGTACCTATGTAAAGTGCAGGGGGTAGTCTAACCATACACTTAAGGTACAATACCTGTCCTCCCCACTGAACCCGATTAAGAACCAGGCAGTGAGGGTTTTGAGGTTTGCTACTGGGAAAATTACCAGTTATAATTTAGTAAAGTGCCGGGGTAGCCACACCGTGCGCTTTTAATGAAGAGTTTTAACCATTTTGCCCTGTGCCAAGTCCTACCAGTTATCCCAAATATGGGAGTGGTAAATATTATTTTAGGTATTAGGTGGAAATCTCCCGTCGGGAGCCTACGCGCCTGTTTGTATAGGCTTGCGCGAGTGGTCCCGAGGTAATGTATATCGTGAACCTATCTCACCAACCAGCTCTGGTCGTGGGTCGCCATGACCAACACTTACCAGAAGAAGGAGGTTTAAGAGATCAGTCTCGCTTCCGTAGGGTCCTTCTGGGAGTTTTTACCCGTGGGGTGGTTGTTAGGGTTTAGTGACCCTTAAATTGGGTAGGGGATGAGGGGTAGGTAATGGTTAGGAGTTTGGGTGTAAGGCTAGGTGGTTATTAATTATAATGTTTTATACAATTTGGTTTGTAGTAGGAATACTGAAAGGTACTGGTAATTTTTAGCATTGGCTAACAGTTCTTGTGGGTTGTTAGCGCTTACATTTTCAAGGAGTTGTCCCCTGTGTTTTTGGTATTTATCACATTGAAACAGAATGTGATGTATGGTGTCTTCGACATTACATTGATTGCATAGATTATTTGGTGCTTTCCCTATTTTGTGGAGATAAACCCCATTGCGAACATTGTTAAGCCTAAGTCTAGTTATGGCTACATCAACCCTTCTAAAGTTGTGGAAGTTTTTAACCTTTGTAACTTTTGTAGGTTGTACTTGATAGTACTGGGTATGTCCCCAGTTGCCTTTAAAGTTTGTGTTGTATTCATCCGTTCTAATTGATTTAACAATGCTCTTAATTTCTTTTTTAGTAAATGGTATGTTGACATTATTGCTGTGGGTTAGACCTGCTTTTGCTGCTCGGTCGGCTCTTTCGTTGCCTGTTAGGCCTATGTGGGAAGGCACCCATATAAATCTAACATTGTTGTTATCCTGAGTTAGATAATTATACCCCTGGTAAATTTGGTGTAGAAGTTCATGACTATTTTTTTCCGTTTTGTTTTGTATAGCTTGCAGTGAGCTGAGTGAATCTGTAAATATAGCTATATTTTTGTGTTTGTAGCCTTTACTGATAATGAGTGCTTGTCGAATAGCTACAAGTTCAGCTGTAGAAGGCTATCCCAGAGCCTACTCTTCCTTTTTCATCTTTAGAACCGTCAGTAAAGATTTGAATGTAATCAGTTTGATTGTAGTTTTGTTCTATATAGACTTGAGTGTTACTGAGGTCACTAGGTTTTGGATTATTTTTGTCTATGAGGTCTTTCAATTTGATATCGACTTGGATATCGGGGACGTCTGGAGGTTTTAGGATATGCTTGGTATATGGGTCAGAAATAACGTCTATTGTATCAAGGTCATATTTGTCTATGTGTTTTTTCATGGTAACACCAAATGGTGTTGGTATTTTTTTTACTCTTTTAGTCATTATTTGCTTTTTTCGTGTGATAATATTTTGTAAACATGGCTTATGCTTTGATCTAACAATATAGTTGGTAATATTATCTTCCCATTCTTTTTCTAGCGGGAGTTCGCCTAGTTCATGTCTGACTAGTTCCATTGATGTGCCACTTAGGCATCCTGATATATATCTGTAAGCTTGATTTTGTATGGTTTTTAGCTTTTGTATGTTGGTTTGACTAGTGTCACACCAAGCTTCTGCTCCATAGTGCAGTTTGGATTTAATCAGAGATTTATATAGCAAGAGTAACATTTCCTTGCTGCTGCCCCACCTGGTGTGAGAAAGCATTCGTAATATATTGAGATCTTTTTTGCATCTTTGTGACAGTTCAACAATATGTTGATTCCATGTTAGATATTCATCAAAGATTATGCCTAAGAATTTGACATATTTAACTTGGTTTAATGGTTCTTCATTAATGTATAATTTCAGTGGTCTGCAATCGGCTCTGGGTGTTGGCCGAAAGAGAATTGATACAGTTTTGCTTGTGGATAATTTAAATCCCCAGTTTTGGGTCCATTCATTTACTTTGATTAAGGCTTTTTGTAATATTTCTGCAGCTACATGTTGATGTTTGTGACTGACCCAAAGGGCCCCATCATCAGCGAATTGTGAGGTGTTCACTTGTTTCGGTAGTTTGTGAAATAGATCATCTATCATGATATTGAACAATGTTGGTGATATGATACTACCTTGTGGGGTTCCATTTTCTAAATTGTAGTTGTCTGATATTTGATCATCTGTTTTAAGACGAAAAGTTCTGTCTGACATAAAGTCGTTTATAAAGTTTAGCATTTCCCCTTGTATGCCCTTTTTCTTAACTTTTTGTATCAAACCTGTTTTCCAGACCATGTCAAATGCTTTACTAAAGTCTAGAAAGACTGCTGTAGTAAATTTATTATTTTGTTGAGCTTGTCTGATAGAGTGTTGTAATCTAACAATATGATCAGTGGTGCTATAGGATTTTCTATATCCTGATTGATTCTGTGTTATCAATTCGTTAGTTTCTAGATAGTGTTGTAATCTTTTCGTTGCCATAGCTTCGAGTGTTTTACATAGATTAGATGTTAAGGAGACTGGTCTATATGAATCGGATTTGGTAGGGTCTTTTCCCTGTTTGTGTAATGGTATAATAAGACTTTCTTTCCAGTCTGTTGGTAATTTGCCGTCTTTCCATAATTTATTGTAGAAATCTAATAACACTTGTTTGCATTTATAGGGAAGACGTTTAAGCATTGTGTAACTGGTTTGATCAATACCAGAGGCTGTTCCTTTTTTATTATTTACAACATTGTTAAGTTCTGATATTGTGAATGGCTTGTTGTACCATAAGTCTGACTTGTTTTTGTCCTTCGGACAAGGTTGTGTATTTTTTACTTTTTCTTGAAAAGCAGTTTTGTAGTTATTGGTTGAGCTTGCTTGTGAGAATTGTTTGCATAAATTGTCTATTTTTTCCAGTTTGTTTTTGCTGTTGTTGATACTTGGAATATGGGATTTAGTGCTTTTGCCTCTAAAGACATTAATCTTTTTCCAGACTTGCCTTGAGTTAGATTGGATATCTAATGTACTACACATCTTTTTCCATGATTGGATTTTTGCCTTACTTATTAAAGTTTTAACCTTATTTCTAGCTGCTGCCGCTTGTTGTATTAACTTTTTATCCTTTTTAGCTTTTTTCCTGAGCAGTTTTCTTTCTTTTCTTGCTTGCATAATTTCTTCATTCCACCATGGTACAGGTATATGTTTGTGAGTTCTTTTGGTTGGAATGGCTAGGTTAGCAGCATTTATAATCACCTCGGTGATATTTTTGTTGTATATGTTAACATCGTCGTCTTTTACATCATTGTTTAGGTTTTGCTCACAAATATTTTGAAATATTCCCCAATTTGCTTTGTTAAAATTCCAGCTGTTATTGGAATTGTTTTTTTGTGCCTGTTGTGTATTGTTATTCTTTAATGTGGTGAATAGTGGGAAGTGATCACTTCCCCAACTGTCGTCATGAACATATAAACTAGCATCATTAACTAGGTCTGGTGTAATAATGCTAAGATCTATTGTGGTGTATATTCCTTGTGTTAGCCTGTGAAAAGTAGGTTCGCCATTGTTGAGAATAATAAGTTTGTTATCCTCTAACCATTTTTGTATGACTGTACCTCTTGTATCGGTTCTGTCGTCTGCCTCCCAGAGGCTATGGTGTGCATTAAAATCGCCATCCAAATAGGCTGAGTTGGCGAGATAGGGTAGTAATTTGTTGAGTATTTCAACTGTAATTTTTGTGCTGTGGGGTAAATAGACATTGATAACATTTGTTGGTTTATTACCATTTATGTTAACTGTTACGCCATTGATTTCTATGCCTTCAATGTTTATATCTAGGGGTTTGTAATCAATGCCATGTTTTATGGCAATTATGAGTCCACCTTGTGGACTTTTTTTTATTTCCGTAAAACGATCTTTTCTTAGTATGTTATAACCGGAGATTTTATAATCCCTTCTTTTTGATAATTTTGTTTCCTGTAGAATGATAACACTTGGTTGTATTGATTTATTTTGTATCAATACTTTGAGTTCAGCACCATTGGTGCCTAGCCCATTTACGTTTTGTTGGAGTACAGTAAAGTCCGCCATTTTATAAGGAGGGATTTATGTTCAGGAAAGCTTAGGTTTAGTAGTAGCAGCTTCTATCTTGGTGGTGAGAAGTGGTATTGGGTGGGTTGTTTTGGTGGATCCTGTCAAAGAATTGTTCCCAGCTAATGCTGCATAGCCCCAATTTTGCTGCATTGGAGTATAGTCTCTTGACATTCCTATGATGTTCCCTGTCAGAGTGTGTTGGTGTTGAGTTTATGAAAGCTTGTGCTATAAATAGTATTATCCTATCAACGACACTGTTTTTGTTTTTTGGTTTGGGTTTGTCGTTGGTGTTTCTACGGTTGATTGTTTCCCTCAGATCTTTTTGTCTTTGGTGCTGTGTTTTTTTAGTGACATTGTTTTTATTCGTGTGAGAGTAGTTGAGCTTTCTCAACATTGGCGGTCTGTATTTATCACTATTTTGAGCTTTGCTTTGTTCTTTTGTTCTCTCATCTGTGTTTTGTGGTTTTTATTGTGATTTTCTTGCGGACCTGATATCTTCAAGAAGTCTGTGTTCAACAGTTTCTAACATCTTCTCCATCTTTTTGTGTTTTTCCTCTGAGGAGCTTATTGGATGTCTAGGAACTACTTTCCTGGAGCAATGCATATGATAAATTCTAAATGTTTAATTTTTGATTGGAATTAGTTTGTCTTATTGTTGACCAATGGATGACTAGTGCTTTGACAACTGGGCGTGTCATAGATGGGCAGACATGCTTGATCTCTAAAACAACATCCCCTAATTCTTGTAACAACATTGTCAAAGAGTGTGAAATATCCCAAGCGCGTCTCCCTAGGCCTGTCATTACACAATCAGTTACGATGTGCCATAACTGTTTAATTACTACTCTGTTTTATTGCCGGACAGATGAAGCTTCTAAATCGTGCTAAAACATGTTTATTCTGTTTATTTACGACCATTGTCTGTTATATTTACATTGATTAGGCCCATTTCCGTTCTGTATATGATGTAATAATACACAATCTGTAAAACTTCTCTCAGCCAATCATAACCTGCCACATCACATCGCCCTTTCTCGCATGCGCAGTAAAGGCAATATCGTTCACCCGGGAGAATCCCTTTTCAGACTGTCAAATTGAGAAGCCTAAAATTTGCGTACTTTGAAGGGCGATATCTTTGTTATTAGAGGACCGATGAAAACGTGTTTTGGTGTTTTTTTAAGTTGACAATGTTTTCTGTACATATTTACCAATTAACATGGGAAAAATTATGAGGTTTCTTGTTGTTTAAATTTAAAATTGATGAGCAATAACAAAATGTCGGTACTCTTGGCTCCAGACATCTCTATCCATCAACATAACTACACGACATAACCATGATGAAATCAACCATTCTATGGTTAACTTCAATACCTGGTATGACCATCACCGGCAGTCACAATCACAACACACCTTCTCTGCAATTGATTAAACAAAATGGTTGATAGTGTTCATAGGGAACATTTTTACGCCTCGGAGGTGACAGAATAAAGAGTCACTCTCTTCATCCCACAAGCACTCGATGGGGTTTAGGTCCGGCCAAACAGCCAGCAATGGCGTTGTGTTGGTGCGATCCTGTTGCAAGAAGGCTTGTTACTTCAAACTTCAAACTGTGCAGTGAGAGGAGAGCTTGGATGGAAAAGTTGTATCACTAAACAAAGGATTGAAATATTCCGACTCTACTCAAGATTAATCAAACACAACAGACTTTTATTAGATTCATTAAACAGTTGGTCTAAAAGAAGAAAATCTTCCTGGTTATCACGGGTTATCTCCCTTAGTGGAAAACGTGGTATTAACATTATTGAAGCAGAAGAAATGTCAACCACAGGCTTTATTAATAAGGTTAAACAAAGGCTTTATGTGTTAGATAATGAACAATGGTTTTGTGCGCTATGGAAGGATAAAAATCAATTAAATGGGAATAAACTCAGAACTTACAGATCCTACAAGAAAGATCTACTCCCTGAAAGTTATCTTTTACAAAATATTCCACGGTATAAAAGAAAATATCTTGCCAAGCTCAGATGTGGATCTCTGGGTTTATCAATTGAATCTGGAAGATATACACAACCTGTTACACCTCTACATCTACGGAAGTGCCCCTTTTGTGATACTCTAGGGGATGAAGTTCATTTCCTAATTGACTGTTCTATGTATGATGATATGAGATATCCCTTACTTAGAAGTGACTGTATTCAAGAGAATATTGCGGACCTCTCATCAGCTGAGAAAAATAATAAATTAATGACTTGTGATGGCATCCGGCACCTTTTATTTGAATGGGTTTAAAATTTTAACATGTTTATGCGAAGAAGTAGATTTTTAAGCAATATACATACAATGTAAACAAGAAAGTATGTGTAATGTTGGAGTGCCTGGGGATGTATGTTTTGGTGAGTCTGTGAGTCTGTATTGTATGCTGATTGATAGAGTATATACCTCATTGAGTGGCTGAGAGAGTGGATGGATTTGTATGGGTAGGTTAGGGAGTATATGAGGGTGTGAATGTATGCGTTTTGTGGTGGTTGGTGATTGATATGGGTGTAGTTAGACAGTGAGAATGTACATGTATAAGTGTAAAGAATGAGGGCTGAGTGGTGGGTGAGTGACAGAGTATGTATTGTTGGATGTTGGCACTTGATGAATGATGTTGAGTTAATATGATAGTTTGAAGGGAGTAAGAATATGTATGTATGTATGTTGGTATGTATGTATGTATGTGTGGGTGTGTGTGTGTGTGTGTGTGTGTGTGTGTGGGTGTGTGTGTGTGTATGTATGTATGCGTGTGTGTATGTGTGTATGTGTGTACCTGAGTATGTATGTATAATGTGCTAATTATATAACGTGTGGATGTGTGCGTATATGTGTGTAGTGTATACATGTATGTACATACTAATATACTAATGTATGGTATGTGTATGTATGTGGTGTAGACAGGTACTAATGCACTAATGTACTAATGTATGGGTATGTGCGTATATGTATGTATTGTATACATGTACTAATCCACTAATGTACTAATGTATGGATGTATGTATGTACCAAATGTATGTTCTAACACACTAATGTACTAACGTATGGGTGTGTGTAGGTATGTACTGTACGCATGTATTAATGGATGTATGTATGCTCGTAAGCCTGTATGTTCGCAAATATGTATTATTGTGAGGTGTGTGTGTGGGTGTGCTTTATTTTTTTTATTTTTTTTCTCTTCATTTATATGTATTACAGTGTTATATGTGATCCTAATGCATTGTCTCTTGTAGCCTTTTGGCGGCTTTTACATTTATAATGTATGCATTATTGAAATATTTTAGAATGTAAGGGATGAGACAAAAATAAACAATTTCTCTCTCTCTCTCTCTCTCTCTCTCTCTCTCTCTCTCTCTCTCTCTCTCTCTCTCTCTCTCTCTCTCTCTCTCTCTCTCTCTCTCTCTCTCTCTCTCTCTCTCTCTCTCTCTCTCTCTCTCTCTCTCTCTCTCTCTCTCTCTCTCTCTCTCTCTCTCTCTCTCATATATTCGGGCAGAGTGGGGACGAGTGTTATCATGTTGAAATTGACAGTTGTCATAGCTAGCAAAATGAGTTTAATGTGAGGACT
>OU744729.1:46661912-46734930 GCA_916613615.1 Steromphala cineraria
GAACACAAAAAACATGAAGCTTGATTCCTTACACTTTTATGTTCATTCGAGTGAGTGAGTGACTGAGTTATTGTTTTACGCCGCCACGGCAATATTTCAGCCATTAGCGGCGTTATGTTTACTCCAAACACAAATGACAATTTTCTGTTTACAATAGACTTATTTTAGTCTCTGAAATTTCTTTTAGTAAAAATCTTATTTTATCAAATTTTTAAAAGGTGCCTCAGACAAATAGAGATTTTCAGACAGCCCAGATCTAGACTTGCTTCCATCGGGTGAATTATATGCTCAAGCGTCTGTGTGTAAGACTATGTTTACAACAAATCAACACAATACAAAGTGAATGTTTTATATTTAGCGGCGGACATTGGGCGATGAAGAATTACGTCCCTTGAGCCTACTATCAACTGTACAACTACTGTTATATCTAATGCGCCCTGATTTGAAAGTTATTGATACAAACTCATTTCCCTGCATATGTGAATGTACATACTGTACATATATTCTTAAAGAATCGCGAATTGATAAACTTTTCTATTTGTAATGAATTCCAATAGCAGAAAAAGTCATGTCATTGTTTTTCCGTTAGTCTTTAATTGATGATAACCTCAAACCTATCTCCTAGTAATTTATATCAATAAATATTTAAATGCATTGGCATCACAACACTATGCCCAGGTCGCTTATGTTCGTGAAACTGTCAGGTTCCCTATTATACAGTCACTCTGAAAACGGTCGCTTCTTTATGTATTTTGCAGAACGGTAAATTTATACATGAAATTAAAAAAAACTTAATTCTTATTTAGGTAAGAATGTCGGTAAAAAAATAAAATTATATGAACTATTCAAAAGAATTTTCAAAATTTGTAATTTGTCATTGAAAAACTTTTTATAATGAGCGCATATTAAAAATGTGTATCAAAGAAACACTCTATATCAATCAAACAATGATGTGAAAAACTGAATTAAGAGGCAAAGAAGCAAAGAAGCAAAGGCAAGTTAAATCTAGATGAAAAGTTTTCTGAAACGTTTTAGATGGATATGGAAAACAATTACTATATTTTTTATTCGGGGGGCAATCTGAGTAGCATTGTTTTCCAAATGAATCACATTATTTTTAATGAAATCGTCTTACCAACCGATTATTGTTTTCGCCTAAAATGAAACCGGCTGAAAATAAACAGATTTTGATTGGGAATGTACAAATCATAACCTCAGCTATTTTCATTCTTCTCTGTAAACATTTCAAGTGTTACTCAATACTCAACGTGAACTTAGCAGGTTGCTAATTTTCTGAAGGACACATTAACAGATCAAAATTTATTACTAGTATCTAAAAGAAATATTGATTTTATTAGATTTTGACTGTTGATTGAACATGAAATGAGATTTATGTTTATATTAATATTTATTTTTATTGTATATCATGCTGTAAACAATAACAGAGAAAACAGAAAAAACATAGAAGGTTAGAAATACATATACCACAAGCCTTAAAATCGAAATTGAATATATCGTTAATTGATAAAACGTGCCAACACGATACTGTTATAAATAACAAACGTCGGCAGTAAATAAGTTGTTAGGAAAACAGCACACACCAAATTTGCAGCCGAACTCTTCGCTTCCATTCATGAACGATCTTGCGTTGAATTAACATAATCAAGCTAGTAAACGAGGCTCGCATATGAGTCATTTCACGATTCAAGTGACATTGTCACAATTTGACAATTAGCCGTTATGTAATTAGTGGAAATGAAGATGTGCATTGTTCCAAAAGCTATCGCCAGGAAAAGCGTGCCCTTCGACTCGACGGAACTGTGCTTATCGGCATGCAAGGAAAACCAGGAATCAGGATAGCCAGATAAAATTGGCAGCTGATGCCAAATGTAGATACACCCGTGCACAATGGAGAAAGGGTGAGTATTAAGAGATTCTGCCAAATCTAGAATAAATTATTGTTGAAACAAGTTGTAAACAAGATGTCTGTCAGATATGTGTCACTTTGTTTACGTTTGGAAAAATCAGCTGTTGTGTCAAGGCATTGTGTTATGGCAATTTTTTTGTGTGTGTTTGACAGTATTTCATTGTCAATGAAACAGTTTAATGTTTGAATAGATATCATATTTTATCGAGGTCTTGTCAATGAATCACCAACTATTAAAGTGACACACTTTGTGGACATCAATCAACATTTAATGCTTTACCATAGCTGTCATTTAGCAAGGCTTGTTTATTTATAGAATTTTATTACCCTTGACATAAAAATATGTTCATCATGCTCTCACTAACTATCTTGTCATTATCTCTGTTAGGATATTATATTTAGGTTTTTATCAAATTGTTGCTTTGAGATTCCTGACATATGAACCTCTTTTTGAAACAAAAGAACAACAATGATTTCAGAACACACATTTAGAAAATCTTTGTTTAGATTCAAGAGTAACCATGATATTTCACTTCACTTGTAACTTGTTATTTCATAAAAGTAAATAATAATCTAATGTGTATTACTGCACCATTATACGGTATCAATTGAACTCGCTGTTTATTATATAAAAAGATGACCTCTGGGCTGAGTCATGACATGATTGTTTGTTTGTTTAGGAATGTGAATTTTTTATCAATATTTATCACTTTGTTTATGACAGATATGAAATACATGCCAATACAGCCATCATGTTTACGTTGTTTACACAACATGTGCAAGTGCAGCTGTTAAAAGAATAAACAGCTGTTTAATCTCCCCTGAACAGCTGTTTTTATAATAGCATGAAATTTGATGAAGGAATGCTAGCTTAGAGATTAGTTCATCAGCAAATTTGCTCTCTTAGAGATATAGCCTAAATGAAACTTATAGTATACTGTATGCCAACTTTTAAAGTTCTCCAAGCATTTGTAGTGAACTGGTTCAAACGACTATTGACTTGTTAGGTTATTCAGTTAATATTACTTTTTTGGAACCTTTTTTCTCAAAACGAGTGATTAAGTTGATAATAAATTACCATTGATTTCATTCATTTGATTTACAATTTTGCAGGGTTGAATTTTCAATACTTCTTTAAAACATCATTAGTTTCTATAAAATTTTCAAAATGGCTATTGACAGACCAGTTTTCATAATTTTGTTATTGTTTGTCTTCATTTGACCTTAGGGATAAAATCATAAAATGATAATGAAATATTAGTCATAAAGAGAGTTTTCCATTGTTTAACTGTAAGACCTTTTACCGTAGTAACTTACAGCATACTTGAAGTGGTCACTTACACCAGTTACAAGCTTACCCAAGTTATTATAATTTCAAGGACTCGTTAAAGATAAGCAAAGATAACAATCTGCATCTGTATATCTAAAAACTATTTGCAAACAAAATTCATGAACTTATTAAGAGCCTAGTATCCTTATACTTGCCATGAGTAAGCGACTCTTTGCATGATGTGGATGCATGCAACTTAAATAACTTTATCACAGTAAATTTCAGTGAAACTTGGTAAACTTAGTTTCTCAGCTATGATGAGATATAACCTATTTTCTTGTTCACCTATTTGTAGACAGGGATGCATTTGGAGGTTTTAGGTAATCTATGGCATATCTGAGCAAAGTGTAATATATTTGTAGTTGTTAATTAACGTTTTGAAAATACACTTTTTGATAGAAAGTTAGAAACACTTCACCAATAATGAATATGGAGAAGAAACTGTCTTTTGTGAACAAGAAGTCATATATTTTCAAATTATGACTATTGTTTTTCTAGCATATGATGTAATTTGGTATGTGTTTTGATAAGTTTTAACTAGAAATAAGTTACACAAGTAAGTATACGTAACAGTACAAGACCGACGTAGTGGAATGAATGTTAAACCCTTCATCAACCTCCAGTATAACGTGATAGTAAATATGTATCATCTAACACACCAATATCTGGTTACTGGATACATAGCTTATTGCAACTCTACCATATCTATAAACAAATGACCTGAGACCAAAGGAATATTTTTATCCTTAACTGCCCCTGTATGACACAACTTTCTACAGTCCCTTTGTCTGGCTAGTTTATGCCTTGCTGCGTTCCCAAAACATTCCTGTGAGTTTGCAGCTACTACAGGTCTACAGCGAGTCTACTGAAAATCTTAAAGAGCAACTCCATGATTTTCATCTTATAAAGAGTTTGCTTCAATGCGAACGTGAATGGCATAATCAATCATATTAATAAAATCCATCACATTTATCTCAAAATGGCAAATAAAAGGTAACTACTTGTTTTCAATGGACAACTTAATACAATCATTTATGGTTGCGGATGGCAAGGTTACATTGAAACTAGTTATATGACCTAACAAATAGTATCAACTCATAACTGTCTGTCTATATGCTTTCGATAAGTTGCAAAAAATTATGTTGGACTGATTGACTCGAGTCGTTGTCCCGTTTTCAATCACAATTCAGACTTCAAACCTTCCTATTTTCACTATTCAATGTCCATTAGCTTTTAGATGATACTTTCCTGCAACAGTCAATACTTCTTGATCAAGTGACAGTATTAAAAAAGTTCATCATTTGTGCCTCCAACAACCCACAGAAGGGCTCTTTCAGAAGATTACTACTCATCATGAAAGAAAATGCTCCACAGAAACCAGATATATTGGTGCTGCGTTGCAAAGTTTAGATTAACCGAAAGCCAGTGATTTGGCCTGTTGTGAGTTATCCTTGTGGGCAAATTGATCATAAAGCCTTTAACTACAAATATTTGGGAATCCTCTTTTAGCAAATGACCCATCATGGATTATGGCTATGTTTTTGTTTGTTATTATTCCAGTAAATAGTAAGTATTCAAGTGTTGTATAATTAAATGTAACAAGCTTTTCAAAGTTCAGCTTACTGTCGTGGAGCCAAATGAAATTCTGATACAATCTGTGTGGATTTCCTGCTTTATAGGATATGGGTTAATAGTTATATCAATTTTAGGGGTGAAACAGTACATCTAAGCTTTGCTTTTGACTTTATGATGTGTCACTGGAATACTGGTTTGGTATAAATTTAAATAACTATCCTGTAGTATATTATAAGCTAATTGCATTTAATGCTCTTGGTTTATCCAATGGTCTAGGTTCAAATCTTTCCAATTTCTTGAATATCCTAAATCTAAAACATGCTGTCTTTGTTGAAACAGCGTGCCAAGTGGAGAATTTAACCTCTTTTTAATTTCTTTTTCTCATCATTTTAAATAATTCTTATCATTATGGCAGCTTTGTAAGTGATATGAAACTTTCATCGTGGAATTTAAATCAAGGTCATATTGATGAAAAGATACTTACCTTTCAAATATCTAGGGCTACAAACCTAATGAATATGCCACATGTATGATGTAACATTGAGCCAAACTTAGATGGTGCTTGTAGCAAAAAGTGTGTTAATTGCCACATATTTTGGCAGTGAATCAAATTTAGCTACACCTTTATTTACAAAGTACTAAAGCTTGTTATCTCTTGCATCAATGTTACTAATGTTTTCTACTGTACGCTTGAGCTTTCATCTATCGAAATTCTTATATGAATGTGTCCATCTGACTTTAGAACTTTCAAATAATATTACAAGCTGTTTTTTGGATTATTGTCCTAATATGTATAAATATATATTCTTCGGATGATAAAATGGTTTAATTTTATTTGCCCTTTTTGCAAATGACCCTTGCTTTATTTTGGTTCAAGGATGAGTTGGATCAAAACAATGGTCATTTCAGGGAATTAAAATTTCAAATATTTCCTGGTATGCTACTGGGATATGACCTTATATCATCAGGAAGTTTCCCCTCCACAAGGTCTGAAAGCATCTCACTTACTCTCTGATGGAACAAGTTGTGTCCTTGTAGCGTCAATATTATGAAACTTTTATTCAACAGAGCACGGTCCAATTAGTAGGGACTTGTTCAATCAATTCTTTCTATGACGGGTTTGCTTGTAACCTGCTCATTTATCTGTGGTGAAGAAATGTAGCTTAGATTAAGAAGATGATAAGATCAGTGTGTAGATTTGTTGGTGATTAACTGAAACAAATACTGTCAATATATAATGAAGCAATATCCTAAGATTACATCTGTTTTAAATATTGTGATATTTTGATATTGCAATTTAGACAGAGAATCATTCACCACAGCATTGCTATTTTTGGTACATTCTAAATGTAAGTTGAAAAGGCTAACGAATTTACATTTACAATAAAACATGATAAATTTTAAAATATTAACACAATACAACAAAATCAGGATGCATATGAAACATTATAGAAGACCAACTTGTTAAGCAATATTGTGATGACATATGTATTCTGGGACTGCAATGAACAATAGTTGTATACTCTCTATTATTTCATCTCTTGAAAACTGATGGCTAGCTCTGAAAAGTTTGAAAGTAATTTCGGTTTTGGAAATTTTCGTCCAGTTTAGTTAAAATGGTCACCAAACTAGTATAGACTCAGGTGTTAACTCTTAGTCGATAGCCAATGTTCTTTATTCATATTTGGGGCTTTAAAAGCTCTCAAGCTACGGTAAATGCTAATAAGCAGCATTTTTAGCAGTCAGTGGTTGGCGTGATGGTTTTGAATAACTTGTTCAATATCTGGTCTTACAACATATTTTTCTTTATTGCTAGATGTAAACCAAAATAAATTTATTTTATTAATACATTATGCAGGCAAGAGAACAGTCATGGTTTGATAAGTTCAAACTATGTGTGTGGTTTCATTTTATTGAAATATAAAATACAAGAAAATTCATTACCAAATCATATTTCATGTTTTTTTTGTCATTGGGAATGAATACAGAAATTTATAAAATGTGCTGGCCGCAAATAGTATGAATACCCATTAGAAATTTGTAATCCATACTAAGGTTTTCAAAACTCATAGGTATCATATCAACATGGGAAAAAGCTTATCTGGAGCTCTTGAATAGGTTACTTAGTTTTGTTATGATATGAGCATAATTTTGGTTATAAAGATGCTGCATGCCAATATAATGATTTTTAAAGGATTTGCTTGACTTCCCAGAATGTATTTTGGCTTGTGGTGATTTCAGATAAGCAGTAGTAGTTCAGCTAACTTAGAAGTTATTACTACAAGTACTTGGATAAGGAAACAGAAATAGGTCATAAGCTTATTTGATTGTATCACATCATATTAAATTATGAATAATAGATTTGTATCATTTTCATTATTAGTGACTATAATGTAGGTCTTTCTTGATTGATTTAAATAATGATGAAATAATTTTGCAGGCAATTGTAACCATTATTTGTCCCTTTAAGTGAACATGTTTTCTAACAGGACATAAAAAATATTTTTTTTACAAAGATTTATTATTGTACTCAGTACTCACAAACAGAGTTAACATTTCTGACAAGACATTCAATTATATCAAAGTTGGTACAGAGATGTAATTTGGTACAACATAAGTCATAAGAAAAGTAGCAAAGTTCAATTTTCTGATTTTCTGATTTAAAAAGATTGGTACAAAGTGATATCATGGTACACCATTAGTTAAAAAAAAGTAACAAAGTTTTTTTTGTGACAGGACGTTCAAGAAGATCAAGTTTGGTACGGAGACGTATCATGGGGAAACACATGAAGATGTACCGCTGGTACAACTGGAGCCCCTTGATGAGGAGTTGTTCGCCAGCTACTCTGGTCCTGACAAGGGACTTGCTATTGTGGAGGACGCTCAGGAAAACAGTAAGTTCAAGGGTTGAAATTGTTTAGTCTAGTTATGTTGGTATTTACAAAGGTTTGAATTTCCCTCTTATTTATGATCTTAAACAAATTATTTTATCATTATCATGATAAAAATTTAAGTTTAATAGTAATATGTTTGTTTTTATTTCAGAGATTGAGTTTATATCTTACAGTGAAATTCTTAAATACGCACATCTTAAAACCTGTTTTATTATTTCAGCTCAAGAGATAATGTCATTGTTATATATATGTAACATTAAAAGATGCTTTTGTTTACAGAGCAAAAATATGATATGACATTTTGAATTCAAAACAGAATTTAAAATGATACTATCAAATCAAATTAAAGGTATATAATAATATATAACAGACTTTCGAGGATCCTTCCTATCAAATACCTGTCATGATTGTAGAACAAATGGTTACTAATTACCTAACGTGATGTTTTATAGCTTCTCTCGAGTAGTCAACATGTTGCTAAATAGTTGATGGTTTTGTTTAAGATGGAAATGAGAAGCCAGTTGCTGGTTGTACAAGTTGGAACAAGAAGGAACAGCAAGCTTATGGGATCTGTATATCCCTCTACGAACAACATCCCATCAATGGAAAAATGTCAGGTAGTTACATCTTATGCATTTCTTGTGTGTGGCTTATGTCCCTACATGAAATATCAAATTTGATGAAATTAAAGAAGCAGTCAGTCATTCTATGCATTTCCTGTGTAAGGCTTATGTCCCATCATGAAGTATAAGGTTTGATGAAAAACTCAACAAGCAATCAGTCATCATATGCATGTCTTGTGTATGGCTTATGTCCCATCATGAAGTATAAGGTTTGATGAAAAACTCAACAAGCAATCAGTCATCTTATGCATTTCCTGTGTATGGCTTATGTCCCATCATGAAGTATAAGGTTTGATGAAAAACTCAACAAGCAATCAGTCATCATATGCATGTCTTGTGTATGGCTTTTTAAAGAAATAAAATATCTGGTTATGTCCAAAATGGAATGTTGAATTTAATGAGAAAATAATCAAGCAGTCAGCCAATAGCAAGACATCCAGAGGAATAGAGCAAGCTGAAGAATTTTAACAAGATTGAGATCTAAGCAATTTACATGGGACATGCTCTGTCATGTTGGCTACAGGGCTGTAAAATTATGAGGAAATTAATTAGGTACGCTGAAAGTAAAGGTAATATTTGCAGTGTGAGACATGACCTGTGCTGAAATGAGCCATTAGCTCTCATTAACATCTAACATTAGCAATGCATGACTGTTAGGTAAGGTCTAATGGTAATGAGATTGGATTATGAATTGTCAGGAAGATCTTATTTCATGCACTGGTATAGCATAAGTAAATGTTGATTAAATATATATCCCTCAAAAACTATTAAAGTCTGACATAATGCAGATGACAAATAAATGTTCTGTCTATATAATGGTAACATAAAGCAGTGTTTGAATTAAGCTAAAAATATAGCCAGCCCAAAATTGGTATTTTGTAAATTATAATGGTAAAATTTAAGAAAAAGCTCAAAAAGTTACCAGCCCAGACCAAAAGTAACCAGGTACCGGGCTGTCGGACGGGCCTTATTTCATACACTGCATAAAGATAAGGATATCATTTTAGTTTTTTCAAAACTGCTTATGTGATCCATCAGCAAAATTGTGATGGGTTTTGGCATCTCTGTATACATCAGTATTATGACCTAAACTTAATTTGTTTTAAAAATAATAACAAAGCCCAGCCATTGAAATTGAGTTCTCAAATTCTTCAGGTGACCCAGTCGCAGATGCATTTGCAATCTGTGCGCGTAAGAACAACACCCTATTGCTGATAGCGGACGGAGTCAACTGGGGGGAGAAGTCCCGACTGGCCGCTCGATGTGCTCTCTACGGCAGCATGGCCTACATCAACAAGAAGATGTTTGAGGAGAGAAGACCTCCCACCTCTACTCAGGTCAGTGTAAGATAAGGAACTGCATCACCAATGGCATAATGTCTTGGTCCTCTTCACTACATCACACAACAGACTTTTCATCAGGAAATTCTGTATTGAAATAACCCACCCTTAATTTAAATTTAAGAGTAAGTCATCATAATCAATTGACTATAACCTTAGTGTTTTATTTTTGTAAGTCAAGTTGTTTCATTTGGTTATTGCTGCATTATAAGGGCAGGTAATTAGCAGCCCCGTCTAAGGACAGGGCTGCTTTCAGTGTTTGTGCAATTCCGCCGCCGCCGCCGCGTACGCGCTCATACTAATTGCTATAACTTTTTTCTACTAAGCTTTCCAGAACTTGTATTCATACCTTACTGCTTATACCTCGGGGGAACGATTTTGACATGTTCACTTTCAAGGTCAAAGGTCAAGGTCACGAAATATAAAATCACTAAAAAATTCCTTGTAAACACGATAACTTGAAAAGTTTTTGTGCTATGAAGCTCCTACTTGGTATATATCATCCTTGGAAGAGTAACAAATTTTGAAAAGGTTTTCGCTACAATCTGTCCAAGGTCAAGGTCACAGCGAAGTCATGACTTTAGCATGGTTTTGCGAAAATGCTTTATTTTAACTATGAACACTTTTAATCAATAGATGATTGTTATACTCAATAAAGAGTGTTCATTGATTGTGTAACCTTGAAGGTCAAAGGTCAAGATCATGAGATTTGTGTTATTACAATGTGTAACTAATTTTGATATAACTTAATCCTGTTAAGCTTTTCAGAACTCATAAATATGTATAATTGTTTACACCTCTAGGGACTTAAAATGACATGTTCACTTTCAAGGTCAAAGGTCAAGGTCATGAGCTATAAAATCACTAAAAAATTCTTTGTAAACGTGTTTTCTTGAAAAGTTTTTGTGCTATGGAGTTAAAATTTTGTTTATACTATCTCTTGAGAAGTACAAAATTTTGGAAAGGTTTTGGGTACGAACTGTCAAAGGTCAAGGTCACAGCAAGGTCAATAAATATTGAGAAACTTGATTATTTTAACTTTGAACACTTTAATTTGTTACATTAATGTTATTTTCAATGAAATGTATTCATTGATTGCGTGACCTTGAGTGTCAAACGTCAAGGTCACAAGCAAATGTCCAATATGCTGAGGCTTGTAGAAGGCGGAACAGGGTAAGGCAAAACCCCAAGTTTCGGGGCTGCTCTGTTTTTGCGGTGTCCCGCAAACACTAATCTAGTTTGAGTACATTATTTCCTTATGAAATTCCTGGGGGTGACATCATAAGAGCATCAAATCATCCAGTCCTTAATAACCAAGAGGAAATAGTCAGTGATCTGCCAGCATGGGGAAATACTTTGGCACTGAATGAGTGTGTTGTAATTTGCTTTTGATATTTTTGTTAATACAACCATTACTTGCATACTTAAATGAAGTTTTAAACTTCAAATTTTCACCTTAACCCATTTATGCATGACCTCTCAGATTTTAATTTAATTGTGACAATTTATAGTTCATAACTTGCAATGAAGGGAATCATTTGTTATTTTTCCCTCAAGTAATTTTTTCCGTGTTATTTTGATGATTGAATTAGCGTCCCATATATGGGACGACATGCACAGGAGGGTACAGGTTTTTTATATGCACATGATGAAACCAAATTTTTTGACAGATAATAAATTTTAGTTTGACAACATCTTGGGGACTTCCTCCTTCAGAAATGCAAGCAATTTCAGAATTTCTGATTTCAGGTGTACTTCAGCAGAGCAATCAATCAAATTTTGCGTGAAAAACTTAGTATATGTAGTATTCAAGCATTAACAATTTCTCCAGAGAGCGGGTAAAGGAACATTGACCACCACGTTTGGTTCTTCATGAGGTACTTCTAGCACATGAAATGCTCTGATTAACTCATTTCATCCTTAAAACCATCCTCATCTTCACTATAATCTGTGGCAGCAGAAAATTCGGATAAGTCCATATAATTATATATCAGCAGAGGGTTAATCAGTCACTTATAATTTTTTTCTAATTTTATTACCTTTCAGGTTATCCTTTCCAATAAATATCAAGACAAGAAATTATATTTCTTCACAAGAATAATTTCCGAGAATGACCAAAAAACCTGTACCCTCTTGTGCATGACGTCCCATAAGTGGGACGCTAATTTGACAAAAGTTAGAGCATGGAAAAACATTTAGTTGACTTTCACTTTTATTTTTAGTTAAACTATTTAACATTGAAAAACATTAAAAACAAGTCAATTTAGTTCAAATGGAAAATTCAATTATTCAGTGGTACCTCAAACTTTGGCAATTTGCTAAATTAGTATCTTCTCTGTTTCAGGTCGTCAGATTTCACCGTATTTAAATCTACAACTATTTAACTTTGTTGACATATAAATACGACATCTTCCCTTTAAAAAACAGCTTACAGCAAATATCTATCTTATATATGAACAGAGAACCAGACCATTGAATTAGCGTCCCATTTATGGGACGTCATGCACAAATGGGTTAAATTCAACTTTCTACTAACTTTTTGCATTATGATTTAAGACAATCCTTAGGTTTTCAACAAGCCTTTAGATTATTTGAGTGATCCACAATTGTGACAATCATTTTGCATCTGAAATCTCATATCAAAACTAAAAACAATCTGACATTTCAGGATGTTCTTATACTTCTTCGAAGATCCTTCAACGAAGCTCACAGGGTAATATTGGAGAAGGAGGGAGGTTTAACAACAATGTGTGCATGTATGATCGCACCTGTCGCAAACTCTGACGAGTACGCAGTGTGTTGCGTAAATGTTGGAGACAGTTTTGGTTTTGTATTCAGCCACAATAACGGCATTCGTGAAGTGACCATCGGATCTCATGACGTCTCATCCGAGCGAGATATTCGAGATGCAGGAGGGGCACTTGGACCTGTTGATGGCAAAAATCCTGAATTGCATAATTTAACATACTCTTTGACATTCTGTCACGCTGGTGACATTGTCTTTCTCACCACAGATGGAATATCTGACAATTTTGACCCGGTTGTGACTAAGATTGCTTTACCTCGACGAGCCAATGATGACAACTTTAATAACATGGATCCTGACTCTCCTCATTCAGCAATGCATGCTAAACCCGAGATGGAACCCAGAGAGAGACATATCTACTCCATGAAGGAAATGGAGAGAGTTGTCCATGAGTTTGAGCTTGTGACAGAGGAACAGTGCTCGGCTCAAGAACTGTGTGGAGCTATGGTTCAACATGTCCTCATGCTAACAGACGGCAAGAGAAAGATTTTGGAAAATCCTGCGCTGTATGCCCGAAGGAAAATGACGCAAACAGAGAGAAATAGAAGAGATTCCGAAATCGTGGAAAAGATGTCTAAAGCTCCAGGCAAGCTTGATCATGCTTCCATCGTAGCCATAGAAATCGGTGCATTCAACCCAGTTGAAGAGGAAAATGAGGAGAACATTTCCCCTGATAATGCTACCTCTGAAAGCACCCTCATAACGGGACCCCACACTCTCCCCTTACCATCCCCCACCCACCCCACTTCACCTCTCTCACCGACATCTCCAAACTCCAAAAAATCCGGACCAAAGAAATTTTTTGCAAAACTGAAAAATATTCCTTCTCCAACACTCCCATCTCCCAATCGTTCCACTCCATCGTCTCTACCAATTTCTCCGAGAAAATCCAGGCACCGTTGGGGCCGAAGCAGAAATCAATCTGAGTCTGGCATACCGTCTTCCCCGACGGCGCCAACATCACCAACAATCCCTGAATCCCCACTTGAAACCGATCCAGAGCCGGGTGCCCTTATTTCTTCCCCAAAGAACAAAAACAAAGGGAAGGACTACCAAAGAAGTATATCTTACGAGTCTGCAATGTAGATCTTCAACAGGCAACAAATTCGCATGGAGGTGCTCTTATGACTTTATGTTGTAAATGTTGACCATTAGTGATATTATGTGAAGTACAGTTATATTGTCTTCTTTTTGTCTTGTTCCCCGTGTTGAATGTCTTTTAGGAGTAGTTGCGTTGTTTTCAAAACCCTGGGCATTTGTTAGGGCTCTGTCTGACTTCATCCTTTTTAGATAGGAAAATAAAACTAAACTAAGGAGACTAAAAGATGTTTAAAATTTATGTGATCAAATTGGATAATTATATCTCTTATCCCACATCAAATGATGTAGACTATTGAGAGGAAATAATCATCTTATGGTTTTGTTGGAAGACCAATGTTTAAGAATCATGTCCCTTATTTTTATCCAAAATTTTTACGAATATTTATATGCTTTTGATGATACATGTGTGAAAAAGAAGTTACAAAATGTTTTCTTTTCAAAACTAATATGAAATTAACTTTGGTTAATTTGTTATAAAAAAATATTGTTGCTACTAATATTTGTTAATTTGTTTTTGTTTAGAATGTTCAGTTTTGTTATTAAGGTATTTTCCTAACAGTATTATTCCATGTTCATTTTAAAACTGATTATCATATTGAAAACAGGGTTATCCTCTAAAAATTAAATCAGTCGAATGTTACAAAAACTGCTGAATGTGCTTGCAGAGCTTGTCTATTCAATGAATCTCACATATGCTCACCTCATAAATGAACCTTCATTTGAAAAAAAAAGAAATTTGATTTTTGTCATAAAAATTCATTTATATCCACTTTATGATAACTTATTAATAAAACAGTTCTATTTTGAGATTATATGAATGTCAAATCTTATTAGGGATATTAACTTACCTTGACTTACCGTATTTGACCTATTAAGGGCCCTCAGCAGTTACAAAAATGAAAAAAGGGGGCGCTTATTAAATCATTCATGTGAAATATACATGTATAAATGTTTGTATATTCTTGATCTACATACAGTTTATTAGCAAAAAGTTACAAATCAAATTACCGTGATAAGAGGACGGAAATCTATTCTCAAAACCATTTTTACAGATATCAGGTTTTGTGCAGTTTCCACCGCGTCCGCCGTGTAACATTTTGTAGGTTTGTCAAAAAGGTAACTCTGGAGAGGGAGCCCTCAATGTTTTTTGAGTTAATAACACTGTTCGGGGGCGCTTATTATGTCAAATACGGTAAGTATTGGAACAGTCATATGACTTTATTTTTCAAGGGTAATGAAAACCTTAAATGTACTGGTAAGTTGGTATTAATTCAGGGTATTGATATATTTTTACATTGAGAACTCATTGACTGTATTAAGTCATTGTCATTTAATTGTCATTTAGTAATAATAAGTGTAATGAAAATGCCGATTTTAATGGCAATGCTTCATCTGTCTTTAGGTATAAATTAATTTGTGCTTCATTTACAAAAATATACTGCTCAAATACTTATTCTGTTGCTTTATCTTCATAATAAACTGATTTCTTTGTTAACGGTATTTAGAACATACTGTCCTCCTGCATACAAACTCATTCTGTGTCAGTTCTAGAATAATTTCACAGTCCCTTCTATGTAAATCCTTTTACATCAACGTTAAATATTTCATTTTTCAATGTGATTTAATTCAAAAGGATATATCTACTTTTTATGAAACATTATAGATTAATTTTAGTAAAAGATTTATTGGAATTATTATATGAATAATGGTGATAATTCAGAAAGACGTTCCTCTTACATTTCCCCCAAGGTCAGAGACAAATTTTTATCTCATAAGAAAACTCCTTGAAAAACTCAAAATGGTTCTTAATGTCGGTTTGAAAAAAATCTACATAAACAATGCTTATTTTGTTTGTTCTGTGATCCAATGTTTTCGTCATCCAAAATGAATTCCTCTTTTTGAACAACTTCTTTTGTCATACCTTTTGGATAAATCTTTTCTTGCTTTAGAAATTAGTTGCCCTCTTATGTATAAACTTTTTTTTTACTTGAATTGAATGTTTTACATAGTTTTATTGAATGTATCTTTATTCTATTGGCGTCTATTTCTAAAATGTCTTTTTACATAATATGTTCAGATGTTTTCTTATGGATTGTTATTTTGTTCAGCTAGTGCTATTATTTGATTCAGTGTATATTTTCATTTTTAGCTCATCAGGACTGAAAGTCCAGATGGGCTTATGGCATGGCCCGTCGTCCGGCGTCCGTCCGTCGTCCGTCCGTCCGTAAACTTTTGACACTTTCGACTTCTCCTCATGAACCATACACATTAGAGAGCTGAAATTTTGTGTACAAGTACCTTAGCATATGGAGATTCTAATTTGTAACTTTGGTGACCCTGTGACCCCAAATAGGGTCACAGGGGTCACAACTTTAAAAACCTATTTTCATCTTCTTCTCCAGTTCCAGAAGGACTAGAGAGTTAAAAATGATATGTGCAGACTCCTTGGCCAATGGGGATTCTAATTTGTAACTTTGGTGACCATGTGACCCCAAATAGGGTCACAGGGGTCACAACCTTAAATACCTATTTTCATCTTCTTCTCCAGTTCCAAAAGGAGTAGAGAGTTAAAAATTATATGTGCAGACTCCTTGGCCAATGGGGATTCTAATTTGTAACTTTGGTGACCCTGTGACCCCAAATAGGGTCACAGGGGTCACAACCTTAAAAACCTATTTTCATCTTCTTCTCCAGTTCTAAAAGTACTAGAGAGTTAAAAACGATATGTGCAGACTCCTTGGCCAATGGGGATTCTAAATTGTAGATTTCGTGACCCCATGACCCCAAATAGGGTCACAGGGGTCACAACCTTAAAACCCTATTTTCATCTTCTTCTCCAGTTCTAAAAGGACTAGAGAGTTGAAAGTGATATGTGCAGACTCCTTGGACAATGGGGATTCTAATTTGTAACTTTGGTGAACCTGTGACCCCAAATAGGGTCACAGGGGTCACAACCTTAAAAACCTATTTTCATCTTCTTCTCCAGTTCTAAAAGGACTAGAGAGTTGAAAGTGATATGTGCAGACTCCTTGGACAATGGGGATTCTAATTTGTAACTTTGGTGAACCTGTGACCCCAAATAGGGTCACAGGGGTCACAACCTTAAAAACCTATTTTCATCTTCTTCTCCAGTACTAAAATGACTATAGAGTTGAAAATGATATGTGCAGACTCCTTGGCCAATCGGGATTCTTAATTGTAGATTTCGTGACCCCATGACCCAAAATAGGGTCACAGGGGTCACAACCTTAAAAACCAATTCTCATCTTCTTCTCCAGTTCCAAAAGGTCTAGAGAGTTAATATTGATATGTGCAGACTCCTTGGACAATGGGGATTCTAATTTGTAACTTTGTTGACCCTGTGACCCCAAATAGGGTCACAGGGGTCACAACCTTAAAAAACTATTTTCATCTTCTTCTCAAGTTCCAAAAGGTCTAGAGAGCTGAAATTATATGTGCAGACTCCTTGGCCAATGGGGATTCTAAATTGTAGATTTCGTGACCCCATGACCCCAAATAGGGTCACAGGGGTCACAACCTTAAAAAACTTTTTTTCATCATCATCTTTAGCTCCTAAAGGTCTATTGAGCTGAAAGACTGCATGTAGACTCCTTGGTCAATTGGGATTCTAAACTGTAGGTTTTGTGACCCCATGACCCCAAATAGGGTCACAGGGGTCACAATCTTAAAAACCTATTTTTCTCCATTAGATGACAGTCTATGACAAATTTATTAACTCCTTGGATATTTTAGTGTGGACTTCTTTCACTGTTTGATACTGGCGATCTAGAAAGTGTTGAGTAATAATACATTTGTTTTGTAATTTTTTTATAGGTTTTCTTGTAATAGGTAACATCAGTTTCATGTTTAGCTCATCTTGCCTGTATAAAGCAAACTTGATATGATGCCTGATGAGCTACAGAGCCAATGGCTCTATTTTTAGTTCATCTTGCCTGTATAAAGCAAACTTGATATGATGCCTGATGAGCTACAGAGCCAATGGCTCTATTTTTCTATTTATTTTTAATTCTTGCCTTTTGTAGATGTTTTGTAAAGCATGCATTCAACGTATATGTATATTTGTGCTCAATTCAATATCATCATATTCCATAGTCTGACCAAAATGCAGATTGAAACCATTACATGTACAAGGATTTGTAAGATGTTGAACCATGGTTATTATATTTTATGAACGTAAATGAGAAAGCTTTCACAATGTTTCTGAAAGAAAGTGGTAAAAAGCATGAGCAGCATAACATGTAACTCCAAGAGAAATTTTAGAGAGATAAAATTTTCACTTTCAGTATTTTCGAAAATGTTTTACAATAATGATAAAACTGTTTGGTCCACAAACAAGCACATTCAGAAGGGTGCAACAAATTGCCATTCCACAAATAGACAAAAATTATTAAAGCAAAAACTTGATTTCAATTGACAAATATGATGCTCCTCTTATGAGGTAGAAAAGACAAGGGTTCAGATTTCAATTATAAATCATTTGAAAACTTCTTTCGTATCCTGTTCATGTAATAGTTTAAAGATCTGTAGTTTTCTCATATTTCATATTCCAATACAAAAGGTCCAACAATTGCTGTTGTGAGCTTTTAGAGGTATCGTGTGGGTAGATGTTGTCCTTACAACTGTGAAGATAACTAGATTTTATAACTACACTTGGTGTTTATTTGAAATAGTATATATGACTATGTTGTTAGTAGATAATAGTGGAAGACATCTCATTGTGTAATAGCATATACTTTTATATTAACTGAAAGAAAAACACTTTGACAGATAGACTTGTTTGTAAAAAGGCAGGTACTTTCATAATATGTTATTTGAAAGAGTATTCAATTAGCTATTTATATAAGTATTTGTTCAGTTCTTAAAATCATGATGGACCTATGCCTTGGTGTCAGGCAACCCGTCATATGTTTGTATTTTTCAAAAATGAATGTGTTCAAGCATCTTAGGGATCATATTTTGTCAATTTGGGACTCTTTGATCCAAAATGATGGCAACCTCAGAAAGCCGGAAATCAATTTTCATCTTCTCCACAACCATAGGCTTTGAAGTCTTCTGCAGTCTTCATGGTTACCGGTACTTTGGATAGTGATTTATAAAAAGATTTGTATAAAGATTCTTTGGTCCTTCCTCAGGGCCTTTTAAAAATTACAAAACTGACATTTTGTTTTCAGGAGCAAATGTTAATGTATATCCAAACTTGTAATGTTGTAAACAGTCTAACGACTACTGTTGACGTTCTTTCCCAACATAATAATGTTACTGTATGTTCCTAAGCCTTATGATCTACAAAGCTTATAGTTGGATTTCATTTGAGAATATATGTATCAGAACATATTGTTATTGCTTGATTGATTTTAACAGATATATATCATATCTACAGTATTAAGCGATTGATGGTAGAGCTTTGTGATTTGCGATATTTCTGCCAGTGATTCTTTATCGTGAAAGATATTTGTTATGAAAAGGATTTAATTGGTAGCTTTTCATGTCTTGAAGTTAGTTAAAGAATTCTTTTGATATGCTAGCCTTTGTTATATCAAATATGGTGTTAGATGATGAGTTTCTGAGAAGCTATTGCCCATTTTAGGATACTTGTTCTTTATCAAACAATTCCCTTTTCAAAAGCAAATTCGTAAAATTGTTGCAAAACAATATATATTTTTATTTGAAGATTTTACTTAATATCATGGAATGTGTACAATGAAGAATCCTTTAAAAAGTTTAATCTAATACTCCTTTTATCATTAAAATTCATTTTCAACAAACTTGTATTTTTATGGCAAATGGGAATATTATCAGTACTTGAGTTATATCTATTCAAAGAGCATAATGTGGAATCAAAATCTACTCTCTCGTTTCCTTAGAGAGGAGAGAGAGATCGAGAGTAATTGATGGGTTGTGTAGTAGAAAACAAATGAATCTCAGCTGATTTTGTATAGATATTTGTAGACTAGCAGATGTTGACGTGACGTTTTGTTTTCTCATATTCTCCCATACATAGCAAAGTCTATCCAAACATTCACCTTCTCTGACATACCTTTTAAAAATATTTTTGAAATTGATTATGAACATTTAATTAAAAATGAAATATCAGTGAATATTTATTAAAATTAAACTGTATTTAAAATAATTTTGACAAATGTTATGTTCAACAACGTTATTCATAGCAATAGATTATCTAACTGATGTTTTCTATTATGAAGGATTCAAAACTGCTTTAAAACCAAAATTATTCATTCGTTAAGAGTTCAACAGATAGATGAATGTCTAGGTAGACTTTGTAATGGCCGACATACAATGGGATGTTTCATGTTAGAGCTGTAGAGGCCTGAGGACAATCACGTCAGTCTATGCAAGTCCGACTTATTCCATCATTATACTGCACCTGTGTACGGTGTTTTGTGTACAAAGTTGTACAGATATTGGTCACTCTTAGGGTAAATCTCTTGCACCTTTGTACACGCTGTATTTGTTCTATAGGTTTGCCTGCGCGAAGCATTTTAGGATCAAAATCTTGATTGCTATGCTGAAAACTTCAAGTATTATGATCTTCTACTTAACCATGAAGATGAATATTGTGAATTTTTTTTAATCTTTGAAAACCAAATTTCTATAGCAAAAACAATTACAATTTGTATTTGTATATTTAGATGTTTTCAAACAAACATTATGTCAGAGTTTCGACTTTCATCTTAAGGATAATTTACATTTTGATTTAAATGTTCTTCACTGAGATCTGGTAAATCAAGTTGTTTAACAGAGAACTTCCACTTTCAGTAGTCACAATATCGAATAATCTGATTTTGATGCTAAATATTCTTCATGCAAGCAAACCAAATGAAAACTGTTTGACATGTGGTCTGCCAATGGTTGTGCTTTGTGGTATTGTAAATTACTTTTATAATAACGTAGAAACATTTAGCTTCAACATGCTTAAATGCCAAAGTGTTATGATTTGAAAACCATGCATAATTTTGATGTCAGCATGGAGTTTCAAAAGCAAAATGTCAACATGATTTATTTTGTCATACATATATAAATACCAAGTAAAATACCACGAGTTATTTAAAACAAAGAGCTGGGTAACATACACATGATATGTAGGTGATGATCATTGTTATTTGAGAATGATAAAACGACATCGACTACTGCATGTTTTAGCGTGACTAAGATTTTACGTAAAGGCAAATACAATTAGGACAATTATTCGATGAAATATTTACATTTGTGCATGATATTTTACAGGTTACGATACTGTCCGTTATGAGATTGCTCAGAAATGTTATTAGGATGACTATAAATAGAAATCTACACACGGGAGAAGTTCCTTCTCCGCAAAAACTTTAAGGGCTTTATGACTTTATACCCGAACAATATATAATGTATGCATAGTTTTCAACCAGATTTAATGTAAAAGAAATAAATACTTTATTCTTACCACTGCACTATGACGGGTAATTTTGACGTATTTGTCCATTACAAAAACAATGACACTAAGAGGCTAATCTAGGGCATGGAATCTTAACATTTGAATCTAAGTCGGTTTATATCAGTACAATACAGGAGAATACAGAAGACTATGAGATGTGATGGTGTCATACCCCTATCTGCATGGTATTATTTACAGCATATATCCATCCTTTGTATAACCATTTGACATTCTGGTATCTATAAACACCAGTGCGATTCTGCTGTTTTCCGAATGACAAGTAATATACAATCATTCCATTTATAGGAAATAAACCGTTACTGAATTTTGATTGCGTGGTTTTGTTTTGTTTTATAAATTAAGTTAAACTTGACCCATGGGCATTAATAAGAAGAAATCTCTATGAACTTGAGAGATACATGTGGTCATGTTTTTTACAGATGTATCTCCCAGTTACGATGGACGTACTCTTCCGTTATAGCAAAAAAATGGATATGACCATGTAAATATGCATCTTCACAACGTCACGGGCGAAACGAAAAAGTTTCTAAACTTTCCCATCACGAGGAGTTGCTCGATACGTTTTCACCTTGCCGTGGGAAGATGGTAAATATGTTGAAAGGGAATGGTAAGAGATGAAAGCATGTGAAAAATGGCATTATTCTTTACAATCCTGCGACTGTTGATTAAATGATGATGTAAGAATGCACCCCTAAAACATCATATACATCAAAATATAATTATATTGGTCCATATAGGATCTTATGACGTCACCAAAATGGTTTTAAAATACACAACATAGATCTGAATCAAACAATATATTTCATTGAATAGACAAGGCTGTTAGGCCCACACTACTGTGAATATCGTATAAGATAACAATTGATTTGATACGCGCAACACATCTCTCATGAAAGTAATCAGTCGTGTCATCGGTCAGGGTGCTGTTCCAGATCTCACAAAGACGTTGTTGCAGTTGCCAATCTTAAAAAATTTAGATCAACAGGTTTTATATTTGGTCATACTGTTGGTATACTGTTGGTTTGACCAAATATAAAACCTGTTGATCTAAATTTATTTAGATTGTGCAGTTGCAGATGTTGTAGTGTTCCAAATGTCTCCATTTCTTCCCAAACGTTTTCGATGGGCGACATGTCTTGTAGTGAGCTGTTTGAATAGAACACCTGGACTTGTCATAAGAAAAGAGAATATTTCATCTGAAGTTGAATTGTCTCATATCCTGTCTTGTCCACCGTAGAATATCGGCGATGTTTTAACATAATATCGGTCTTCTCAAGGGGTGTAGGTGTTTTCGTAGGAGGAACCAGTTCGTAGGAGGATTTATCGGTGATTTCGTAGGAGGATTGGACGGTGTTTTCGTAGAAGTAGATTTTTATGTAGAAGATTTGTTGATTACCGGCAATGTTTATTGTTGGCGTTTGCATTTATAAATAAAATTAAAGAGGTAAGTATATTGTTATACACTTAGTGGAAGCGACTGGAAGACGATGCGAGTTTATTTAGCAATTGATTTTACCGGATTATCGGTAATCCCTTGTTTAATAGTTTGAGTTGTTGTTTTAACAAATAAAGTATTTTGGTAAGTATGGTTCTATGAAAGCTGATATATTTGATCAAAGATTGGATTGGAAGATTAACAGATCTCATCGGTGAAGATGAAAAAGGTAGGTCGCCGACAAAGCATTTGACAATCAAAACATCTCATTACATATAAACACATCTCATTACTCATTAAATCACAATAAAAGTCATTAATACAAATAAGAAAAACCATAAATAGTTAACGAAAAGCAAAAAAGACAAAGCTGACAACTAAACTTAACATGTAAATTATTTTGTAAATTATCACTCCTACGAAATCACCTCATACGAACTGGATCCTCCTACGAAAGTCAAGGGATGGTTGGTGCCATGACTGATGCATGCAACGGTGCACTGGCGTTATTTGTCTTTTTGTGTCGTTGCAATAGAGTTCTTACTATGTTAAAATGGATCTTAGATCACTCTCGTTGAATATCAGATTTGAGCATTTCATAACTCGCAAATGATGATTTTCTCAGAGCTTTGCCATGAAAATGACTTAAGTCTTCTGATTAAGTTGATGATTTATTAGATTGCAAACCTTTAACGTGTATTTATTAGTAATGAAACAATATCGCTTCTTGCATATTCAATGTTTTAACAAATTTCTCATGCAAAGCCTTTTTTCTAGTTTGAAAACATTAGTGTGAAAGCCAAAACATTCATTTCAAAACTTACGTCGGTTCAGTAATCATATTTACTCGTTTGATTTTATGAAAATGAACTATTACTATGGTGCAAGAAAGAAATATTTTTGTTAGCTGAAACAATGTAATTGTAATTTGTAATTTTTAGTATAAAGTATAGGCTCAGTAACAGGTTCTCGGTCCCTTGTTAAACATGACATTTTAAGATTTAGAAATAAAAGGTTTTGCTCTCCTGTAAACTAATAATATTATTGTTCGGACAGTTTCTCAATGACACTGCCTGAAACAACAGTTGTAAATAAATTTCAAAAATGCATTGTTTTTTCACAATGTTAGGAAATATTCGCCAAATAGCGCTTTTCCCCCTATGATCTATCTCAGTAATTGGTACCCTGCAAAGGATAACAAAAAAACGTTTCTATCGTAAAATATCATAATTTCAGAAGACACGTTTGGTGAATATCCTCCTTTCAGAAGACAATATCGCTAAAATTGCCTTTTCAGAATATGAAATATGAATATCTCCCTTTCAGAAGACAACGACGTTAAGTATCTCCCTTTTCAAGAATCTCATGGACGAACAGAATATTCCAAAGTCGTTGTTGACACAGGATACCTTGTACAAGTCGCCAGTAGCCTATATTAACTCAGTCGAGCACAGCTGGCGATTTGTCAGTCGGGGAAAATCGATGAGAATTTATGAACGTTTAATAGCGAGGGAATCGGACTTCACGTGCTGATCGATCTAGTGTTTTTCTCTTCACGTATTCATGTCATGAAGATTGCTGATTTTGCAAAAACGCCTCTTATAATTCAAGATAGGTTTCCCCTGTAAGCAATCATCTTTGATCACTGAACTTGAATATGAAACATTTGATTTAAAACAATTCAATCTGATCGAATATAAATCTTTGTGCATATATACATATACATATGCAGATACTTTACTGAATGAGTTGATTTCAAATCCATAGGATATTTGGAACGTGACTTTCTTTATTTGCGTTATCAATATTAAGTATTTTTGTTATCTAACTAACCCGAAGGGAACTTTGCTTTTAAACATATTTCCTTTCGAAGATATTGACCATTGTATTTATTGTATGATTATGGACAGAAATGCACAGGTTGATATCCCCTTGAAGTTCGCTTTGGATAGGTGGTGATGTGTCCGCTGAGAATATAGCTGCCTATAGCTTCTGAAACAAAGTTTGTTTAACTGCGCATATGTTCTAAAATATCATCATAGTTTCAAACATAAATCTTGTCAACAATTTCTAACAATACCCTTATCCTTTCTTCAATCTGTAACGAGGTCCTGTATTTACTTCATATGCAAAGGACAGACATAAAATATGCCAGAAAGAACTGTTATTATCCATAACCCTTATTTTTAGCTCATCAGGACTGAAAGTCCAGATTGGCTTATGGCATGGCCCGTCGTCCGGCGTCCGTCCGTCGTCCGTCCGTCCGTAAACTTTTGACACTTTCGACTTCTCCTCATGAACCATACACATTAGAGAGCTAAAAATTTTTGTACAGGTACCTTAGCATATGGAGATTCTAATTTGTAACTTTGGTGACCCTGTGACCCCAAATAGGGTCACAGGGGTCACAACTTTAAAAACCTATTTTCATCTTCTTCTCCAGTTCCAGAAGGACTAGAGAGTTAAAAATGATATGTGCAGACTCCTTGGCCAATGGGGATTCTAATTTGTAACTTTGGTGACCCTGTGACCCCAAATAGGGTCACAGGGGTCACAACCTTAAAAACCTATTTTCATCTTCTTCTCCAGTTCTAAAAGGACTGGAGAGTTGAAAGTAATATGTGCAGACTCCTTGGCCTATGGGGATTCTTAATTGTAGATTTCGTGAGCTCATGACCCCAAATAGGGTCACAGGGGTCACAACCTTAAAAACCAATTCTCATCTTCTTCTCCAGTTCCAAAAGGAGTAGATAGTTAAAAATGATATGTGCAGACTCCTTGGACAATGGGGATTCTAATTTGTAATTTTAGTGACCCTGTGACCCCAAATAGGGTCACAGGGGTCACAACCTTAAAAAACTATTTTCATCTTCTTCTCAAGTTCCAAAAGGTCTAGAGAGCTGAAATGATATGTGCAGACTCCTTGGCCAATGGGGATTCTAAATTGTAGATTTCGTGACCCCATGACCCCAAATAGGGTCACAGGGGTCACAACCTTAAAAACTTATTTTCATCATCATCTTTAGCTCATAAAGGTCTATTGAGCTGAAAGACTGCATGTAGACTCCTTGGCCAATTGGGATTTTAAACTGTAGATTTCGTGACCCCATGACCCCAAATAGGGTCACAGGGGTCACAATCTTAAAAACCTATTTTCATCTTCTTCTCCAGTTCCAGAAGGACTAGAGAGTTAAAAATGATATGTGCAGACTCCTTGGCCAATGGGGATTCTAATTTGTAACTTTGGTGACCCTGTGACCCCAAATAGGGTCACAGGGGTCACAACCTTAAAAACCTATTTTCATCTTCTTCTCCAGTTCTAAAAGGACTGGAGAGTTGAAAGTAATATGTGCAGACTCCTTGGCCTATGGGGATTCTTAATTGTAGATTTCGTGAGCTCATGACCCCAAATAGGGTCACAGGGGTCACAACCTTAAAAACCAATTCTCATCTTCTTCTCCAGTTCCAAAAGGAGTAGATAGTTAAAAATGATATGTGCAGACTCCTTGGACAATGGGGATTCTAATTTGTAATTTTAGTGACCCTGTGACCCCAAATAGGGTCACAGGGGTCACAACCTTAAAAAACTATTTTCATCTTCTTCTCAAGTTCCAAAAGGTCTAGAGAGCTGAAATGATATGTGCAGACTCCTTGGCCAATGGGGATTCTAAATTGTAGATTTCGTGACCCCATGACCCCAAATAGGGTCACAGGGGTCACAACCTTAAAAACTTATTTTCATCATCATCTTTAGCTCATAAAGGTCTATTGAGCTGAAAGACTGCATGTAGACTCCTTGGCCAATTGGGATTTTAAACTGTAGATTTCGTGACCCCATGACCCCAAATAGGGTCACAGGGGTCACAACCTTAAAAACCTATTTTCATCTTCTTCTCCAGTTCTAAAAGGACTGGAGAGTTGAAAGTAATATGTGCAGACTCCTTGGCCTATGGGGATTCTTAATTGTAGATTTCGTGAGCTCATGACCCCAAATAGGGTCACAGGGGTCACAACCTTAAAAACCAATTCTCATCTTCTTCTCCAGTTCCAAAAGGAGTAGATAGTTAAAAATGATATGTGCAGACTCCTTGGACAATGGGGATTCTAATTTGTAATTTTAGTGACCCTGTGACCCCAAATAGGGTCACAGGGGTCACAACCTTAAAAAACTATTTTCATCTTCTTCTCAAGTTCCAAAAGGTCTAGAGAGCTGAAATGATATGTGCAGACTCCTTGGCCAATGGGGATTCTAAATTGTAGATTTCGTGACCCCATGACCCCAAATAGGGTCACAGGGGTCACAACCTTAAAAACTTATTTTCATCATCATCTTTAGCTCATAAAGGTCTATTGAGCTGAAAGACTGCATGTAGACTCCTTGGCCAATTGGGATTTTAAACTGTAGATTTCGTGACCCCATGACCCCAAATAGGGTCACAGGGGTCACAATCTTAAAAACCTATTTTTGTCCATTAGATGACAGTCTTTATTTCTCCTTGGATATTTTATAGTGTTGACTTCTTTCACTGTCTAATAAATAATTTGGGTAAGGAAATTTATTCCGAAATCGTTACATTTGTTTTGTAATTTTTAGCTCATCAGGACTGAAAGTCCAGATGGGCTTATGGCATGGCCCGTCGTCCGGCGTCCGTCCGTCGTCCGTCGTCCGTCGTCCGTCCGTCGTCCGTCGTCCGTCCGTCCGTAAACTTTTGACACTTTCGACTTCTCCTCATGAACCATACACATTAGAGAGCTGAAATTTTGTGTACAAGTACCTTAGCATATGGAGATTCTAATTTGTAACTTTGGTGACCCTGTGACCCCAAATAGGGTCACAGGGGTCACAACTTTAAAAACCTATTTTCATCTTCTTCTCCAGTTCCAGAAGGACTAGAGAGTTAAAAATGATATGTGCAGACTCCTTGGCCAATGGGGATTCTAATTTGTAACTTTGGTGACCCTGTGACCCCAAATAGGGTCACAGGGGTCACAACCTTAAATACCTATTTTCATCTTCTTCTCCAGTTCCAAAAGGAGTAGAGAGTTAAAAATTATATGTGCAGACTCCTTGGACAATGGAGATTCTAATTTGTAACTTTGGTGACCCTGTGACCCCAAATAGGGTCACAGGGGTCACAACCTTAAAAACCTATTTTCATCTTCTTCTCCAGTTCTAAAAGGACTAGAGAGTTAAAAGCGGTATGTGCAGACTCCTTGGCCAATGGGGATTCTAAATTGTAGATTTCGTGACCCCATGACCCCAAATAGGGTCACAGGGGTCACAACCTTAAAAACCTATTTTCATCTTCTTCTCCAGTTCTAAAAGGACTAGAGAGTTGAAAGTGATATGTGCAGACTCCTTGGACAATGGGGATTCTAATTTGTAACTTTGGTGAACCTGTGACCCCAAATAGGGTCACAGGGGTCACAACCTTAAAAACCTATTTTCATCTTCTTCTCCAGTACTAAAAGAACTATGGATGTGAAAATTATATGTGCAGACTCCTTGGCCAATCAGGATTCTTAATTGTAGATTTCGTGACCCCATGACCCCAAATAGGGTCACAGGGGTCACAACCTTAAAAACCAATTCTCATCTTCTTCTCCAGTTCCAGAAGGACTAGACAGTTAAAAATGATATGCGCAGACTCTTTGGCGAATGGGGATTCTAATTTGTAACGTTGGTGACCCTGTGACCCCAAATAGGGTCACAGGGGTCACAACCTTAAATACCTATTTTCATCTTCTTCTCCAGTTCCAAAAGGAGTAGAGAGTTAAAAATTATATGTGCAGACTCCTTGGACAATGGGGATTCTAAATTGTAGATTTTGTGACCCCATGACCCCAAATAGGGTCACAGGGGTTACAACCTTAAAAACTTATTTTCATCATCATCTTTAGCTCCTAAAGGTCTATTGAGCTGAAAGACTGCATGTAGACTCCTTGGCCAATTGGGATTCTAAACTGTAGGTTTTGTGACCCCATGACCCCAAATAGGGTCACAGGGGTCGCAATCTTAAAAACCTAGTTTTCTCCATAAGATGACAGTCTATGGCAAATTTATTTCTCCTTGGATATTTTAGTGTGGACTTCTTTCACTGTCTGATATTGGCGATCTAGAAAGTGTTGAATAATAATACATTTGTTTTGTAATTTTTGTATAGGTTTTTTTGCAATAGGTAACATCAGTTTCATTTTTAGCTCTTCTTGCCTGTATAAAGCAAACTTGATATGATGCCTGATGAGCTACAGAGCCAATGGCTCTATTTTTTCTATATAATATCCTTTTTGAATTATTATACGTAAATTTTGCAATAATAGTAAATGCGTTCAGCTAATATGAAATCCTAATCTTAAGTTTTCAGCTCAATCATTTTAGAATTAGAAAAGTATTTGGACCAAGGTGTTCGAGGATTTACATAATTTTGATAATAATCATTTTCTAGAAAAATAATTTCATTTTGATTGAACGATAGTGAAGAATCTAACAAAGTCAATCTGACCTTACATGAACATGGTTTTTGCAGTAAGTTCAAACAATGAAACAAAATTGTTATCAAGCACTGTATGACGACCGCGTCAATTACTTCCATTGACTGGAAACCGATCCAGTATGTTTCACTCTCCGAGACAATAAATCAACTCCCAACACCGCAATTATATAGTACTGTTTAATATTTAGACACTTGGGCACGAAGCTCAGATGCAAGTACAAATACCCAACACAATTAATGAAATACAGTCCAGCTGACATTTGCAAGAACCAATTGATATTTCCCAGTAGCCCAGATGCAAGATAAGGCCTCTATGGAAATTTATTGTTAGACGGCTTTACCGATTAGGAGTTGGTTCTTCCGCTGGAATAATGTCAGATGCTGCATTAAAACATGAATGTAGTTATGTGCACAATATAACAATCATATACAAGGGACAATATACAAAGTTAAATAATATTACAGATTTAAAGGATAAAACAACGAGATCGTAACATGGTATGTGTATGATAATGTAAACTCAAAATGAACTTTCGAAATTTAATATTTTTTTTGTGTTTTCCAAGTTTTGAACAAATAGTTCAAATAATAATTTTACAAAATTAAGTACTAAAACTCGGCGTTGTGATTTTATGAATTTGACAATCAAATGAAAATAAAATGGATGTAATAATGAAAGGATTTCAAGTTGAAGTTGTACATGGATTATCTGTAATGAGTGATATCTAAATACAAACATGAGCATGATATTTACAAAGAATAGGATAAACAAACAATGCACTATAAAGATTCATAAACTTGTTAAGATATTACATACAGTACTAGATCCTAGTAGGGGGTATTATAGGTAAAGATATGTATATGTAAGATGTCGTATCTTCATATCATTCATAAGTAACAGCGCATTTTCAAAGTAACTTTTGTAATCCTTTTAAGCGCGCAACGAATTTTCATCTTTGTATATTTGTCAGCTTGGCATCGTTCAGCATTCTTCTGCAACTTGTTAACTTAATCAATTCCGTATTTTTCAATTCTGTATTCAGATATTCTATTATTCCATCTTTCCGATATAAAACTGAACAAACACGGCAGTCACTGAACATATTGTGATTAATAACACAGGTGGTGAATAACGGTTTCCTGATGCCAGTATTATGCTTGATGTCGGGTCGTATCGTACTTGGCCTCCTGTTGAAATACAACAATGTTATAACTAAATGAAATGTTATCATGATTGTGCTTGTTATTCTAGATACAAAAGTTATAAAGAAGATTGTTGAAAGTTCAAAAATTATAAGCTGTAATTATTTTCCTAAAAAAGTACAATTCTTCACCAGACTTTACTTGAATGTACATCAAAATATGTTCTACTGATGACATGCACTTAGTCAATTTATAACAATCTCGCACCACAAAACCTGCAATTCGTGCACCAGAGACGATAACTATCGTAAAGTGCATATTTCTAAACCAAACTTTCATACAATGAACATCAAAATGTGTTTTATCAAAGAAAACAAACACATTTTCTTTGAGATTATTAGTTAAAGTATCGTATTAAAACTAATAGTAATAACATGCACGCAGTAAAATGGAAAAAAAAGTGTGAAAAAGACTGAAGGCCAGTTCTTCCAGTCAACAACCAAATTTGAAGCTTCCTAAATAATGTTAAAGGAAAACGTTTGATGTTGATATATTCGAAAATTAGCTAACGCAAATTCCCTCATTAGCCATACAGAAGAGGTAAGAAACGGTGAAAAGGGAATCAGTTACCTAGCGTGAAAAATACCGAGGGACTTTTCTTCCCATCACCTCCCCAGTTGTAAGCCAACACCCTCAGCTTATACACGATGCCTTTCTCGATGCCCCGTATTATACCAGATGTCTCCTTTCCTTCTGTTACCGCATCCTTGGCAGAATATATAGTTTCAGATGCTTCCCAATAGCGCATCTGTGGACAGAAAATATTGGTTTTGTTACATGTAGGGGAGACCAGCGCTATGCCCCGTGTGTTATAAAATAATAATTTTGGTTAACATATTGGTGTAAAAGTTATTATTTTACATTTCTTAAGCAAATAATGTAAAGGAGAACTATCATTTACATATCAGCATGCTGCTGTATTCTATACAAATGAAATCATCCATTTTACTGAAAGGGTGTTGTTTTGTTAAATAATGACGACAATTAACAGTTACAAATACATATTTTTCTATTGTTTTTTAAATCATGAAAATATAATTCATTGTATATTACTGTTCAACCCTAGACGATAAGCAATTTATGCCGTTCTGACAAATTTGACACAAAATAGATGATGTGAATTATTTAATTCGTCCATATAACCAATTCAATTCTTCTTTTCTTTTTATTTATTACTGGTTTTGATAGTCAATTACCTACATTATAAACACTTTCGAAATGTACATGTACCAATAATAATTATATTTAGTCATTAAGAATGTTGAACATGTAGGTCCATGACATGTTTAGGAATATTTTGAGCATCCTTGCATATATTGCCACCTTTTATGTTAATTCTATCCTTCATATTGATCGATAGTTGTCTTGCATTATCAAGATGACAGCTTTTGATAAGTATTTGCTGATTATAGGTGTGTAATATGTATTACATTCTGTGTTGTTTTTCACATGGGGTAAAGCGCCCTGGGGATTGGGCACTTTGCCCAAAACTACAGGGCAAAGCGCGCCCCCTTAGTCAAAATACATTTACGTAAATATATCCTTATGCCGAAAAGGTTGACTAAAAAAGCATGTGCCATCTTACAGTCTATCTGATTAGTAATAGAGATAGTGTGCAAGTTGCATTCTGTACATGTCGGGGTGCCCACAAGACGCACTTATATGTTAGGGGGCGCGCTTTGCCCTGGTCTCCCCTATCTATATAGTTCAATCAAGAAAAGTTTAACATATCAGCATACAATCTCTCTCTCATTTGGTATATTAACTTTTAAATAGTGCACCTGCGAACCCATCTCCATTTCTCCCCACACATTTCACTGTAAGTCAAATCTTTCCAACGGAGCTTATTTATATTGGCTATTTATCTCGGCTTTAGAAAAATTCACAAGAAGTGCAATATGTATAAATAAAATAACTGTGATCTCAAAGTTATCATTTTAAGTGAATGCACACATGGTCGTATGTAGTTTGTAGATTTAGGTATACTTTCTTTTGTAGGCAACTGTATTGTGTATATTTCTACGTACCTTGTAACCAAGAAGCGTCTCTTCACCCAGGCCAGTGCTGACCCCCTGCCAGTACACACTCACGCTGTCGGACGAGTGGGAGAAGATTTCAACAAACCTCGGGTACAGCAGCGGTGCTGGGAACAGATTCGGAAAAAAGGATTCACTGGTGTTCAGAAAAAAGGTTTCTTATTTTGATCTACTGTTCATTTCTTAGAGAACATCTTAGTTCTGTGGGTCATTTGCAAACTTTGGGCACAATGGGGACCCTCAGGACAGATTAGAATTCATCAATACACTGATAGTGGGACCGAGTCGAAACACTTGATGGTGTTCAGAAAAGAAGTTTCATTGTGCTATCTATTATTTATATATAGCATGTACAGCTTAGTTTGTGGAGTGTTATTGACCTCTAGAGGAGGGGGGGGGGGGGGGTAAATGGTTTAAACGAATTTGATTTTAATGAATTAAATAGAGGACACAGTTGAAGTTTATAGAAAACAGACAAATAAGGATTAATCAGAATCAAAATAAAAAACTGGTTCGCGTTAAATTATGCTTATGTTATAAATCATCAAGTCTTCGTCTTTATACTGACCTGATGTGAAGGTACTGATCCGAGTTAAATGATGATTATATATAAATATCATCAAGTCTTTGTCTTCATACTGGCCGCTTTAAATAATCTGATTATATCATCAAGTCTTCGTCTTCATACTGACCTGATGTGAAGGTGCTGATTCGAGTTAAATGTATTTATATAATATATCATCAAGTCTTTGTCTTCATACTGACCTGATGTGAAGGTGCTGATTCGAGTTAAATGTATTTATATAAAATATCATCAAGTCTTCGTCTTCATACTGACCTGATGTGAAGGTGCTGATTCGAGTTAAATGTATTTATATAATATGATGTGAAGGTGCTGATTCGAGTTAAATGTATTTATATAATATATCATCAAGTCTTCGTCTTCATACTGACCTGATGTGAAGGTGCTGATTCGAGTTAAATGTATTTATATAATATATCATCAAGTCTTCGTCTTCATACTGACCTGATGTGAAGGTACTGATTCGAGTTAAATGTATTTATATAAAATATCATCAAGTCTTCGTCTTCATACTGACCTGATGTGAAGGTGCTGATTCGAGTTAAATGTATTTATATAATATATCATCAAGTCTTCGTCTTCATACTGACCTGATGTGAAGGTGCTGATTCGAGTTAAATGTATTTATATAATATGATGTGAAGGTGCTGATTCGAGTTAAATGTATTTATATAATATATCATCAAGTCTTCGTCTTCATACTGACCTGATGTGAAGGTACTGATTCGAGTTAAATGTATTTATATAATATATCATCAAGTCTTCGTCTTCATACTGACCTGATGTGAAGGTGCTGATTCGAGTTAAATGTATTTATATAATATATCATCAAGTCTTTGTCTTCATACTGACCTGATGTGAAGGTGCTGATTCTCGTTTCCTCTCCCCTCGGTCCTAGCCCAGCAGTGTTGAAGACCTGTACGTTCACCCAGTAGTCGTTGTCGGGGTCGAGTCCCAGCACGATGCCACCGTCCATCTGTCCGTAATGGTTGATTGAGCTCTGGACCTGTTCCTCGTCACCCTCGTTGTAATAGTTGATCTAGAATGCATAAACGAGTTGATACAGGTTGTTTCAAACAAGTTTATCGGTGAGCAAATGACATTTAAATTGATTGTAATTGAAAAGAGTTGCTATGTGATTTTTAAGACATGACTGTGTTCAAGCATAGATCAAGTTAAGTATTACGCAACGTTTAAAGATAACCATTTAACAAGGGTATGATCATCTATGACAACCGGTTTTTAAAAGTCCTGGTAACCTTTGTATGCGATGGATTATAAAAAAAACCGATTATAATCTAAATAACCAACATACCCTAAAACAAAACACGATAGCTTTGGTGTAAGTCTAACTAAAAACTTATATTAAGTTCAATACTTGACAAATTCGATATATAAAATTCTGAAATTATCTATAGTGACATATATTTACATTGACCACATGATAAAATATTCACACAATTTACAATATCCTTAACGTTATTTTGCCAGTATACATAAATTTTATACCATCGATTTAACTCCGTTATCGAGTTAAAGTAAACTTATATATAACAAAATCAACAAGAGGTTGGAGAACGGTCATTGAATGAGTGATTGTTTATTGACCTGGTAACCTTGAACTCTGCCCTTCATTGCTTGTCTTGTTTCCGGTACCGGATCCCAGAATACCATGATAGCAGTTCCGTTGTGAGAGTCGCCATTTACGTTTGTGGGCGTAGCAGTTGGTACTGGAACATCAAGGACATACAGTGTTTTCTCTTATAACAGCCGGGCCTCTTGTAAGTAGTTGATAAACGAAGCGCCGGGCCTCTGGGTCTCTAAACGCAGGGTCTTAACCAGTGAATCAATGTCCCTTGGTATTATTTTTACATACGTTCACTGTAAAAGACGACTTACACTAATACCAAAATACTAGAAGTAGCTGATGTAACTTAAATCAAACGTTCAAAACCAAAGGTTGTGCAAGTTGCTGATGTCAGAATAGTTGTTAAAGACACTAAACTGATACCGATATTAATCGTGCAATACAAAAAAAGGCATGGCTGAACATACTGAGATTATATCAAAAACTTTTTAAAAAGTAATGTGGACATGTGAATGTTAATGTCACAATAATAAGGACATGCAATTGAAATCGTAATATTTAAAGTAATGTGTCACTCGAAATATACAAAAAAAATTGACAATTCCTATTCAAATGTACTGAAATTAAACAAAGAAAGACATGTATTATTGTATTCAAATAAAGTTTCAACGTGATAGGTCCAACATTCTGTTTATTCATAAAACAAAGTTGAAAAAAGCTGAACACAAAATAATGTTTATACAAGTCCAAAGGCAAACATAAAGCGTAAGCAGAAAAGAGCAAAGCATTTTAATATAAAATCAAGTATATATACAATACATTTTTTACAAAAACATCGTTTTTCACGGAAGTTTTTGTTCTTTGTCTTTTCTCTATAACTTTGTAAGTAAAGCCATTGTCGCGAACTTTCATGAAGCTATATACTTACAATCCTCTGCTGAGAGCACTATGTTAATGGTAGAGTTTGGTCCTTGACCAAGACTGTTGAAGGCCGCAACCTTGACCTCATATTCCAAGTAGAAGTTTTCTACCCCAACTGTCTCGACGACCCTTCCGACTCGTCCAGCCACTGACGTCTAAACAGTAAAACGTGACCTCCCTTTTAACGACATTCAGTCATAGTTCAAAATTTTTTTTTACTTTTTAATTTAATTTTTACTCGACCAAGATAAGATGTTTGGCAATAAGAATATACATTTATAAGGTTCAAAGGTCAAACATGACCATTGTGAGGGGGATATCTGGCTCTAATATTCAACATCTATTTTTTTGAAATACCATTCAATGTGAATGAAAACATCACAGTTTCTTTAATGTAAGATATGAAATATTCATACTGAAACATTTATGATACATATCAGCCAACACCTGGACCAAAATCATTGTAATCGTAGATAGAAAATATCACTTGTTCCTCGTTGTGTTTCTGAAATGAGTACTGCATCATACGGTGAGCGTCACGTGACCTTTGTACTCACCCAATCAGCGACGAGATAAGGAATATTTTGAACGATATGATTCTTTTGATGACTTCAAAAATGGAACAGAAATGCAACGAGGTACTAGAGGTATTTTCGATAAGATTTTAATGAGATTGACACAGGACATGAAAACGGTAATTTCTCCACATTTTCAAATTCAGTGGATAACTTCATATGCTGAAGAGGGGATTTCATTTGGGTTTTTTTTCTGAAATACAATTACACACGATACCTTTTGCCACTTCCCCTGATTTCCAATCATCACACGGTAGTAGATTCTGTAGCCCAGCCCATCACCATTATGGTCCTCAGCATTCAGTGGCTGTATATAAAATGGATTATTTCTTCTATTCCTTATACGTGAAATAGAATTGTGACCCGATATATTGAAATAAAAGTGAGGACTTATCTTGTTCTTCTCATAATAACATTTGTCTTTTATATGAGAAAGTTATTTCTATAAATCCTTTATATATGGAACATTTCTCTTTGCATTTTATAATTAATTATTCAATAGGGCATCGTTATGATTAATATATAGGTCCATTTACCCTTTGTTTCAAATTTGCAGTAAATAAAAAGGGTGATGTATACTATGATTATTGATTGAGTTTATATCATCACTATCAATCGACTATTTACTATTTATTTATTTATTGGGAAATTGAATAAATTGAATTTATAAGATATCCAAAAACATGCTGCTGTCTCTTTTATGCAGTATGTATACTTACCTCCCAAGTCATAGCGAGCGCTCCAACCGATCCCCCGCCCCCTCCCACGTCTATGGGAGCTTTTACGGGGGCGGCGTTAGCAATCTTGTAGATAGCTGAAAGCATCAAAATCAACAGTTAAGGAAGTTATACATATACGAGTGATCTAATGTCATGGAGACGCCTCTTTGAAACCATTTTGGATGATAAACAACAGCTATTTTATTTCACACCAGGGGGCTGCCTTTTTATCCGCCAATGTTCTAGGAGCTAAGTTTTACTCACGTGACATAACACTGGGCGTGCCACCGCCGTACGCATTGAAAGCTCTGACCCGGAAGTTGTAGGATGACCCCGGGCTGAGTCCTTCGAGAAGTGCAAACCGTCGGTGTGGAAACTCTTCATCAATACTCTCCGCTTCTGGAATGTCTGAAAAGTATTTTCGTGACGCTATATGTAAGTTTTGTACTAGACAGGAACAACTCGCGGGTACCCACTTCAGAAACCGTCAAGTGTAACGAAAACATCCAGATTCAAATCACGTCACTTGTCATCACATGAGATCTACATCGAAGTTTGTTCATTAATGTCAAAAATCAGATAAATAACGACGTTTTTCCAGGTCGTTTGCCGTTTTAAACATTTAGGTGTTTTTTTTTCACTGTCGGGGTGCCGACATTGTTTTTGACAATAACGTTATAAAAGATTGGGTTTTTGTATGCAAAAATGCACGAATATTGCTTAATGAAACGTTTTTACATTGAGGTGAAGATTTCAACAATATCATTGTAAACGTAACAGACAACATTATAGTTATTAATTTACTATTTTTCAGTTTTGAAAAGCAGTTTCTTTCGAATGTCTGTAATTAGGATGTTTCTTGATATCAACCACGGCAACATTGAAGGACTATCTGTACATGAAGTAAGAATAATGAAATGAGGATATTCGTTTCACGATTCTTTCTTACTTTCAAGAAACACTCTCCATTCTGGTAGGTAATCAGAGCGGAATTCGATGCTATATGACGTCACGTCACTTCCGTGGTCAGTTCCGGTTGTCCACGAGACCCGAGCTGATCTATGGGTAATCTCCCCGTGCACTCCCGCTGGCTCTCCCGGCGGTCCTGCGGTTGAAAAAAAGGTTTTTCAAATCATATGTTCCCAAGTAACATCTGTTAAAATACATTGTTATCGTTGATATCACAAAAACTCCTTTAAGATAGAAATTAAAGAAGATCTTAGAAATTGTATAAATGATAACAATCAATTTATTTGTTTATTTTTTTGTTCTTAAGTGAATGAGGCTTATCATTTAATGAGACAATGCAAGAAATAATCCAAGAAATTTCTAACGAATAAGCCACTGTGAACATACTAATTTTGAGTCCTGCTTAACTTGCAGTAGCATGAGTAGTCAAGTCTTTATTAGTCATGAGTTATGAGTAGGTAGTTCGGAGTACTCATGCGCATCTCCAATTGTCATATAAAATCATAAAAATGGTTGGTAGTTCTTCCCTTTCATAATGATTATACTAGGGTTATTCAAAAGGGTTAAATGTTCCTAAATAAATCCCTTATTCCTTCTATGAAATGTATCAGCCTGTAAACACGCAAATTTACGTGAGGCTGCGCGGGTGTTGTTTATTTCACCCTGAGATGCACGGAATTCACGAATTATCATTTCATATTTCATGAACCGAGACAACTGTTCAAGGCTGTCGTCCATATTTGCTTACTAATAACCAACCCATGATGGTTATCTGATAACAGAGATTGTTTTGTTTTCCAGGATACCGAATTAGATACCACCATTTACAACCACACCATATATATATAGGGTGTATTCATATAGATGAGCCTAATTGTACTGTGCCTATGGTTGTCCCTCTTTTTACTGTGAGTGGACACCAATAATAAGACTTCATTTTACTTGACTCGCTTAACTAAGTACGAACCTAAAACTCTGACCTCTGCTTAACTAAGTACTACATAAATTGGGATTCATGTTTAATTGAGCACGTACCAATAACTCTTACCGCTACTCAACTTGGGACGAACCATACATAAAACGTTAAAAAGTACTGATCACTTTCACGTTTCTTACTCTTAGTACGTACCTATTACTCTCAATTTCCCTTCACCAATGGCGCTGTCCTGTACAGTCTGAGCAACACATTTGAAAATACCCTCGTGTTTGTACTCAGCGTTCTTGATGTAAAGACCAGGGACAAAGTCTCGAGATCCCTGTACATGAGGAATATACAATGAATAAGGACATAACATGAAGAATCCTTGAGTTAAAATGATGACGAACAAAATGCTATGGAGAAAACAATCAATATCTTCCCAAACAACAAACCATGGGTGACAAAAGAACTGAAAGCCTTATTAAGTGATAAGAAACGCGCATTCTGTTCGGGAGACAAGCTTAGAGTAAAGTCAGTTCAGAAGGACATACTACGCTGTTCAAAGGAGTGCAAGATCAAATACAAAGAGAGGATTGAATCACAATTTCGGGAGAACAAACTACGGGAAGGATGGAATTGTGTGAAAACTATTCTTGGAACAAATCGGAAACAAAAAGACATGAATGTGAGTGATAATTTAGAATTTGCAAATGAACTTAACACTTTCTATTCTCGGTTTGATGTTCATGACTTTACGGAAGAGCGAATTAATATTTTGGAAAGCCTTCCTACAAATGAAATTCCAGATATCTCTTCTGAAGACGTCAGGGAAACTCAACCGTCGCAAAAGTTCAGGCCCTGACAATATATCCTGTGTTGTTCTAAAGGAGTGCTGCGATCAGTTATGTGATGTGTTCAAGCGACTGTTTCAAACAACATTGCTACTTCATCAACTACCTTCCATCTGGAAAACGTCCAATATCAAACCACTACCGAAAATGCACTATCCTAAAGTTTTAAACGACAATCGCCCAGTTGCTCTTACATCAGTAGCCATGAAGTGCCTGGAACGTATAGTGAAGAAGCTACTTATGCGCGAGGTCGAGGAACAGCTAGACCCCCTCCAGTTTGCTTACCGACAAAGAAGAGGAACTGACGACGCTACGCTAACTCTCCTCAATCTTATCTATAAACATTTAGAAGAAAATGGATCCTATGTGAGAATTCTTTTTGCTGACTTTTCCTCTGCATTCAATACGATTCAGCCACATTTACTTCTGTCAAAATTATCAAATATGTGTGTTAATAGTAATCTGATTAGATGGATAAACTCTTTCATGACTGATAGACCGCAGTATGTTACTGTCAATAGCAAATGTTCCTCTGTTACCACCCTTTCTACAGGAGCTCCACAAGGATGTGTACTTTCACCAATACTGTTCATCATTTATACAAATGATTGTTTAAGTAAAGCAGCTAACTGTTTCCGAGTCTTTATCAAATTTGCTGATGATGCAGCTATTGTTTCACTTTTAACGTCTGCTGACCTTGCTTACAGAAATGAGATTTTGAATTTTACAAATTGGTGCAACAATAATTTTTTTATTTTAAATACAAAGAAAACGAAAGAAATTGTTACAGATTTCCGAAGATCATCTGACTCTCCAGGCGCTATTTCAATCAATAATGAAGAAATCGAAATTGTGAATAAATACAAATATTTAGGTACTTTCATTGACTGTAAGCTTTCTTGGAATGACAATGTTGATTATCTATTCAAAAAAGGACAGCAGAGATTGTTTTTCTTACGTCGTTTAAACACTTTTAAAATTGATTGTTCTCTCATGGTTTTGTTTTATAAAACATTTATTCAAAGCATTTTAACTTTTAATCTTCTTTGTTGGTTTGGTAACCTGTCTGTTCAAAACAAAACAAAATTAATCAAAGTTGTGAACACAGCACGAAAAATCATTGGCACTGATTCAATAATATCCATCGACGAACTTTACGAGCAACAAATTGTTAAAAAAGTGCAAAAAAAATTAAATGACAGCTCCCATGTTCTTTTCTATGATTTTGAATTTCTCCCTTCTGAACGACGTCTGCGCATGCCGATAGCTAGAACAAACAGGTTCCGTCATTCTTTTGTACCAGCCGGTATAAAACATTTTAATAATAGTTAATCATTTGTTAACAATTTTCTGACAATTTTACATCACTCCATTTAATCTCATAAAGTAATCTATTATTTTAGTGCTCTTACCTATTTATTTACTTATTTGTTTATGGTCTTAGTGCTCGTTTGCGTGTATATGTTTTGTAATGTTTGAATGTGTTTACGATGTAACCAAATCCTTCGGGATAATAAAGTCTTATCTTATCTTATCTTATCTTAGCATGTGAGAGACACTGCAAAATGAATTTATAAGGCCATTATGAAGGTTGCTGCCTTTGATCTTCTCTAACTGCATTGTTAAAAATACAAAGGGTATTGCAAAAAACGACTAAAAATTTAGGTCAACTTAAGTGCTGTCCTTTAACATTGCCACAGGGACGTGTATCGCCGAAAATAACAATAAATATGATATCAAAATGAAAATGGTTGTTCTCTTCTAGAGAACAACCATTTTCATTTTCTAGAGAACAACCATTTTCATTTTGATATCATATTTATTGTTATTTTCGGCGATACACGTCCCTGTGAACATTGCACTAATGCTACCTTAGTGATTTAAGGCAACCTTAATGTTTTGTGCAATGGAACCCAGATGGAACCCAATGGAACCCAGATGGAACCCAATGGAACCCAGATGGAACCCAATGGAACCCAGATGGAACCCAATGGAACCCAGATGGAACCCAATGGAACCCAATGGAACCCAGATGGAACCCAATGGAACCCAGATGGAACCCAATGGAACCCAGATGGAACCCAATGGAACCCAGATGGAACCCAATGGAACCCAGATGGAACCCAGATGGAACCCAATGGAACCCAGATGGAACCCAATGGAACCCAGATGGAACCCAATGGAACCCAATGGAACCCAGATGGAACCCAATGGAACCCAGATGGAACCCAATGGAACCCAGATGGAACCCAATGGAACCCAGAAGCTTCCGTTAAATATAACATCCCGTTTGAAATCATAAGAGAACACCTTTGTTAAAATGCTACACTATGGTGCTCGCAACACCATAAGAATAAGAAATTACTTCACCTTTGCGTAATGAGGATCAGTGTCAACATCAATCATGACGTCATTGAAGTACCAAATGTACACAAGATCGTGGGAGCGTCTGTCGTAAGATGCCTGGCAGTACATGAAAGCTGTGTTGTTCTGAATCACGTCAACGTTGCTTGGTGCCATCGAGAGGGTCGTTCTTCCTGGAATAAGAACATCCTGTACATTTAATGACTGTATTTCGTTAAGCAAAAGCCACCGCTTATGGCTGACATATTGTCAAAGCGGCGTTAAGCACAAAGTCACTCACTCTTTAAGCATATATGTATTTAATACTTACCTCCCCTTTGACATTATACTAGTTAAGATGGGTTATGTACCTTAATGTAAAATAAATATTTTCTTTTGAGAAGAGTTCCGAATTGACTATTGTTAAATACATGAAAATTGGAATATTTTACCTAATTTATAATTCTAAATTATGGAAAATGGTTCAAAGTTTTGATCATTTCCCTGTTCAATGGTTTTAATCTTAACCTTTCCTTCAAAATAGATACATTTAACTATAATTTGTTATAAGGTCACATTGTTTTATAATGACAGCGTTAACAAATATATCGATCTGAATATTCAGATTGCCTTACCGTATGTGTAGCGTTAAATCTTCCTTTGAATCGGTGCTAGATGATTAATATAAAAGTTTCATAGTCCTGTGTTTCATTTTTAAAAATTCTACTAAATCAGTGTATGTGAATACGCTGAGTGAGGGTCTTATCGTCTAACTCCGCTTTGGCGATGTTTCAGCCATTAGCGGCGGATTTGTCTACACGTGAGTGAGTTATTGTTTAGCCCCGCTTGGGCAATAGTTCAGCTATTAGCGGCGTGTTGTCTACACGTAGCTACTAGCATGCTATAAATTTTTTCAAGGCAAAATCTCGAATAGCTTTATCGTTGGTGTAAAGGTTGCGTGTTGAGTTTCAGGAAGGGAAAGTAGTTATTCAAGAAACCTTAAGCAAAGAATGTCTAAGTCCATGAATTCTTTCACCCAGGGACCCTGCTTTCTGCCTGGCAGTCATTTCATTAATAAGGGTATGCTTTCTTTTACTTAAACTATCCATTTTGATGTATTTTATGCAAAATGTAGCTTTGAATCTCTATACCATATCATCTAATTGTCAATTCTTACCAACAACTTCTAATAGCCCGCCACTTGAAGCACTCCCTCTTGGGTTTGTCGCCTCGCAATCGTAATATCCTTCATCAGCAGTTGTGACGTCGTTGATAAGAAGGTTCCCATTGGCCAGTAATACAAAATGACCGGCAGTCCCTACTGTCAAGCCGAGATCTCGTCCATCCTTACGCCACGAGATTTCAGGCTTAGGAGCAGCTTCTGGTTGACATATGACGGTAGTATTTCCGCCCATCGTTGCCAACTGAGATGACGAAACTGGTTGCTTCGCAAAAGTTGGTGCAAAATCTGTTTAAATAGAAACATACGGTGTCCTTAATAATATTTCAACTTCAGAGCTAACGTGCTATCAACCATCTCGCGAAGTATAACTCGCTTCCTGCCTTGCTGCATTGCGACGAAATTCTTGGTTTGAGTGAAGCGCCGTATTTTCAGCTTCCTTTTGAAGCTTAATAGAGCCACTCCGTGAGTTGTCGAGTTCATATTCTCACAACTACACCAATTCTGTCAGTATTTACGGTTGCAGGGAAGAATGATTATGTTGCTAATAAACATAGTAAAGTGACAAGAGCAAGGTTTTCAGATGCAAAGATCGAAAACCGGACAAAAATAAAATCACGGAGTGGCTATGTAAGGCTCCTGCTTGCACTTTCATGTTCAGCTGCAGTAAGCCAGAGAACTTGCACAGAATACTTGACAGATTGCATCAAGGTTAACCAATGATAGTTGAGACTAGTCCAACTTATGTCTTGTTGGAGAAGTTGACGTAAAAGGTATTGTAAATATAAAGACTTATTTCTTGAAAAACTTTATCATTTTCAATGTACGTTATGTTTCATTATTGAAATGGTATGTACATATATGTGCAATCTTACCAAGAACTCTAAGCTCTGCACTGCTGTAAGAAGCCCCGTACATGTTCTCGGCCGCGCATTGGTACATTCCATTATGCTTTCCGGGGTCGGCAGACATGATGGTCAGAAGGTTCCCAGACACTTCCATATCACCTGGGACTGACTGAAAACAGTACAATTACAAAATAACGTTTGTGCCTTTTTGATGTCGTTGTTCATCTTGTTCGGGTTGGGAGAAGTTGACTACTACAGGCTACAGCTGTATGTAAAAATGAGAACTGTTTTCCTTAACTATCATTTGGAAGTTTCCCCCATTACACCAACAGTTCAATACTGTATGTTGAATACTTATCTAAGATATATGTATAACGTTATGGCACGTTAACAATAACACTCTTTGCAGTAGTTCTTTGCTTAATGTAGGTTTGGTAAGAATGGAATTTACACCATCACGACCTCTACCATATTTAAAAGGTTGCCAATATTTACAAAAATATGTCTACCTCGTTATTTGAAATGTGTATCAAAATTTATATCAAAATTAATTTTGGAACAATTTATTAACTACATATGTCATTTTCGTCAAAAGAATAAAGAACACTTAAAAGTAATATTTGAACGATGATTAAACTCTTGTTGTTTTCTGTTTGAACGTACGACATGAACAACTCGAAATAGTTGTAATGTAAACATCTTTCTTTCGCCTGTCAGTGTACTACCTTCAGTTGTTGTCCATTCTTGTACCAGGAGTAAGTCGCCACTGGTCTGCCGATGACCTCACATCTCCAGGACAGTTGGCTCCCTAGGTCCACGTGTTGGTCCCGGAGTGGGAAGATGAAATACGGTTTAGCTGGAGTTAGAAAACAATGCACATGCTTAAATGTTGTCAGAGTGCTTTTAGGATAACTCGTTTAAATCAAGACTTAAATGACATGCCTTGTTTAGAACACTGGAGCTTCATAACAAATCGTTTTACCAATCAACATTCAGAAATCAAATTGAAATTGAGAACAAAGAATGGATCGAAACCAGGTAGATATTTATGAGTTACTATGAGAATCTTATTCAAAATAGTGTTCGAAATAATTATTGAACAGCGCTTATTTTGAAATAACAACGAAATTGATGTGAACATTACCAGAACAATCGAAACATTAAAATTGACAGTTAATGAGATGACCACTGACCTTCCACGTTTAGATAGAAACTTTTAGTGTCCGAAGCCGATGACCCTCTCTGGACAATACAGGTGTAATTTCCACTGTCTTCCACATTGGCGTTAGGGATGACCATCACCCGATTAAGGTCACTATATCGGACATTTCCGGGCATCGGCGCACCTTCCCTTGTCCACGAGTAGAAGAGAGGTAGTCTGGTAGCAAAAGGAAGTGGTGTTGTTATTAGCTGATGCGAATACAAGGCTTACCGAAATTCTTCAAATCTTCATGGCGATTAACACATAGCTCTAACAGTTAATCCTTGAAATATAAAGGTGAACATATATAAAACATTACTTAAAATTAAAAAGGATCTCGAGTCCGCTTATAGACTTGCTTTGGTCTTATCTTATTTTAGATTCTGGCATTCTGGATTCTATCGGCCGTATATCAATTTGTTCTTTAATTATCATATTTCAAAACGTTCAAACATTCATATACGCCAAAATCAATATTCTATGTAAAAAAAAACTCTCAAAAGGGTCAAACATTAAGTTCATATCATTATTTTGTTTTACTTTTAAAAAAAAAAGACAAGCACAAGTAATCACAGGCAAGAAAGATGCACAACAGAGATGAATAACCAATTAAACAACAATCATTCCGGTCATTTATCGTAACTAATTTGTGCTTAACTCAGGTTTGGCCTAAATTCTTTGCACATGGCCGGGGGAAAACAAGCAACTTTTATATATGTTGCGAAACGCCTCGCTTGGTCTACGGTCTAAGACACTACTCGGTCAAGATCCTCACCGTCCGTACGCCATACACTCAAAGCGGATATCCTCTCCACGCAGCGGAGGACTCGGGAACACGGCAGGGAAGTCGTTATGGATGTTGGGGCCGAAATCGTTGGCAGCTGAAACAAGAGATTATCACTTTAGAAATTCGTGTGACGAGCGATACAAAACAGACCCTCATGAAATTTGTTTTGAAATAAACGCATGTTTTCCTGGTTTCTTAATTAATATATCAGCTTTGTATTATATGAAATGTCGATTACTTCTCTTTGTTTATATCACAAAAAACATGTAATTGATAAGATCTCATAAGAGCATAACATATTTATGTCTAACACGAAATATATGCTCATTTGTTTCATTAACCTTGCTTTAGTCGGCTCAAACCGAAAGAATTAATAATCTGATCACTAAGAAAGAACTTTATGTCTTTGACAAAATTCAACATAACTGATTGCACAACAAAATTCGCAGCTATTCAAAGGTCGAAAAACAAGAAAATGTTATAACGTATCTTATAAAAGCTTCAAATTAGGTAACCAGTATTGGTGCGAAGTGTATTTGGCGCAACGTAAGAAATTAAGTCAATGACGTCATGGCACTCACTGTCTCCGGTGATAACAAGCTGTATTCCCAGACTGGTTCGACTAGGGGGCTGGCTCGTGGCGACTGTCTGTCCTAGTGGTGCTGTCAGGGTGACCACACAGTGGTACTTGCCAGAGTCTGATTGCTGGGTCTCCGAAAAGTACAGCTTGCCGTTATGCGAGATGAACATATACTGGTTGAGGTTTGGACGGACGAAATGGGAAGCATCGTTTTTGAACCATTGGTACCGTAGAACTGAAAAAGGTTAAGATAATTTTGATCAAATATTGTAAAGAATATGAAAATCCGTGGAATTTGAATTCTTTAACGAAATTCTTAAAATGGACCAACTGAATGGTGCAGAGAATGTTTGGTGTTGGACATGGAACTGAATGACCACTAGCCTATTCTGAATATTTTTATCATTCAAATCTGTATCTTAGATCAAAAGTCCCGTTTACATGGGCATATGTACATAGAAGTGTATTTGCATACTAAGTAGATTTACTTACAGAAGTTTATGATTACTTTAGATTTGCTTTTACATGGTTTTTGATTACCAGGGAGTGTTATTATGTTTGTATTTTACATAATAATGTAATAATATAATGTAAGCAAATACATGTCCACATATACACAGCATTATATCATCATTATTATCATCGTCGTGGCTCATTGGGTCATTTATAAATGCCTTCCTCATCACCATTGCCACCATGCGTATCGCCGTTAACGCGAAATAAGTGAAATGAATGAACCAGTTTTTCCTTCTGAGCGAACGAAGTGACATAAAATGATGCTCAATACGAACTGAATTACTTCTAGTTATCTTACATTTAGATAGTGGAACCAATATGTGCTACAATTATATGTGCTACACCTAGCCTGTGTATTATAACATGTCTAGTTAGAATTCTACCTGGGTTGAATCCCGGGGGGTTACAGCTGATGACGGTACCCTGGTAGAGGGGCGCCCTCACGGCTCCTGGGGGGTCGTTAGAAAATTCGTATAAATCTGGAAAGAATGAGTAACATAAACATTAATAATAATATAATTGCACAGGTGCCTATTAAGATATTTTGTTAAAACTCCTCAGACAGTCACGACAACAAAAATGACTTGTATAAACCTAAAAAAATATGTACAGTCATTTCAATAAGAAAGTATGCGGTTTTATTTTCAAGAATGTTTGTCCATAATTATAGCATGAATGCAACTTTCTTTTGATGGTTAGTGTATGCGGCTTTCTGGCTCACTGGTATTAGATCTATTTGTATATATCCTACTTACAACCAAAGGACATTTGTATGGGGTCGCTTAGAATTGATCCTCTTTCGTTTTCGGCCACACACTGGTAATCTCCTATATCATCTTTATCACTCGGGGTCACGATCGTAAGTTTGCCATTGGTCAGCGTATATCTCGTGCTAGACAGTGACGTCACTTTCATCCAGTTGCCATCCCTGTCTTTGCGCATCCAGCTGTACGTCGGTAGCGGATTTCCGGTTGCAGCACATTCGATGGAGGCTGTTCTTGTTTTGCCAACGACGACAGTGTCAGTTGGTGTTATCGAAAATTTCGGACCTCTGATGACTTCGTTTGGATCGGAAAGATCGGTGCCATAACCTAGAAAATATTATTAACTTTCATACTAGATTGGCCGTTAGAATTTGGTCATACAACAATGCACAAACTTTACACGTGAATATTCAATGGCGTTCTTGTAGCATTTAACTGTCTCTCAACCAAACTCAAAACGTAATCCTGTTAAAACGTGTATATTACAATCAACATATAACTAAACTTCTGTAAACTATGTGTATCTTCATCATTTGCCCATACTCACTAGTTCTATACATGTACAAAGGTTTCAGCATGTTCTATCATCATTATCATCATCAGAGGCAAGAACAAGTGTTGTAAGTTTGTCTTATAAAGAAGATTTTCCATTTCAAGCCTTGGTAAATGATCATCAATCTATGCATATCGATAACAACAAAATAATTAAGAATCGAACCGTGAAATAATTTGGTAATTATATGGCTAACACCCTGATATTATTTTCTGACATGCCATTATTGAGCAGTAGTCAGTTAAAAAATAAAGCGATGTACGAATGCAAGGTATGATCTGATTTCAATGAGATTGAGTACTTACTATGATCTCTAGCTGACTGAAGGATCCTGTAGGCTTCGTTCAGGTTAATTTCGCAGATGTACGGGAGCGGAGTGTCGGCGTTTTCTCGTCCCCAGGCAAAGCTTGTAGAAGTAACTGAATGGACATACATCATTTTGTTGTTACCTCTTTTAAATAAACAATTTGTTTCAATTGAAAAGTGCCTCTTAGGCTTAAATGAGGCTGTGGACAAAAGAACAAAGAAGAAAATGTTCTCTTAGGTGAAAGGCTTTACCAAATAATTCAGTAAAAATGTCACTTAAATTGTTTAAATCCAACAAAATCCCCGACGGTTGATATCTTGCAATGGAACATGTTGCAAATCCATCATATTTTGCTGAATCAACATATCCAACATTCTAACTACCCATCACACATACTTGAGTATTTGTAGACGATGTGCATGCCGCCTAGCTTTCTATCCTCGGGATCTATCCAGTATTCCTCGGCCTGCAGCAGTGAGGTTCCGTCCCCCTCCCACCTCAGGTTCTCGCTCGAACCTATACCGCTCGTCCACCATCGGTCGTTTCTGTACACACAGACGTTTAGTTATTCAGTTGAAAAAATTATCCTACCTCATGTAAGAATATCGATCTCTGATTGGTCCTTCGGCTCGTCGCATAACACCAAGCTAGAGGCTGATATCTCCCCAAAGACCCCGCCTCTGAATGGTATAACGTATATTAATGTGTGACAATTTTTCTTAGTTGGTGATTTGGATTTCGTTTTCAAATGCGATGCTTGTCGTGTAGATTATTAACGTAAAATTTCAAGGTTTTAAGTCTTTTTATTGTATCGAAACTATGACCTTTTGGAAAAAAGGAACAGCAACATTCTTATGACTGATAAAGTATGTATATATATATAATGTATAAATGTATATTGGATATCCATGTTTCATAAAAATGTTCGTTGAAAGAATAGACCCAGGCAAAATCTTTCAAGTTACCCTTCAGATGTATTGCACAAAACTTTCCACTGTTTTACGGCAATAACATGTTAAACTTACAACTTTGATTATCCAACTAATTTTAACATATCTGATATTGACACAATCTCATTAAAATGATATCTTAATTGCTTCACTACGTTACGCAGATTAAAGATCTCACAAGGCCCCGTAAGACTAGCCGTCAGGGTAACCTTTGACCGCTTGATGTGAGGAAGATTTCATCCTCCAATCAAATCGTACGTCTCTTAAAGGACAATTCAAGAGATTAAAGCGATCTAACACAGTACAGCCCAAATGATAAAATGATAACTTATGACCTTACGATTTTCCCAAAAAGCAGTGTTAGGTAATTTGCATAGGTCGTAACATTCACTAATTCATTTGTAATGTTTGACTATTTGACAGAACTAGATTCTTTCTAATTTGCATATGTACGTCAAATATGTGTGATATCAAATCAACAAGACTTTATCTAATGTTTTTATGTCACTTCTGGTCTTCTCATTTGTGTCAGTATATTTATGGATACAAAATACAACGAATTTAATGAACATAAATCGTTTTATATAAGATTTAAAGGGAATCTGTTCCAAAAATAGCATATAGAGCTTGCTGTTTGAATTTGCCCCGTTTACGGTGATTTCTTCGATAATGGTAACATTAAAGTATTTACCTGGACGTTTTTGGACCAACAAATTGATAGGAGCGATATAAAGCACAGTTTGAGTAATTCATTCGGACATGACAGTAAATATTTGTTGTCCACATTTAGAAATAGTCGGAAATGTTCGTTTTTCGAGTTCTGAAGATTAGATATGAATACCCATCACCAGCAACCCGAGTTACGGGGCAAAGTCGTTGATTGGCCGAGTCAAAGGATACTCTGACGGCTATTATAACTGAGCCTGGTAAGATCTACATGCGTAGCGTAGTGTAGCAAATAGATCATATTTTAATAAGATTGATATTGACATAGAATGTATAATCTAATGTATTACTGATGCTATAATGTTCCTTTTGGGTGTTCTGTTGGCCATTTCGGATGCGTCTCATATAATCGTAGTCGTAACGAATTTTAAGCATTTGATGCAATACATATAATGGTATATAAGGGGGTTGCATATATCTTTATGGATTGCAATCAGGCCATAGTTTTACAGGTATTTATGCAACCGCTACGTCATGTAGGAATACAATATCACCGTGTAAAGACATCCAAGATTGTGTTAAATAGAGTGTAACATTACCTCAGATATCTATTATCTTACAAGAAAAAATTACCTGTTGATATCATAACGAGTCAGCCAGGTGGATACAAACTCGTGCTCCTTTTTAGAATTTACACTCAGTAGAAATGACCCGTCAACCTGCAATGATAAAGTGATGTCGCATTTACTCATAAATACAAAGATATCAGGACTTTAATAAAAAATAATTTTTAAAACAATTTATCAGCACCATCTTCACTTACAATTACGTTGTATGAAAGTTGAAGTTGAAGCCGAAGCTTTTTAATATCAACAATGGTATAGGATACCTTGCCCTATACGCATTTCATGCAAGCACTCTTTGATTCAACATATTTACTGACATTCAGAATAGAGTGAGTTAAATTGCATCAAACAAGATTTAATCTAGGCAGCAGTAAGCCTTTAGAACAAATCTGTTACAAACCTATTGGTACTAGCGAGATCATGACATACAACTTGGTTAAAAGGTCTCCATGTTATATGAATAAGCCCGTATGATTATTCTCTGTCTTCTCAAAAAGGTTAAAAGGGTATGCAAAATGTGAAATGAAATTGAAGGTTCTAAATAGTCGTTTAATGTGCACAACTGGTTTGTACGCCTTGAAAATATTATAGTAATCGTGTGAATATTACTTTTACACCGTGAATTCACTAAAATACTTTTTAAACATACCATAAGAAAATTTTGGAGATTTGTATAAAGTGAACGAAAAATTGTGATAAAGATATATTCATATAATTTCAAATTGTTAAAATGATACCCAAGCCGTGAGAAAACAATATATTAAAAGAATATTACGAAAATTCAATTAGATTACCTGACAGGCCAACTGCGCCTCTTCATAAATGCGAGTTGGGTAAAACACGAAGTGATAGCACCTTTGTTCAAATTCCTCCCATCCAAGGGGGCAATCTGAAACCGATTCCAAAGAAATAATTATTTATCTACTTAAGACTCTCTATAAGATATTGAACTGTTACATGATGGTAAAGCATCATCTGTCACAATGCTGTTTTATTACTTTGATAATATTTAACAAAAATGGTCGTTGGTTAAATTTAAATGATCACAAATATACATTATTGTATTGTCTTACTAATTTTGATAATTAAAATTTATAGTATTTTAAAGGGAAATAATTTTATCCAAGTCGAACATATATAATTGATAAATATTAATCAAGTCATAGTGGGAAAATATTCATGTTACCATATTTCAACATGTCACATCTCGTTTTTTTCTAAAGATATTTTACGATTATTTAAGAAGTATGGTTTATCATCACTCACCAAAAAGATTCTGAGTAGCACAAAAGCGTGTCAAAGACACGAAAATCAGTAGACGAATGACGTCATACATCGTCATAGTTCATTCATGTTGACACCACCTGGATCGAACAATAAAAACATCAAATCAAACAGGGTTTTTTAATCAAGATTTTTGACACATTCATCATATTTTATGAAGGGAAGTGTGTGTGTACAAAATACAACTAATGTTATCACACATCAAATAAAGAATACACTTAATTTCAATATCGGAATAAGCTTAAATATGCAACTTGAGGTTGGGTGGGTTTATTTGAGGTTTAACGCCGATTTCAAGAGTATTCCACTAATGTCACGCTAGTATTATTGCAGGAAGAAAGTCAGTAATCCTTGTGTGTATATGTGTTGCTGTGAAACCTGCGGGCATGGCTGGAACTAGCGAACCATGGGTGGTAATTAGGTAAAATTCAATGAAACATTGCATCCAGACCTAATTCCATGTAGAACAATTCTCTATTGATGACAGAGTTGTCGAGTCCCTAGCGGGATTCGAACCCCGGGCCATTTGATCCGAAGTCGAACGCGCTGACAACTACGTTACTCGGCCCCTTGAAATGCAGCTAATACTAAAGATCACTAAACTAGCAATGTTTGATGCTCTGTAATGGGCATATTCAAATACGCATACAAGTTTCGTCATGAAATTGCCATTTGTCCGACACAAAATGTAAACCATTTGTTAATTGACGAAAAAGAGGGGAAAGTCGTTTTGCATCTTTGCATAAAACAAAATGTTTAACAAAACACCCTTATCGGCCTCCAATTTCATATTGACTGGTTGGCATTAAAATATCACATATACAGTGCACATGCATAATCCACAGGGACCTGGAAGACAACCTTGCAATGTCATCATGGTTTCAAATGTATTCGTTATTCAACAGAAAAGTAGGTTTGAGGCGTAGTTCGCGATGTCAAACCCTAAACCGTGTAACTTAAAACCAATCTTACGAGGTAGTATTCAAGTTTCGCAATACTCAGACCTCTTTTTGTTCTCGGTCATCTACCTGTGGTGATATATAGTCGCCCTCGTCCTAAAACCTCTGATTTAGGGTTTGATAAACGTATCATATTACAACTAAACGAGTTCTTGTTGGAATAATTTGCATTCTTAGATAGATCTAGGTCAAATGGTTTGAAATGACAATAATAATGGAAAATTGGTGTCGGTTTATGTTGATGTCTCTTTTTGTTGATGTCTCTTTTTGTTGATGTCTTTTTAAATAGGATGAAGATACAGTTATGTTAGGGGTATATACCAAATATGTTTGACTTTTAAAACTTAATTCGAAACTTGATTATACTAGGATAATCTGTAAGGTTAGCCAATCAGCGATGAAACTAGGAATTTCATTGCAAATGCGGGCCTGCGGTGATAATGACAGAAAAGTCACAGACATTGTCATGTAATATTCAGTTCTCGTTGTATCCAGATTGTAATACACCGAGATACATCTGTGGCGTTAGATTTTTTAATGAGTTACGGTATTTGGACAGAACTAAACATTGAGCTGTATCCTATGAGATGAAAGAAAGAATTTTATTTCCAGAAAATTGTATACCTAGATTTTATTTTTTTTACATACGACTCAAAATGAAATCCTGTACTCCATGCTTGTTGATAAAACAACACTCTAAAATAAAGTTGATTCAATTTTCTCACATTTAATAATTCAATGACTTTAGCTTAATATCCTGATATGGAAGGATAAGAAATAGTTTAAGTTACTCTATGTCATATATGTCATGATATAACATTTATTTCAATTTGAAAAAAAAATAATTACAAAACATTTCCTGACAATTCATTATAATTATACTACAGTGTACAAGATGCAATCACTGATGCTGTCATTAAGAAGATATTTAAAAGTTATTTCTGCAGTTGAGATAAGTTTGCTTTAAATTACAATTATCATTTTTTGAAAAGTAAGGTTACGGTCGTTTTGAAGAGCCATTCCATGAGTTGTCAGGGGTCAAATATGCCAAACTTAACCAATAGTTTAATCTGATATCGATTGTTGAAGGAAGGTATCATTTTAAAGCTATTCGCATAATGAAAACAGGAGGGTTTGAATTCACGAGTGTGATCGAAAATCGGACATTGACGCGCGTTAATCGGTCAAACGTTATTTTAGAAACTTATTTAAAGTAGTCAGAAGGAAAGTTATGAGTTGATCATATTTGAGTGTATATATAACTAGTATTCATGTTCGTTACACGTGTGAATTTGGCATTTTCCGAATACATTTAACTGTTTTAAGAGTTTCTTTGAAAAAAAGTTTTTATCATATTATTTTGCATTTGAGAATTAATATTTGAGATATTTTGAATTTATAGAATTAATTATGGCATTTATGTTTGTATCAAAGCAAAACAGTATGTGATGAAAATCGCGGAATGTCTCTTTAAAGTGACAGAAGCACGTTTTTTCTGAAAATTTTATATTTTTAATTTTTCACTGATAAGTGTACATGAATGATAAATGTATTATTTTGATAGTGTTCAAAATCTCATTCATAAACCAATCATCCAAAGCCAGAGAACAAATTATGAGGTTTATTACTGCTTCATTTAGTTTTAATACATTGTCTTTCAATCGAAACCATTTATTTTTAGTCTTCCTGACATCACGTTACATACCCCCTAAAAACGTGCTACTGCCCCTTTAATAGACATAGTAACTATTTAACTAATATGTAACTAATTTTGCCAAATAGTCTTGAAATAATTTTTCAAAAGTTTCTTTATAATCTGTCGTGCACATGCAGCAACATTTTATCTTTCTGCATATTCACCATTTCTAATAAAAACAAGTGAAGAAGCGAGCAAAGCTCACATACCCCCGCTCCCCACTTTGTTCAAAGAATTTCAAATAGTAAAACTGATTAAAATTGGTTAAAGTATGATAGTTGAGTATACAGTTAGTCATTGTGTAAGTCTTCTTTCAACTGAAACCCAAATACCGAATTCATTAATAGGTTTTACAATTAAAAGGGTACATCTAGAGATAATGGTTGATCTTTGTTTCAATTTTGAGGTAGTTATCATGAATATTCTACGAGATGCACTGAGGACAAAATTATTTTTGTTGAGTCACTTTGTAAGTTATGTTTTCCAAAGAAACCTGTAACAGAGAAGAAAATTCATATATATCGTTTAACTCTCACAAGGCATATCCAGAAGTCACGATTGACATATGTAGCAAATTTGGTGAAGCTGAGATGTATATTTCATGAAATATGTTCAGGACAAAGTAATTTATCATAGAATCACTGTTTTAGTCATGTTTCCAAAAATTTAAAAAGTGTGATGGTCTAATCCTCAAATGGCACATCTAGGGATCATGGTTGATAAGTGTATGAAGTTTGGTGAAGCTAGCATGAATAGTTTGGGAGATATGCTCAGGACAAAAGACTTGGTCTAAGAGTCAATGTTTTCGTCATGTTTCCATGGAAACCGCAAAAAATAAAAATAATTTGTTGGTCTAACCCTTAAAAGGTTAAGTGAAGTGAAGCTAGCATGAATATTTTTGGAGATCTGCTCCGCACAAAACGACTTCCTCAAAGAGTCACTTTTTAGTCACGTTTTCATGGAAACCGCAAAAATGAAAATTCAGAAATAGTTCTAACCCTCAAAAGGCACAACTAGGGATCATGGTTGACATGTGTATGAAGTTTGATGAGGCTAGCATGCATAGTTTTGGAGATATGCTCCGCACAAAACGACTTCCTCAAAGAGTCACTTTTTAGTCACGTTTCCATGGAAACCGCAAAAATGAAAATTCAGAAATAGTTCTTACCCTCAAAAGACACAACTAGGGATCATGGTTGACATGTGTATGAAGTTTGATGAGGCTAGCATGCATAGTTTTGGAGATCTGCTCCGCACAAAGTTTTGGGACGGACGGACGGACAGACGGACAGACGGACGGACGGACGGAAAGAATGAACGCTATATACCCCCGCTTACGCTGTAAGGCGGGGGTATACTAAAAAGTTGCCTAAAACTACAAATTAAATGTAACACGATATTGGGTCTCTTCTTGGCAATGAATGAACACTTTGTTATTACATGACAAAGTGTTATTTCAGGAATATCAGTTAATTTCTTCATTATAATAGTTTATTAAAGAATGTAACGCAATACCTTCAGTTACGTAATGGAGGTCGTGTATCTCAAAGATGTTGTCTACGCAAATCATTACGCATGCAGGGATAACTTCAAAGCATTGCATATATTATGTTTAGCACAATGGCCTCTGTTCTTTTCAGAATTATACAACGTTGAATGGTTCGAGGTTCGAAGCCCATCAGTAGGTTTCACAACAGCTAGCAAGTGCATAGCGATGATGGCAATAGTTGTTGCATAGTAAGTTTTTTTTCAAAAGAATAAAAATACTCGTTAAAGGTATTGAAGCATTTTTTCTATTTTTACGCGTTCAAGAATTTTCGATAACAATGAGAAACCTATCGGGGATTTCGTCTATTTTTTTGGATGTCTCTTGTTTTCTCTTAGAAACCTATCGGGGTTTTCGTGTATTGTTTTGGAGGTCTCTTGTTTTCTCGTAATAACCTCCAAGGAGGTTTTACATTGGGAAGTCAGGGCATTATGTTCATATGTAAGACCTAGTCTTTATATTTCAAAGTCAAAGGGTTTTATATTCCAATGTATAACTTAACCCCAAACTCCATACTATCTTGAAAAAATCTACAAAGTTTCAATGCTTCCAAAGTGCGGGATTCGAACCCTCAACCCTCTGAACCGTAAGCAAGCACTCTAACCACTACTCTAACGGGCCAGATAGAAGTAAGGCTATGTTAAACAATCTGTTGATTGACGTTCAGATTTCGATAAAAAAAAATGTCGGTCCTAAAGCATTATGATATCATATTGCACTTTAATTCCAATTTTAAATGCATACAAACGCTTTCGGTCTTACTTTCCGCTCAGCTTTCTTTCCTCAGGTTTTGAAAACCAAAGCATAACCTCGTTCTCTTGTTTTAACCCTTACATAGTATTCTGACGTATCGCTGACGGGTGGTTACTCAGCGTTATTTATAGCCTTTCTGTTTTCAGTCAAACTATTTCGAACTCCATACACTGTTGTCTAGTGATGTCGCACGTGGAAATCTAAGAGCGCGTTATTTGGAGCTCAGCGGGAGCCTGCAATGAGAATCAGATTTGTTATCTAATAGTACTCCGATTGGTTAATTTGAAACACGAGGTGAGCGCGCGGAACGAAGCCTAGATACCAGTTTGCCGCTATCGCTGAAAGGGCATCATTTGATTGGCTTGCTATATATAGCGATACGGCAGAATACTATAGGAGGATATCAGGGGTTAGGGTGTAGCATAACGCGGAGACATATACGCTGATGTACCAGGATGTGTCGATAGTTGGATCACAATTAATGTCGTCTAGCAGCTTGACACAATTTTTCTTGTCATCGTAATAGATCCCTCCGCGGCAGAACGTGTAGACCACATGAGCGTGAACGTTGTTCGTAGTACAACAGACTAACGCGCCATTAACATTAATAGATTCTGTACTATAGTGCAATTGATGTTGATTGAATCGTGGTCAAAGTGAATGTGTTTCTGCTATCTCGATTCGCTCCATTGATCTTTCTTACAATCGAAAAAGTTCTCATAAGCCCTAAACACTGTTCCGATGATCTAACTCCATTACGCAGTCTAACGTTCTGAAACGATTACTCAAAACAACCGCATGAAAATAACGTTGCCTCATTTAGAACTATCTTCGCTCGATCAAGTTTCATAGCTTGATTTACGATTTGTATACATGAATTGAATGGTAGAAATCATGGCCACCGTGGTCGCCGTGAAAATTATTTTATAGATTGCGAAATATATATTTTTTCACTGTTTTACGTTTGGTAATGTTGCGTCCTCTCCGTAATTTTTCTAAGATATCATACTGTCTTGTCCTTAAAATGGCGTAATCCTTTCACCTCGCAGAACAGCATATTAAATAAATGTTCATGCATGGTCCTGTCGCTTTCGATTTAGTATCAAAATTCAATGGAGAAAAACAACAAACAAATATACTGGACATTAAACTATTAAAATGAGAGGGTATATTGAAAGTATTTTTCTCACATATTGGAACCTGCATTCTTATTCAGTGAAATATTACACCAAAATTTCTACGTATAAAAGATTAACAGTTTTAAACTAATGAACACCAAAAAGTTAGTTTTTAATAAAAAATATCGAAGACGGAAGAAAAATTTAATTGGTTCCCTCAAACCGAATAGAAATCGCGCACAGTATTTCAAGCGGCTTTGACGTGTTTTTGTTGTAAATTACGCCGTGCTTGACAGGTGCAGAAATGCACACCTCTGTGAAGCGATCAGCTGACTGAAATGTACACCTGGAAATGATATGCACGTGACAGGGACAGTTGTTTGTAACAATAGCAACCTGTGTAGGCTTAATTTCAACATCCTTCCCTAACAATCTATTTTCCTTTTTACACTTTTTCATAAAATGTGTTTAAAATGTGCCTTTTTGAAAATGCGTTTCTTTGAATCGTGATATTATGATGTTTTATCTATATATTTACGTTGCGTACCAGTCACTGTTTTCAATAGTTAATTCATCATTTTTTTAGATGGAAAACATCTTTGATAATGATAGGATCATTAATTAGCTGCACGTTTTTACTATTACATGTATATGCATACTTGCACGACACCGAAATCTGCATACCATTATTCTAATAATATGGTCCGGGATTTGAATCCCGACAAGGACTCCGCAGTTTTGTCTGCAGTTGAGAACTGTTCTACACACCGTAATATTTGGGGGCAATGGTGCACTTAAATTCAGCGCAATACCATCAGGGGTTTGCTAGTTCCAGCCGACGTTCGCAGGGTTCAATGCAATGCATAGCCACAATAGCAGTCGTAAAATACTCTTGAAAGCGCCGTTAAACCCAAAATCACCTTACTTTATTTTTCTTTATCCATGATAAACCAGAATTTCTAATCAAACACGACTTAACGATCTCTTATTTTCGATTTGTCAATTTTTGCAATATGATATCTTTTAATGTAAAGGATTAAAGGCTATAATCTGGAGATCCAAAACAATGAATTTTCAATCTCCATCATGTTAAAATTCCAACTGCATAAATTCTGATTCGGTTGTAAAGTCTTAAACCCTTTGAAATTTAGTGTCACAATTGAAACACAATTACATCCTTTAAAGAGTCTGTTTACGTCATAGATGACGAAAGTTTAGCCAATTTGTCAAATTGAAAAAACGTTTTGGATTTGAAGAAAATAGAATTGTTTAAGTAATTATTATTAAACAAAAGAAATGATGTTTTCGAGCAAATCTCATTATATATCATTACATGTAAAACGTCAACAAGTAATCAAGGTCAGCGTCAAGTTGAAGGTCAATTGAATGTCAAGGTCGTTTTATATATCGCAAACCATCGCATATCATTTACGTTGATTCAATTTTTTAAAACTGTAAGCTCCAAGGTCCATTAAAATTATCATGGCGTTTTGCTATATTTAGTTGCGATAATTTCTTACATGTGCTTTATAACTTTTCCAAAAATATATGGTTAAAATACTTTTGGAATTTAATATCAACTTTTCGCACTTGTTTTCAAATAAGATCTGTTCCTCCTTAAGTTGTATCCAAATTTGATTGGACAAAAGTAATATTTACGTTTACAAAAATATATTTTTTAATAAAACGTTTTTTTAAGATGATAAAAGAAAGTAATTCGTTCCCTCTTATGCATAGAAAGTTGCTCGCTAAGGATGTTTGAGGTGTGACACATATGCACGTAATACATAATGCCCATTCACTCACTCACGGCTTATGGGTAAAACCGTTTAAGTATATTTTTGGCGTTAAAGGGGCAGTAGCACGGTTTTAGGGGGAATATAAGATGATGTCAGCAAATTTAAAATTAATTGTTCCAATTGAAAGACCATGCATTTAAACTAAATGGAGCAGTAATAATTCAGATATGTAATGTAAAGTTTAGCCAGGCGATTCCTTTTTCTTATACAAAATGAATTAAAGGTGTTCACACAAAAATGGCCGCTTATGGATTTTAGGTGACTCCTCATGCTTTGTCCTCTAACTCTGGATAACTAGCTTGTGTTATGAAATTTTTGATACAATCAAAGTAATACATTTAGCATTAACTTTCAATTATCAGTGAAAATTTTAAAATATAAAATTGTCAAAAAACGTGCTAGTGTCCCTTTAAGTTTAGCAATTTAGAATACATCAGTGATACTCACAAGTGTTTAAATTAAATTAGAAACGTTATTGTTTAATACATGCGATTATCTGTCCACCAAAAGTAGCTTTTCATTTTTGCGTTGTTGCTTTTCATGAAAAGATTATGAAAACTTCACAGGGATGCACAATTTTGTTTAAAAGGTGATTCTTGTGGATTTCCCTATTTGCACTCATTGTCGATACGTGACAACATCCGAAGAAGTTAGCATGTCAAATTGACATGTTGTGACCACGAGCTTTAAAGGGTTTCTAAAGGGTAAACTCATTTCTTAAATACTCACAAACTACTCAAAGTTGCCTGACAAAACGAATAATATTTGCTGAAATGTTGCGATTTTTATCAATACAAATTAAATGACGTTTGAATGTTTTTGCTTTTAATATTAAAGACGCGCTTCCAGTATTCTTGCCTATCCTTTTCTCAATTTTCAATGTTCATTAATTATCACTCAAACAATCGTTTCTGTTTCCATAATTATTGGACATTTGACAGTTTTATTGAATTTTTCATTTGATATCGTTTTTCAATTATCTAAATGTTTTATGACCTATAACCTAATCAGTATATCTCTTATATATTAGCTTTCACTATTTATATATGTAGTACACATTTGGCTTTGGTGAAACCCTTACCAGTATCAACAATATATATAGAAGAGGAAGAAGAAAATTATTTTATAGAAGTGCCACACAGCAAATGACACGTAAACAAGAACAAATACATATGCTGCCAGGCCAATAATGGCCTATGAGACACTGATTTAAACGCTTATTCAATAAGATATGATAATATAAGTTAAAATACATATATAAAGAGAGGATGGATACATTATTTCAAGTTAATTGAGTTTATAAAAATGATATATTTATTAAGTGTTCAAATGTTTTGAAAAGATGAAGAGAAAAAAAGGTCAAAACATGTACACTATGCATCAATTTCAGTGTGTCACAGAGGTGTCTTTCCATCACATGCCATCTGTCAATCAGTGACACATGAAATTTACAACAATTATTGCATCTGCACTTATAACCCTTTAGTCACTGTATTTTGAATGACTCACAAGATAATGACAAATGATGAACACCTGCTCTTAGAGATTTGTCGATGACTTTATCACTAGTGTTCTAAATGTCATTCTTACTCCGTTTTGCTTCGCTGCTCTTTAGAACCCCGGGAGGAGAAAAGTATATGTAATTACACACTTGTGACCGTGTTTTTCAAAATTTTCAATGCAGGTATCTTGTTTAGCGCGGTAAGTATATATTACATAAGTACGTGTCACAAGTTCATACAAAGGTTGAGTGATAGAAATTTGTTCATCGGAACATCCACGAATTTTACTAAGAGAATATTCAAACATACAGGGTTTTTAATTCATTACCTCATCAAATGAATAGGGTTGGTGGACAATAACTCGATCATGATTGTTCTATTTCAATATACTGTTCATCTCTTTTAACTTCCAAATCTTTTAGAAATTAAGGAAGGTTAATTAGAATTTTTAGTTATCTTCATGAATAAGATGTTTTTAGATTTGAGTATATCACGTCGGCTTGCGTGGTTACATTTGTAATTTGTAGTGATTTGCTACAATGAAGTGAAGTGAGGTGAGTTTAACGCCGCTTTCAAGAGTATTTCACTTATATCACGGCTTCTAGTATTATTTCAGGGATAAAACCCTCAACACTATAGTGGCTATGCATTGCGGTGAAACCTGCGATCGTCGGCTGGAACAAGCGAACCATGGGTTGTACTGCGCTGAAATTCAGTGTAGCATTGCACCAAAACCTGACTCTGTTGCAATGTAATATGCAATATGTAATATACTCTTCATAAGAAGAACTGATGAGACATTTTTCTTAGAATATATTACCTTTAGCTAAGAGTAAACATATGTAATTATTTCAATGGTAAGAAAGTGAAATGTAACAAGATCGTAGACAAAGTGTTTGCAAACACAACAACTTCAACAACTGTTCTTGAGTGCAATTAGTCCAAACTTTGGCAGAATCAACATGTGCGTTTTAAAATGAAATATTATTTTTCATTACTAAATGATACATAACATGATGGACTTCTCAGCAAAAGAAACTTATCACCATTGGAACTGAAATCATGAAAATTACATTATATGACGTTTGACGATAAATATCGCACTTGAAGTATCTTGTCCCTACTTCATAGTTGTATAGACAGGCCCAGGAACGCACTGTTTTACCTATTGAAGACTGATATCTGCTGGGTGTAGACTATGGTCAACTCAACTTGTAGTTAACGTCATGAACGTAAATTGCTGTGGGTTGTCATTGAATTTTGTACAGAAGTACTGATTTGATTGAACAATGGACATACACTAACAATTAAATTTCGATTTATTGCAAAGGCTAAATAGAAGATAAAGAATCGATTTAAGATTTAATTAATAATCTGAGATTAAAAGCGATGGTGTACATCATTTGACTTGTGTCCGACTCAATTGCTGTTAATCTTCCAAACATCACATGTTTGAGTCAAACCGACCCACAAGCTTCATGAAGGTCTAAAAGGAATGCTGAAAAAGCCATCTGATGACGTCACAAAATTATTCTATTTTTGTTTTGGTGGTGATTTAAATGTATTTACATTCGTCATTTTGGTATCCTAAAAAATCAATATTTTAAATTCAACAGTGTAAAAGGTATCAAAATGATTGTGAATATTACCCTTGACACTTTGAATTTCAAAAACAACTTGTTACGCAAAATGTTTAAATGTTTGAAAGAGAGTCGTATACATATATGGTAACTTTCTTTTGTCGATGATTTTAGATATTTAAGCATAATACAAACAGGAAAAACAGGATAGTATATGAATCCATTAGAATTACATTTAAAATTAAAAATTTCTTCTTCAACTTAATTCATCAGAAGAAAACAGTAGTTAAGATATTTGAGATACACGAGTTTAATTTCGAGCAGCTTACCATTTTTATACTAGACACGGTCTGATAGTTGTCAATGAAACTAGCTCTCAATAACAAGATTCTTGGTTCTTGATATAGAAGTAGGTACAGACTGGTAATAGATCATGTCATTTCACTGACTATTATATTTGCATATGCGGCTTAGTTATCGTTACTTTAAAATAACAAGTGACAAGTATTTTTTTTGCATTTGGGGCTACGTGACCCATGTTGCTAATACAGAGTTCAAAATAACAAACTGAACAAAGATGCGAAGATAAAGACTAGTATAGACTTCTCCTTATTATCTATATCTTTCCGCTTTCATCTTTTACTGAACAAATTACAACATAAACAGTGTCACATCATTCTCTCCACACAGAGGCAGCTCAGTCATACCCGAGTTAGCTGTGCTGCCCCTGTGGGGAGAGAACAGTGTCACATATGCACATTCCTTTTTGCAAGCAGCCATCTTCTTTCCACGAGGTATTGCCTATGACGTCATAAAGCAATTGCTTGAAATGTCAGTGCGACCAGTCATCGCTAAAGCAGTTAACCTTACGTGAATACGATCTCTAAGCACTTTTACTAAAAACATATCAGATATTAAATGATGACTGTTTCTTTGTAGTCCTACACCAAATGGTCAAAACTTTTGTCATGATAACATCGAAAAGTGATAGACGTTCTAAAATCTTGAACTGGCCACTTCAGGTTCTGATGAAATATCAGTACCTGCCCAAAAAGAAATAAACCCCTGCCCAAAAAGAAATAAAGTTAAAAATACCAGTGCACTTTGGGAATTTTGTGCGAGAAGGGTCAAGAGTATATTTTAGTTCTGCTCCTTTCTAATCAATAAACTCTTTCAAATCACATAAAGGCCTACTGTATATCTCGAATAAAAATAATATAAGTACAACCTGTTGTGTAACAATAGCATTGTCTTCACTATAAAAATGTAACTAATGTTAAACGTTTATCTTAATTTCAATAGGTTTAATGAGTTTTTCTAAACGTATGGATTTTGAGTAAGTACATATGCACTTGCAAAGGCCAAGACATAGTTCAGCATCGTCTGTGGTCCAGACCCTAAAGCAAAATATTTAAATGAGCCTTCTTAAATCTAAACAAGTCTAGATGCCTAAGCTTTAGGATATTAAGAATATTTCAGTGCTCCTTTTTATTTTAATATCAAATATTTACAATAAATTTTTTTAGTGAAAACACTTGTTTCAGTGAGTATGTGTTACTCTAAGTTCAGCATTCTAATTGCGATTCCTTGTTTCTATAAATTAAAGACACCAAGAGTCTTAAACAATATTAGACTCTAGCAACTGGATATACGAAATACATGCATTTGAAGATGTCACATCACTTTGAAAACGAGAGAGCATAATGCGGCAAGATAAATTCGTGAATGCTCTCGCTTTTTCAAAGTCCAAGCTTTATCAAAATAGCTCTAAATGATGATTGTTGATTTTGTATCGTGATGTCTGTAACCTTCAGGTATTGAATAAAGAGTAAATAAATGGCTCTGACAGCATACTGCCATATATGAAATCGTGTTAACTAAGTTTGTAACGATCGCCTTCCCCCTTACAAGCAAGAGCAATGCAATTGTCAGATGTATTCATGTTTCCTTTCGCAATTCAAATAATCCCTTTTTTGAAATTCTACTTACCTTAACATCAAAATGAAATCTTAGTATCCGAGTTAGAAACTTCAAATCATCCTAAGTCACTTGTCACCTGTATCCGTATGTAAGTTTCATCACATCGTGAACATTCAAGCTTCACGCTTTACCCTAATACACACTTTGCACAGACCTGTGTCGATCCAGCCTTACACCGTATAATCCCTTAGCTTCAGTGCGCTTCTGTTTCGTTGAGTCAGCGTCTCTTCGCTATGCCTTTGGATGGTCAGTTGAATTGAACAGTGATCACGTGACTTTGATTTGTTTTAAGAACCATTACATTATGTTGAACTTGAGTATTGTTTTGAAATTTACATAATGACAGAGTGACTCTGCGTGACGCAATCGCGACAATGGTTGGTTCGCAGAGCTCAACTGGTCAAATACTGTGCTTGACCACTACTTAGTGCTTGACCAATGTGATCCAACTGACCACGCTGTCTATTCTTCGGCCAGCTTCTTATGTAATTAAGACAAGTGAATCGTGTGTCAATGATCGAAGGCATTAACAAGACGAGACATGGTTATGTGCTTGCTAGTCCGTGACAGGGATAATTAGCGGTGGATGGCTACTTTTCTCTACTTCGTGTAAAATCACTTTTACAAACAGAACGGACAAGTTTGACAAAAGAATCTTATTTCAAACTACAAGTACCATTTGTCAATGTATGAAAACATAAAGTAATGAAACGTTTGACCGCATGAGAGTCGTTAGGAATATTTCGCTGACTAACAAAATAAGTTTGGGGAAAGGTAACGTCCCTGTATGATTCCGTGTTTATATGTTAATGTTAATTACTTTTGATTATGATAGTTTGAACCGCATATGTTAACAGACCATTCCTTAAACAAACGTCTTCAGAACTGTCTTTTATCTCGATTTGTATCTGTCCATAATAGAAAAGAGATCCTTATTATGTTCAAAGAGCACTTTTGAACTCTGACATACAATATAGCATGAAGGATATTATTTTCGAAACGTTCTATGATAATGCACTGGGCTAAGCATTCAAACATTGAAACTAAATTAAATCCCTTATCAAGTATCTCACACAAACGTATCCATGTGATCTAAAGCTTTATGTATATCCTTTATTGATAACAGTTAACACAGTGACCCAGGTGATTGAAAATAAATCACAGCAAAATAGTTTACAAAATTGAAACAATGACATTGTAATGATCTTTGACGTATTTGATTCATCATTTGTGTAGTGATTTTTCTGTAAGAGGAACAATTATATGTTATGGGTACAAAGACTACTTTGTAGGTCAGAACAATGACCTCTTTTTACGGGTGTCTTGTCAAGGTAAATCAATACCCGACTTTGTCAATTAAACAAACACTAGACATGTTGGGTTACCCCAAGGCGAATGTCTTTGACAAGAGCTATACCGTTTTGGGTTGACAAAGAGGATTTTCTTTATGACCCTGTAATCGAACCCTTCGGGGCATCTTACTTGAAGGACAGACACACTTTACTGACCCATTTGAGCACAAAGCATAGGACCTTCGTAAGAACTAACGGGACCCTTAACATGGGAGCTTTATAATGCTCAGTAATTCCATAAAGTTTCTATTTCCACGTGTTTTCTAAATTAATTCTGCATGAAATCGTAAAGCGATTCATCATTATTAGAATGACTTGTGTGTTCAAGAGAAGTTTAAATGTTCCAAATGTAATTCCAAGGTGTTATCTGGGCCTCGGAGCCTCAAATTCTGGAATAAGTATTTTGCTGTAAGTAAACACATATCCAAAGGTACCTTAAATCAAACAACCATAATAAAACTCAAAGCTTAACATTCAAGAGTGTAATCATGAGGTTATATATCATTTTAGTTTATAAACTTAATCCTTATACTGTTCTGAAATATATGTATATAAGATAAGATTAAGAGTTTGCAGTCGATACATATTCAGGTGGAATTAATTATTTGAGAGGTGGTTTTTTATTCATGTTTTGGGGAGATATCATTTCACCTTCTATAAAACATTTCCGAATAAGGGGGCATGTATTTACATATTGAATGAGTTTCAGTCATATACTCAAGAGTAAGAATTTGTTAAATGAAACAATGGCTGACACATTAGACGTATACATGTAGTCTCTAACATTTCAACAAAGTGCCAAAACTTGATGCTCCTATGATTCAATTATGCATGTAAACTCTGCAAAAATGAAAAATAATGATTTCAAGTGTAATTTCTTTTCTGCAGTAATCCATTTACAATATCTTGATTGTGATAACATTATTACATGACAATCTGTAAACAAAATAAGCATTAATATCACATATGTGCTTGTTATGTTATTATCATTTCGACCATATTGCCAAATGAGCCATCAAAAGTGGAAAATAGTTCAACAATAGACGTTTCTTTTGGGGGTCGAATTATTAGAGAAATTATGGTATGTTTACATTTATTCGATGTTAACCAGTGTTTATTAGGAAATATTCAAGTAAAACTATCAGTTATCATATGCAATAATTATCCCGTAACAAGGATACATATATAGCAGCAATGGTTATTTTTATCGAATGAGAATATCTTTATTTTCGAACTCATCTGGTGCACATGTTAAAACAGTTCAGGCATTTAAGGCATTTAAGTTAGCATGTTGATGACCATTTTTGCCTTATTAAGCAAAAGACAGTTTTCGTGTCGACGAAAGATACTATTCAGAAAAAGTAAAATTAGCCATGCGTGACGTTACTCAAATTCAATAGTACAAAAAATTCGTGATTGAATAATTAAAAAGCTTATGCTATCAATGCTATATAAAATGTTATGACTGGTATTTTACGTAACTTTGAGGAGAATACATTAGATGATCACACGTATTAGTGTGACATAATCGTTTGACTGTATATTACTATCTGACAGTTTTTATTTATATTCCCAAAGATGTTTACTGTTAATTCTAATGCCTTTTTTGTCGCATATTTATTGTAAAACTTTTAATTTCTCATTATTCCTATGGAATGGCTTGTGTTTATTTTATTGTTATGTTACTCTGTATATACCGGTATGTTATGTTTACGCAATGCGAGACGTTAATAAAATATGTCTGTTTGTCTCTCTTATTGTTCAGTATATAAGTGTACAATACGATAGTGACGTCAGCTCACACAATCCTATAACGTCGTGATGTGACATTCTGGTCAGTTTGTCATAACCTTTTTTGTATCATTTTACATATAGTACGTTCAATATGCATGTACATATCTGTTCAAAAGTTGACTTGTTAATCAATCGCTTATACAACACTGTTATGTACTTAATTGATTATGTGATGTATCATGTCTTGTATCGAGATTCAAAAATAAAATATGATGTGACATTTGACCAATTAGATCAATAAATACATTAAATGAAACAGAAACAGTCGTATTGTGTAATAAGCTAGATTGATGTTAATCATAGCATTGAGGCTCTTGTAAACCAGTTCGCCTTTGGCAATGATCTTAGTAGTAAATTGTTACGACATATCTGACAAACAGGGGTTAGTTCACCCAAACGTACCAAAGTAATCACATTTTGAAATGGAGTCAAAAGCATTAACATTTAAGTTCAAACCTGATCATTTATGATCAAAGTTTACACTTTTTATCTATCTTTATGAACCAATCGTCCTAAAAGGATTTATTTATTATACACCTTTAAGGTACAACTGCCCATAAGGCATAATGACGTTACAGTGAGATGACCCGGAAGATAACTATCTCATCATCAAAGGTCAAATGGGCAGAAGTCACAAGTGTAACTATCTCCGCATTTATTGCGCTAGTGATCACAAGTGGAATAATACTTTTATAGCAGGTACCATACAAACAATGGGGTAAGGTGTCACGAGTGTAAAAACAAAAGGGTGATGTGAGTGATATTTGTATCATGTTTAAACAACTTTAAACTACATTGAATGTTTTTGAGTACACATATTACCATAATGGAATGGTGCCTAGGTTTAGTTAAGTTGAAATGGTTATATAAAATATATTCATATTACATATATATCACAAATTAAAGTTAGCCGTTAATGATTACTATCTCATTTTCAAGTGGTACGGTGGAGTATTACAAAGCTTACCATATCTTACACCCCTTGGGCGGTTATATCCTTTCAATTGGTTTTAACTCATAACTACCTTCTTATAGGTGTTTACCCCTAACACCCCTTGGGAAGTTATTGCCTTTATTTAAGTTGAATGTTTTGTGCCGTGAGCTCCATCCGCGTAGGTTGGTTATCTCATAACCACCTTGGTCGGTTATAAGATTGTAAACAATTGCAAACAATTGGAGTTGTAAAATTTGGAGTTTAAATCAAACAAGAAAGTTAAGATTTATGAACAACGAAAGTGGGATTTGAACCAGGGACCTCTATGTTGCCAACAAGCGCTTTTACCTGTTGAACCTGTTAGTTGATGTAAAGTTGTGTGTGTCTTGTTTGTTTTTTATTTTCCCCTATAAATATATATTAATATTGCAATAAAATAGATTTTAATGTAATGAATCAAGTTTTTAGTTCTCAAACCCTTAGCAGGGGGTTTTCTAAGTGGTCTAAAAAAATATTCTTATCAAGACATATAAAACCCGCAAAATGGACCACTAAAACGTTTTTCAATTATTTGTATGTAAATCAATTTAGTTGAAACGCCGTAATAAAATAGTTTTTATTGTAAGAAATCAAGCGTTTATTTCTAAAACCCTAATATGGGGGTATTTTAAATATTTTTCTCAACAAGAAATGATAAATCCGCGAATGATATCAGTAAAACGGTTTTAAATTAGCTGTTTATTAACAAATTAAGTTTAAACAATTGCAGGAGTCTTCCGCGGGAGTGTAAGTCAAATAATAACCCGTTTGCCTCGGGTTATGGAAATAACCTCTGCTCGGGCTATGCCCTAGCGAGGTTATTTTCCATAACCCCTCGGTATCGGGTCATTATTTACTACATAATTCACAGCCTTACCGTGCCATACATTACGTCACATCACAGTCACACCATGCAAAAATACATGCCTTGTACGTTGCTCTTTTCTGCGATGCAGTTTCAACTACACAAGGTCAATCTCGGAAAGCGATGAGCCTTTGCATATGTACGTTGCGCCTGTCTGCGATATCGTTAGACAATCCGTCATGCGCACGCCGATATGTCGACTGCTTTCTTAGTCAAAGAGAGTTGTCGGGAGTTAATTGGCGCTCTACATAAGAGGATTTTCGGATCAACGCTTTAGTCCTGCCTTGGAGTGTCAAGAGTTCGTTTTTTTAAGTTGCATTGAAATGTGTAAAGATCCACGGAATAAAATCGTAAACTATTTCCATCATACTTTTATCCACTAAGTGTTATTGGATCACAAATATTCTCAAATGACACTAATTATAGTACATAAATGACGCCAGATTCAGATAAAAATAGATCCATTGACTCTGTAGCTCATTAGGCTTTATATCTAATTTTGCTGTAGGGTGTGGCCCAATGTGGTTTCCCTCTTGGTAGCGGCCACAGGGTCACTAATCCTAGAATTAAATATATAGGCGTTGTGATTACAGGCCAGGTGAGGTAAAAAAAAAGCTATAATATAAATTTGTCTAATTTAGCAAGGACAGTTTGCATATCAATGATAGATACATTTAAAGAAAATTACAAGTCAACTTTTACAAAGCAAATAGATCAGTCCCTAATAAAATCTGACATCCCATTGAATAGCATAGATACACTTGATTTTAAATTACAATTATTTAAACAAGAGAACAGTTATTGTACAAATATACAGATATTATAATTGCGATGTCCATGAATAAAGGTATATACAAATAATTTGAGCATTGCAATGTTGACTCATATAAGATTTATCTTCAGAGAGTATTTTATGAAAACAGAACAAAATGGTATGATGAAAGTGTAGACCCAAATATAACATACGATTTGCTTGTCTGACAGGAGGGTGTCACGGTTATCCCTCCTGAGTGTTGTAACAATGAATAATCGATACACTGCCATTGATCAATGCATCGATTGACTGATTGGGCTATAACCACAGGCGATCGTGTCGTCACTGTATGATCCCCATCTCTAATGCTCATTGTTAAGACATCAACTGCACTCAATCAACGGTCTCTTCAATTTCCTCTACGTCAAAGATAAACTTTTCTCGCAGGAGATGGCTCGCTCCAGGCCCAATCGCTGGCTCGCTTAAGCCTTGCTTCAGAACACGATACTTTTGGCTCCCTCCTTGCTAGGGGATACCTTGAAGAACCAGCAAGACCAGCTCAGGTGCAGTTGACTGGAGAGTCGGCACAGAACAGGTGACGAAATATTGCACGGCTGAAAGTGGTTATAGATCAACACTGGTGTGAGTAATGGTGAAATCAAATAACCTACAGTATTACGAGGTAATTTTTTTTGGAAACGAAATTCGCTTATGTGCTCTTCTTTATCACCTTTCAAATATAAATCAACAAAACATTGACCCTAGTAGCATGTTTTAACTTGGCTGTTTTATTATCATGTACATTTAGCATTATATGCCTTAACTGAAATGTCCCGTTGAATTTCGTTTCCACAATAAATTACCCAAATATACCTGATATGAGGCACTGCTACACATGACTGTTTAGGAAGCAAATGAGGATAATAATAACATTCTCGCTATCGCTTTTTGAAAGTTATTTTAAATGCCCGTAAAACATTACTAGAGTAAGTGGATATTTTTACTCCAAAGTGCCTAACTTCTGTGGAAGGTAAGATTTTTTTACTGTAATATATATGAAACTAACGTCCTTATACATGTATTAGATACGAAATTACATGCTTTTAACAATATATCAATACAATGAAAAAAAGTTTTAAGATCATATATTTTTATTTAACGGTCATCATATTTTCGTGTTATCAATATGGATGAAAAAGGTAAACACAGTTGGTTGTCGCATGTTAAATCATGTTTAAGTCTATTCTGTTTGGGACTGTCAAAATGTTGGGGATATGAATCTATTCATATATAAATTTCAGGAAAGACGAAAAGATAATGCTTCACAAAATTGGTATCAGACAAAATGCTTCTAAATACCTGTCTCATTATAACAGCATTAAATCTTTACTCAGTGTTGAAAATATGTTTCTACCTTCATTTTAAATCCCTTAGGAAAGCTTTCTGATAAGTTTACCTAACCTTAACGTGCAGTTTTACCTAAAAATAAAAAAATAATCAACACATATAGTTTTATAAATATTGTAATAAGGGTTGCATAGAAAAATAACATGATTTCCTTAATTGTGATTTTACGAGTGCAATTTATGATGCAATTGTAAGATTTGTATATTGGCTGTGGCTCTTTACCAATCATCCACAATTGTCAAAATCAAAATGTGTCTAAATCAACATCTGTATACATAATTGTATAAATTATTTGGATAAAGAAAAACGTGACACAACTTAAACTGTAAAACACATTGAAACGTGCCATATGACCCACTTTACTGTCAGTCTTGTTATCAATATAATACCGTCATATTTATATTCGGTCATCGCTGTGTATATTTTCCCACGCCAAATACGATGATTTATGATTTAAACATATTTTATTCACGATGAAAGGATTGGGTACAAGTTATCCAACTTAGTGAAACCCTCTCCTATGTACAGTGCTGACATGAAATGTTGAAAATCAATATATATCGAAAACAAATTAAATACAATACAATGATTTATATATACAATGATATATACAAAGAAAACAGAGGAAGAAATATATAGAATACATATACATGTATAGAAAACTAAGGGGAAAAGTAAGCTTTTCTTTCAGTTATCAAATCTTTTTGACTTGGAGATATACATGTGAACTTCTTTAAAAATATTAATGTTGTCATTGTAGGTTAGATCTGCGCTGCCATATAATATTAAATCTAAATTAACTAGTACTCTGTTAAAACATATTCTTTCGATGTTTTGAAGCATTGCATGCCTTAAATCTGAATATAATATACATTCCATAAAATAATGTTTGGAATTTTCATAAGATAACTTACATTTACACATTGGAGTATCTTCTAGGCCAATTTGGAATAAATCGCTCTTTAATTTGCTGTT